>OX369300.1:6759361-7356507 GCA_947284805.1 Coleophora flavipennella
TAAAATTTTAATTGGTCAAACTCCATCATATAGGTTTGTTTGCTTCTCACCGAATAATACAAATTTAAACTAGTACATTTTCTTAGCCCTCCTGGCTAGCTACCACCACAATAGCTAAATCTTGCCGCCAAACATCAATGCTAACAACATTGATGTGTTCCGGCTTGAAAATAAGGTAGCCAGTTCCCCATTGCGTTGGGGAATCTCGGTAAGCCCGCTTCCATCTTCAGCTAGATCGTTAATTACCATCCGGTAAGATGATGGCACGGCCTTACGAATTGTGAATAAAAAAAATTCGAGCGAGACCTACAGTAGTCGCATATGATGTGTAACATGTGACAAAATACTTTATAAAAGGACGGCAAAGATACGGCCGACTAGGCTGTATGGTCATAGATACCTTTGCCTTTTCCGCGCTTTTGAAGCCTGAAAAAAGGACGGCAAAGATACGGCAGACTAGGCTGTATGGTCATAGATACCTTTGCCTTTTCCACGCTTTTAAAGCCTGAAAAAACGCGACTTCCTGTTAAAATGGGACACATTTCCGTCCCATGGGACACATTTCCGTCCCATGGGACAAATTTCCGTCCCATTTCACGAAATCACTCCCACAAATTGCAGAAAAGCGAGAGCAAAGATGTTACACATCAAAAAGTTAAAAAGTTGCCTATAGATGTTTATGTATTGAAATTGATGCAACCTTTTATTGATCAAATCATAAGCATTATGACTCCTACCTCAAAGCAAGCCATAATATGTTCTATTTACTTGAATCTTGCAGCTTCTTTGGGACCCCTTATAAAATGTTTATCAGCTGTTTATAACTGAGTGATAAGGTCTACCGGATCTGTGGAGACCTTGCAACGACACCAGCCGGTCGTTGGCCTCTCTCTTTCTATTTATAGGCAAATTCTTCTGTTGTCATTTAGGTCTTTTTGTGGATAAAATATTTATAAAGTTTATTTTCAACTTTCAAGTTCGTTGATTAAAAAAAAAAACAATTTAATTTACCTATATCTAAAGCTACTTCCAGATTGAAAAACGTATAGTTGGATACTTAGTCATAGATAAACAAAAATAATTTTATACTTTTGAAATTTATCGAAAACAAGCGAAATAAATTTTCATTCATATTATAAAACTAAGGTCTGTCTATCTGTCTGAACGCGATAAACTCTAAAACTAACCAAACGGATTTTCGGTTTTCATCAATGAACGGAGTGATTCATGCATTAGGAATGTTGAGGGCTTTTTTTTATTCACAATTGGTAAGCCCTTGGCATCATCTCACCTGATGGTAAGTGACGATGATGCCGAAGATAGAAGCGGGCTTCCAAGATTCCCCAACGCAATGGAGAACTGGCTATCTTATCTTCAAGTCGGAACACATCAATATTGTTAACACTGATGTTTGGCGGTAAGACTTAGATAAGATGGTGGTAGCTATAACCAGGCGGGCTTAGAAAAATGCCCTACCATAAACCAAACAGAGTTTTACAAGTTGACCCCACCGGGAATCGAACCCGCGACCTCTTAGTGTGAAGCCAATAGACTGACCATTACGCCACGGAGGCGGTTAGGTGTATAATTCCCCCCGTATCTAAAGATATCAACACATCAAAATAAATATTGTGTAAGTCATAGTCACAATAGAATGAAGCCATAGCTGATCTGATGTTGAGAACCTACGTAAGAAAGAAATCAAATTGCATTTTATAGCTTTCACCTTATCGGTGCCTACTTTAAGCGTGTTTTGCAAAGTCGTGCTCGTTAAATTTGCAATATCAATTAAAATAGAAATAACATCGAAATCTCGATTTTAATTAAAAATACGAACGTATAAATACCTCTTACACAACTTTAATATTTTTGCGACATCTAACATCATGCAATATCATCATTTTTTTTACCTATTTAACTGCATTGCGGTGTAGTGCGGCATGGCGATTAACTATCGGTATAAAAATATAGCAACTAGTTCTTGTGTACGAGCTCGACTCATGCATTCTTTGGAGGTCGATGGATGACGTTATCACCAATTCCAAATTTTCAATGGTCCGTCCGATTGGATTGTGGCCTTTAGTAACGGTACCGAGACGCGTACGCACGCATACCTTGTCGTCCACATCGCTATCGAAGGCAGGGGGCCTCACCGCGGCCGCTGGCGGCGATAGCCGCACCATTTCTATCCACTTCATAGTCTGCATCGATCAAAACAAAACAAATGCGCTTTACACGTGTCTTACGGACGCACCACGAATACACGTCGTCTACATCACATTTGCCAACGCTCAATTTAGAAACACCCACGTTATTGCAAGGTTCCGTAACTAAACACTGAAGTCTTGCGTCGCGCGCGTCTGCTTATAAACAAGATTCGTTTGTGTGGGTACGCTCGAGCCGGGTTTAATAGGCGAGTTTTAATCGCGGCAAGTATTTCTTTGGCCAATTGTTCGCTGGGAATGGTTCGCGATGCGCGAGGCGAGCTGCGCGGGCCGGACCTATTTATACACTACCAACTACCTAACCTACCAGCTACCAACCAGCACAGCAAAAAGAAAGGCATTGCGTGTCTGCGGTGCGGCGGCGCTGCGCGTGCGACCCCACTCTGCGACATCGAGACGCGCGCGATGCTCACGCGTATACCATATTGGTGTAAAGCTTTTAGCAGAATTCATCAATTTATTTATCAAAGTAACGAAAGACCTAGCACACAATACAAAAAAAAAACTAGTTTATAGATTTTGACGATAGTGTGAATCAATGCAATGAAGAGCAGGTGACAGGTGGCACTAAACGAACCACAGTTTAGACGTCCACTGTTGGACAAAGGTCTCCCCAAGGATTTCCACGACGACCGGTCCTGCGTGCCAGCATCCAGCTGCTCCCCGCGACCCTCACCAGGACGTCGGTCCAACGCTACGTCTTCCGATGCGCGATCGTCACTCGAGAACGTTACTACCCCAACCGGCATATGTTGGTTGTCAACGACCAAGGTGACAACGCTATCAGATGGTAGTGCATTTTTATCTCAGGTCTATACTGGTAATGTAGGTACCGAAAATCTGGTTTTCTTTTGTTACTTTTATCAAAAACAAAACAACTTTTGTTCGGCATCTTTTGAAAAACACATCTTTTGTACATAAACTATTTATGAATAATTTTGAATGGTTATTTTGTAAAGTCTCATTGTGCTGGAGGTGAAGGAACAATGTTGGTGGCACCAAAAACAAGACGCATCTCTCATACGCTTGCGGCATGTCCAATCGCTTTTAAATGTTGGCTTAATTACACAGAAGGCTGTAACTGAACGTAAGGAATTCAGTAAAATTTGCATAGAAAAATTCGTTTTAGCTTGCAAGACGAAATGCAAGGTTTTAATAGTGTTATTTTATGTGAATTCATAACGTAGAAACCTATTTATTACTTATTTATATTATTGCACGTGTGAACTGGCCTACTCTTGTCAAATGCATTCATCATCAACATCGTAACAGCTCATATACGTCTCCACCGAGGGGCTCGAGCCTACCCTTAATTAGGGCGATCGGGCCTTAGTCGACCACGCGGGCCCAGTGCTGGTTGGTCGACTTCACACACAACCTTCGAGTTTCTCCGCAGGCGTGTGCAGGTTTCCTCGCGATGTTTTCTTTCACTGTAAGAGCGTCGGATAAACGCACATCTAAATTCTAATCTAATCTGATCTAAATCTAATCTAAATTCGAATTAACATTGGTACGTGGCGGGATTCGAACCACGACCTCCCGGACAGGAGGCGGCGGCCCTAGCCGTTACGCCACCGACGCTCTTGATTCAATGATTTTTATGTATAACTTTTCGTGTCATATTGTTTTCATGTTCTAATGACATAATCTGGTTTATTTCAAGGATTGAATTTTGACGTTATTAACTAATGATTGTTTTTTTCTTGATTTTTCACAAATGACATTATGTTATTATTATTTTATGACTAACAGAAAGAGTGTAATTTGCACCTATTTTAAATAAAAAATTTACGACCTCATTCCCCCAGCTCCATTCGCAGAGTGAGGTTCCACCCCTTTGTTCTCGATATTCAGCCTATACGCAGAAGCGTTACGCTTCCTCATTTATTATGCGGACAGCGATGGAGTGGAACTAGTTGCCTACGTCTGTGTTTCCCGACTCCTTCAATTTTAAGATCTTCAAGGCGAGAGTGAGTAGGCATTATTTGAGTTTGCGTGTACCGTCCTCGACTACATCGTCACTTACCATCAGGTGAGATATAGTCAAACGCACTCAAATTTTTAATAATAAAAAAAAATATATACCTTGAATCTTGAAATCTTTTGGTGGTCTATCTAGTCTATATCTGGTCTGTCTAGACTGTCTACAATTAATGGTAAGTTATGCTCTTTCTGGTCTCTTTACATACTAAAGGTGATCTCTATCATTTAATCATTCATTTGACCTTAAAATGTTATCTATTCGTAAGTAGATGCTTAACATAACAATATTTGTACAGATGTATTTCTTTTTTAGTAGGTACCTAAGTTTCTATCAACAGTAGCGCATGGCTGCACTATCAAAACCGGCTAGTTGTCTTTTGAATGCTAGTCATTACCCGACAACGCCAGATGTAGGGTTATGTTTTTCGAGTGTATGTATGTATGTTTCTTTGGCACGCTCTGTAGCCTAAACAGCTGAATGGATTTTGGAGTGCGAAGTGTCGTTAGATAAGTCTTAATCCCGTGAGAGACATAGGATACATTTTAACCCGACTGGAAAAAAAAGAGGAATTAAGTTTATGCAGTCGGGTTTATATTTTTTTACTAATTCGTGTACCTAGTTTTTGAGTTACTTTTTATCATATCTGTCAAAAATTAAATTTTGTTCTATAAGTTCTTGAAAAACCTAAAAACATTTAGATACAGGCTTTTATTTGACAAGAGAAGCCAAAAGCTACCTACTAATATTATAAATGTGAAAGTTTGTATGTATGTATAAATGTGTTACTCTTTCACGCTTCAACCACTGGACGGATCGGAATAAAACTTGGCACACATTAGGTTAGCTTTACGAAGTAACTAGTATCTCATCTGTGCTATGGTCCTGAATAGGACATAGGCACAGATGAGATACTAGATACTTCGTACATAGGCTAATTTTTACCCCAGAAAAACGTCTTAATCCCACGGGAAAATCGAAAATAACGCGGGCGTAGCCGCGGTCGGACGGCTAGTAACATCCATCCATTCCATACAAACTTTCACATTTATATATAACATTAGTAGGATATATACACTTGAAACACATAACTCTCTGGCGCAGTCGGGTAAAAATTAAAGACGCAGTACAAAACAAAATGTTGATTTTTTGAAATTTAAATGTGAGAATAACATTTTATGATCGACGCGACCACGCAAGTCACTTTAAGCCACGAACTGTTTTTTTTTATTCACAATTGCTAAGCCATTGGCATCATCTCACCTGATGTTAAGTGACGATGATGCCGAAGATGGAAGCGGGCTTACCAAGATTCCCCAACGCAATGGAGAACTTGCGATCTTATCTTCATGCCGGAACACATAAATGTTGTTTACATTGATGTTTGGCGGCAAGACTTAGATAAGATGGTGGTAGCTAGCCAGGCGGGCTTAGAAAAGGCCCGAGTCTTACAAGTTGACCCCACCGGGAATCGAACCCGCGACCTCCTGGTGTGAAGCGAATGGACAAACCATTACGCCACGGAGGCGGACCATAGATAAACGATATATGGAGCGATGATTTGTGTAACTTTTCCTTTCGAGATTCGTACACCAACGCAATGGAGAACTGGCGATCTTATCTTCATGCCGGAACACATCAATGTTGTTTACACTGATGTTTGGCGGCAAGACTTAGATAAGATGGTGGTAGCCAGCCAGGCAGGCTTAGAAAAGGCCCGAGTCCTACAAGTTGACCCCACCGGGAATCGAACCCGCGACCTCCTGGTGTGAAGCGAATGGGCTAACCATTACGCCACGGAGGCGGTTAAAATTAAAAATGTTTCTATATACTTAGGAGACAACAAGAACAAACTGCAAAAGACCAATTAATTAAACACATTGCCCGCACGGGTTGGTTAGGATTTTCTAGTTAAGTACTTAAAGTTTTCGCCTAAATATAGCTTCTGGAAGACATTTCAATAATTAGAACTACGTACTTGACCGGTTTTTGATGTGTAACATCTTTGCTCTCGCTTTCCTGCAATTTGTGGGAGTGATTTCGTGAAATGGGACGGAAATGTGTCCCATGTGTAACAGGAAGTCGCGTTTTTTCAGGCTTTAAAAGCGCTGAAAAGGCAAAGGTATCTATGACCATACAGCCTAGTCTGCCGTATCTTTGCCGTCCTTTTTTCAGGCTTTAAAAGCGCGGAAAAGGCAAAGGTATCTATGACCATACAGCCTAGTCTGCCGTATCTTTGCCGTCCTTTTATAAAGTATTTTGTCACATGTTACACATCATATGCGAGTACTGTAGGTCTCGCTCGATTTTTTTTTAATAATATTTTAAGTGTACCTACAAAGTATAAACGTGTCACATACATTCATACTGCATGGGAAGATAAACTTGTAAACAAGAAGCAATTCAATGGCGCCGGAGTCTAATTGAAATGTCCGAGGGAGGACAACAACATGCAGAGTGGGATAACCAGATGTAAAATTGAAAATTCCTGACAAAAAGCCCGATTTTTATCAAAAAGTCCTGATATTTTACTGAAACGGGCGCGCGCGCGGTTTGACGACGCACAGTCAAATTAATAAAATACCATTAATGATATTCCTTTTGAGTGCCGACCGGTCACTCGTAGATTCACAATCTGCCATAGAGGCTACTGTTACTCTCCACACAGTGAAAAATCACCTTACATTGATGAGAACCAAAAAAACCTTCTAAATAATGCAAAAAAAAATAAGAGCCGTCACAGGACGCCAGGCAGATGTGAAACACACACTACTGCCTAAAGACTGTATAAACGGAAGCGAACTACCTATTATATTGTGTGTGTGGATTCGATTTTCAAATGTTGTTTGTTAGTGAGTAAACGACTTTAAATCAATTACTTATATTTAAGTCTTCTTCTCATGTAAGTGGCATTTTGTCTTTTATGAGAATAAATATCTTTAAACCTAGTGCATAACCCATCTAGGTAACAAATCATATACCATCCATATAGCGTGGCATGCGTCGCCGCGCCAGAAATCGGTTTTACGTGCGTCTATAGATGTTTCACATCAAAAAATCCTGACATTTTCAAAGTCCGGCCGGAATCCTGACAGAAGCCTAAAAATCCTGACATGTCAGGACAAATCCTGACGTCTGGTAAGCCTAAGAGTGGCCAGACGTAAGATAACACCAACGTTGTAAATATCCCATAATTCTCAATCAAAATAATCCGCTTTATATGCAGTGCTGAATATATTATTAAAACCGGCTAAGTGCGAGTCCGACTCGCGCACCGAGGAGGGTTCCGTACACCTCTCCACACGAGTACAACAATTATACCTTTTTTTTTTTTTTTTTAATTCACAATTGGTAAACCCTTGACAACATCTCACCTGGTGGTAAGTGACGATGTTGCCGAAGATGGAAGCGGGCTTACCAAGATTCCCCAACGCAATTATACCTATTAATTTCAATTAAAAAAGCGTTGATCAACGCGAGCGACAGAAAAATGTTTTGTTTAATTCAGTTGGGGATCCTTAGCACGAGTACGACTCACACTTGGTCATTTTTTGTTTGTTGTTTTACTTTAGGGCTTGTACTATAATCATATTAATTTTGACGCCTGTACTGTATTTCAGTTTTTACAATAGAGCAAAAACAAAAAAAACTGAAGGATCACTTTTTTGTTTTACCCCCCCTTCCTAATTTTGTTACTTTTTGGGGTTCCGTAACTCAAAATGAAAAAAACGGAACCATTGCATGTCTGTCTATCCGTCCGTATGTCAAAGCCAATTCGCTCCTAAAATACTGGACCGATTGAGTTGACGTTTGGAAAGTATAACGTAACTAAATGAATTTTTAAAATGGGGGGTACTACATATCAAATGAAAGGGCTTGTTGTGAAAATCTCAAATATATATTATATATTTTTCATTTTAAAATATAAAGTTTTAAGAAAATAAACGAAAATTGACCTTTCTCTCCCATATCTCCGAAACTATTGGGCCTAAAATCTTGAAAAAAATCACAGTAGGTATATGAGGTTGAGTGCATAGATTTCACGAAAACCTATGAGAAAATCTAAAGTCCATCCGTCCCTACAAGTAAAATGAAAATTCTAAAGTTCAGAATAACAAGAGCCCTATGTACCTACAGCAAAATTAGTACTGAGAGGTCTTTTTCAGTTGGAAGTTAAAGCTTTGGTGCGGAACCCTGTTTGTGTGACCCCGAATCGCACTTGGCCAGTTTTTTTTTTAATTTTTGCCGGCTACGTATAACGGTTCATAAGATAAGGACTGACGGACGGACCAAAACTTTGGGTACGAAACCCTAAAAACATGTCTGTTTTGATGATATCCTATTTTTTTTATAAAAAGCAGATTATCCGCTATAAAATGCAAATTGAAACAACTGTATTCAAAACCTAGATCTTAAGCACAACCTGGACGCTGCATGCAACGGTCGTGAAATTACATTTCTAATAAAAACAAATGACGGTGCAAACAAAATCACGGCGAAATCCCATACGTTCGAGAACCAAACTATAACCAATCTGTATCAATCTGGGTGACGAGGGGGTGAGGTCGTAATCTAGAGAGCGGCAGGGAGTGTCCATACTGTATGTTAGTACTAATATATATAGTTAGTCTTAAGTTTGTGTTTATATTAACTATCTGTACGTAGATCTCAAGTTTGTTCTGAAATTGCCTGTGAATAAATAAATTGACAAATGTTACCGTTTCTTATCAAAATAAGCTATTAAATGCACGTGCTTTGTCAGAAAGTGACGGACAGGGGTTGAGACATTCATAATTAGATACACTAACAAAACCGTCATATGTAAATAATTGGAAAACCCGTCAAAAACCGTCTTCAATAACAATAACTTACAATTTTGCTATTTTTAAAAAAAAAAATCTAAAAAAAGTACTTAACCGATTTTGATAATACCTGTATGGAACCAACCCAGGCGCAAACTCAATCGAATAAAAAAAATAAACACGTTAAAACCGTCTCAATCACAACTTACAATTTTGCAATTTTTTTAGTTTCTTTTAATTTTCTAAAAAAAGCACTTAACCGATTTTGATAATAACATCTGTATGGGACCAACCTAGGCGCATACCCAATCGAATTAAAAAAACCGTGAAAATGGGTTCACAATCAGCGAAGATATCGCGTTACAAACATACAGTCGAATTGAGAACCTCCTCCTTTTTGGAAGTTGGTTGAACAATATTCTGTCACCCCAACCTAATATCATTGGCTCTTTGCGCCTTTAACAGACAGTTTGGTCAGCGTCGAGGGTGGATTGTCCTTCCACAGACACAGCGCCGCCTGGGACCCAGCAGGGCTGCCTAAGACCTGCACCTGCACCACCCTCTCGGCACCTCTCGGCCTCACTGACTGTAGATGTAGGTACACCCAGGAACGACCAGTCGAGGTATTCAGCGACAGGTCAGCTGCAGGAGACAACTGGGTTGAAACCTTCTTGCGCCAAACAGAGACCCCATGCCGGGTTTGAAAATTTGATTCCTAAATTTTTTGCGTCCTTGTCAATGAGGCGCATCTCCTCGATACCGCATATTACCGCATCTCTTTGGCTTTGTAAACCAACCACAGCCAGTATATCTGAGCTGATACAATGATCTAAATTTAAATAAAAAATTGGGTTAACTGGTTACTGCAGTAACCCAGTAATTCTCGAGTTTATCACAAGACAACTAATTTTGAGTCCGAAGCATGCACCCTCCGCATTTGAACCGTCACCAGAAATTTTGAAGAACATATTAAATTATTTATTTATAATTGAAAACGCTTAACACGTTAAAAAACCGACTTCCATCGCAACAAATTAGTACATTTTTGCATTATTATTTTTGGTTTTTTGTTAATTTTCTACTAAAGTACTACACCGATTTTGATAAAATTTATATGGGACCAACACGGGAAGCACTAGCTTTCAAATAAAAATCGGTTCACCCAGTCAAAAGTTCTGAGGTAACAAACATAAAAAAAAACCTCCTCCTTTTTGGAAGTCGCTTGAAAATTATAAGAGGGGGGGAGATACTTCACGCCGGACTAACTGGGTATTGCAGTAAACCAGTAATTCTGAGTTTATCACAAGACGACTAATTTTGAATCCGAAGCATTTGAACCGTCACCAGAAATTTTGAAGAACATATTAAATTATTTATTTAAAATTATAAGAGGGGGGGAGATACTTCACGCCGGACTAACTGGGTATTGCAGTAAACCAGTAATTCTGAGTTTATCACAAGACAACTAATTTTGAGTCCGAAGCATTTGAACCGTCACCAGAAATTTTGAAGAACATATTAAATTATTTATTTAAAATTATAAGAGGGGGGGAGATACTTCACGCCGGACTAACTGGGTATTGCAGTAAACCAGTAATTCTGAGTTTATCACAAGACAACTAATTTTGAGTCTGGATGATGCACCCTTCGCATTAGCATCTTCACCGCGTGGGAGGCCTTCCTACGCTACGTTTTCCGGTGCGCGGTCGCCACTCGAGAACTTTACCGCCCCAACGGTCAACTGTTCTACGAGCTATGTTTCCTGCCCCACTTCCACTTCAGTTTAGCGATTCTGTGAGCTATGTCGGTTACTTTGGTTTCCGATTCGATCACGGACAGAAACTCCGAGCATAGCACGCTCCATTGTCCTTTGGGTGATCTTGAGTCTTCTTATGATCTCAGTTCCGTAAGTCATCACTGGCAACACACACTGGTCAAAGACCTTAGTCTTGAGACACTGCGGTATTTGCAAAAAGTATTTTTTTTTAATTAAAAATTTGAGTGCGTTTGACTGCAACTCACCTGATGGTAAGTGATGATGCAGTCGAGGATGGTACACGCAAAGTCAAATAATGCCTATTCACTCTTGCCTTGAAGATCCCCAAATTATAGGAATCGGGAAACACTGACGCAGGCAAGGAGTTCCACTCCTGCGCTGTACGCATAATAAATGAAGAAGCGTAACGATTTGTGCGAAAAGGTGGAACATCAACAACAAAGGGGTGCAACCCCTCCCTGCGTCTCGTTGAACGACGGTGGAATGGAGCAGGGGGAATGAGGTCGTGAAGTTCTTGCGCGCACTCTCCGAAATGAATTCGATAGAATACCGATAGACAGGCGACTTTGCGGCGATGCTCAAGGCTTTGGAGCTTGTCATTGACTAGCTCATCGTCGCCAATGAGTCTCCGTGCGCGTCGGTCGATGGCGTCCAAGGTATCCAGCTGATAGCGGGCTGATCCATCCCATAAGTGTGAACAGTACTCCATACATGAGCGGACCTGTGCTTGATACAAGGTAAGCAGCTGTCCAGGTGTGAAGTACCGTCTCACCTTAGAGAGAATGCCCAGCTTCATTGCAGCAACTTTTGCCTTGGACTCAATGTAACGACCGAAGTTAAGATTGGGTGTTAAATCCACGCCGAGGAGTTCCAGGTGGTCAGATATCTGAATCGGTTCATTCCGGAGAGTTGGAGTCAAGGTGAATGGACTCCTTTTGGCGGAATAATTGTTAAGCCCTTGGCATCATCTCACCGGATGGTAAGTGACGATGATGCCGCAGATGGAAGCGGGCTTACCAAGATTCCCAAACGCAATGTAGAACTGGCTATCTTATCTTCAAGCCGGAAAAC
Source organism: Coleophora flavipennella (assembly GCA_947284805.1). Taxonomy (NCBI): domain Eukaryota; kingdom Metazoa; phylum Arthropoda; class Insecta; order Lepidoptera; family Coleophoridae; genus Coleophora; species Coleophora flavipennella. Next base: position 6,771,218 of record OX369300.1, read on the forward strand.
ACCAATGTTGTTAACACTGATGTTTGGCGGCAACACTTAGATAAGATGGTGGCAGCTAGCCAGGCGGGCTTAGAAAATGCCCTATCACCAACCAAACCGAGTCTTACAAGTTGACCCCAGGAATCGAACCCGCGACCTCCTAGTGTGAAGCGAATGACCTAACCAATACGCCACGGAGGCGATTAGAAGAGGTTAAAGCGGTTTATCTTCACTATCATCATCAATTCATCATCATGTTAGCTCATATAACGTCCCCACCGAGGGACTCGAGCCTACCCTGAATTAGAGCGATCGGGCCTTAGTCGACCACGCGGGCCCAGTGCGGGTTGCTCGACTTCACACACCACCTGCAAGTTTCTTCGCAAGCGTGTGCAGGTTTCCTCACGATGTTTTCCTTCACCGTAAGAGCGTCGGATAAACGTACATTTATGAAATCTAAATTCGAAATCACATTGGTACGTGGCAGGATTCGAACCACGACCTCCCGGGCAGGAGGCGGCGTACTTAGCCATTACACCACCGACGCTCAATCTTCACTAATTACATAAATTAACTTTACTAATTACATAAAAATTAAAATTATTCTGCTCATCTCACATGTCACGGATCACAACTAAAAATATCTACACACGTTAATTTAAACTACGGAAGTTTGTATCTATTAAATAAGAAACAAACATCGGAATATTTCCAAAAAAACATTAAGGACAAGGTTGTACACGTTATAATGAGATTGTTTTATATTCTCATCAAGCTTGAAACCGGTCCGTCCAGCAATGAATTAATGTGGGATGTCTTGACATTAAAATTTAAATAGGTAATTTGACGCTTATAGCACATTCTGAACACATAACAGTACCACAGTCTAAGAATCCATACTTAGACTGTGACAGTACCGCCTGCATAAGCTTGGCCAAGAATTGTATTCCAATATTAAGAAATCAGTTTTCAAGTATAACATCATTACAGCTCATATACGTCCCCACCGAGGGGCTCGAGCCTACCCTGAATCAGGGCGATTAGGCCTTAGTCGACCACGCGGTCCCAGTGCGGGTTGGTCGACTTCACACACAACCTTCGAGTTTCTTCGCAGGCGTGTGCAGGTTTCCTCACGATGTTTTCCTTCACCGTTAAAGCAATCGGTAAGTATGTACGTAAGTTTTTTGAAAAACTCATTGGTACATTGGCCATCCAGATTTGAACCCGGTACCTCTGGTTAGATGGACCGAGTCGTTACCGGTTGAGCCACCGACGCTTCTGTCAAGTATGTAGTAAATATTATATTAAGAGCCCGCTGGAGTTCATAAATCCCACAAAAACTTAGTCTATGATTCATTTGTTAACCAAACAAACGATTTTGAAATAATTTTATATCGATAATGGGATGACGTAAATCTGTGTCGGTTTCGCATTACTTTTTTGAAAAACGAAACAAGAATCCATTATCTTGGAACTAGAAAGCTGTAATTTGGCATGGGTATGCATAAAAATCACGCCGACATAGTGGTAAAATAAAAAAAAAATCTTCCCCAACACGTAAAACTGGGGGTGAATTTTTTTCTCGTCTAACTCATTGTGTGTGGTGTCGTTGGAAAGGCCTTTCAAAACTATTGAGGGTTTGTGAAAACCATTTTGCAATTCAGTGATCCTTTTGCAAATTATTAAGCTTTAAAATGCAATTTTTTGTAAGAGTCAAGTGTTTCCCTATCCCCCCCCCCACCAGTTAAACCGCTATTTCAGGACATCTGAAAAAAATATAAATAGTAGGACATATATCATTAAAAAGCAAAACTATCACGGCTAAGTAGGCTTTCTTAGTTTAGGAGGAGTAATAGTCGTTCAACTTTAAGATGTGCAGTTGCATTAGATTTTTCCATACAAAATGTTCTATTACCAACTCTGCAAAAACATTTTTTGTAAGACTACGGAACTGTACTTTGCACGAGTTCAACTCGCACTTAGCCGGTTTTTTTATATAAATAATAAACACATAGGTAACATAAATATATTGTGTGGTTGTACGGAAACCACGGTGCGCAAGCCCGATGATTCGCACTTGGCATTTTTTTCTGTAATATTAAGTATACCTACTTGCTATTCGTCAATAGCACATGATTTAATTAATACATATCGAAATTTGGCGGAAGCATTGGTCAGCCGACCGGTCTGATTCTTAGCAATGTATTACAATATAGAGGCCTACAGTAGTGCAACGAATGTACTTACGCAGAGCAACGGAAGGGTACTTGCGGTGCAGCGGGCGGCAGGGCACAGCCTGGCAATCTCCGCAAATTTGCCAGGCTGGCTGCAGACTAGTATTGCCAGTACCTACGCCGTGGCGGCATCGTGAGAAATCAAAGGCGTTGCGCTACTGTAAGCAATATCGTAATACTGTGGCAATGTAGACCGGAAACGGAGGTGTTTTTTACGACAATTTTTTAATTTCAATTTCAAGTGTCATATTAATCTGTCCGGGCGTAGAGTCCACTGCGGAATGTCCACGCATCGTGCACATTCTGAATAGAAAAGTGCTCTATTATGGTCTCATTAATTTCCACAGTGGAAGGTATCATTTGCGTATGACGAATTGACGAACTACTAATAGGTGCGTATGTAATCTTTCAGCCATTTTATCTGAAGTTTGTACAGGACGTAACTAAATTGGTCCAGGACCAGTTCATCATGTCAGCTCATATATACGTCCCCACCTAGGGGCTCGAGCCTACCCTGAATTAGGGCGATCGGGCCACGTGGGCCCAGTGCGGGTTGGTCGACTTCACACACAGCCTGTGAGTTTCTTCGCAAGCGTGTGCAGGTTTCCTCACGATGTTTTCCTTCACCGTAAGAGCGTTGGATAAACGTACATATGAGATCGAAATTCGAAAACACATTAGTACGCAGCAGGACTCGAACCACGACTTCCCCGATAGGTAAGAGCGTCGAACCAGTTAACACGGTAATATTACTGTTATTATTTATTTTTGACGTCAATTACTACTAAACAATACAAAACTTATGGTTGAAATACCCTTATTGTTGATGATGATATTCCTTAAAATCAAAACCTATCAGAAACACGATTGAGCAGTTTTGGTTCAATAGAAAAAAATCCCTAAGATAGGTTTACACCGGTACTTTTAACTCTAGTTAAAGTATAAATTTTACAACAATATTTGTTATGACAATACAAAGTGAGTAATGTTATTATTTTTTATACTTTTATTGTAGTTTTTGATTGAAACAAAAAACCATTCAAAAAGTGAAAAAGTGTAGTTATTTTCTTTACTCTTTACACGTAAAGAAAAAGACGTTTTCCAATCAATACTGGGTCTTGTACTCATAGATCGACGGTGGCGTAACGACTAGGGCCGCTACCTCCTGTCCGGGAGGTCGTGGTTCGTATCCTGCCACGTACCAATGTGTCTCCGAATTTCGATTTCGTATGTACGTTTATTCGACGCTCTTACGGTGAAGGAAAACATCGTGAGAAAATCTGCACACGCCTGCGAAGAAACTCGAAGGTTGTGTGAAGTCGACCAATCAGCACTGGGCCCACGTGGTCAACTAAGGCCCAATCTCCCTAATTATCAGGGTAGGCTCGAACCCCTCGGTGGGTACGTATATCAGCTGATATGATGTACTAAGCAACTTTCCCAAAAAATCCCGTCAATTACAAACAACATTTTAAGACTTACTTTTTCATACACACATTGATCAGCTGATAAACCGTTTTAACACGTCGGTAGGAGCGCAAAGCTGCTGCTTGTATAACGTTTTTTCTTTAGGAATTGACTAAGGATTTCATACGGCAAGTTGCTCAGCATGTTTAAAGTAGAAACCCTATTTAAGGCAGCGATGGCTGACTCTCGCGTTATACTCGTGACCGGGTGCTGTCCGTGTGAAATGGCCTACTCTTGTCAAAGGTATCAATGACATTTATTAATTTTTCAATAATTATTATAACATAATTAATTCATTAATTTTTATGTATAACTTTTGCTATATTGTTTTCATGTTCTAATGACATAATCTGGTTCATTTCAAGGATCGCATTTTTAACTAATGATTGTTTATTTCTTGATTTTTCACAAATAAAATTATGTAATTATTATTAATAATTTGCACCTATTTTTTGAACAATTATTTTGAATAACGGTTCATATATACTAATTTTGACACACACACACACACACACACACACACACACATAAACACACATTGTGTGTATCAACGCCACAGTCTTATTTAGGTATTAATACATAGTTGTGCAATGTACTGTGCAATACGGATGCTGGGACAATGAAGTTACTTGTTTACAATGACACTTGGCTCTCCATGACCCTGATCTGATCACCGTTCAACTCCACACAATCAGGGTTAGGTTAGAGCCTTGGCGTTTTGTTCTGTTATTATAGTATACACATATTGTTATGTGATTATTCAAACTTGTTACTTCCTTATTGACATAGGATTTGTCAAAATCTTACTACACCCAGGACACTTCATACAACGGGCCAGAAATGACACTTCAAAAAAAGAATGACGGGACAAACAAAATGGCGGCGAAATCCTATACGTTCGACAACCAAACTGTAACCAGTCTGTATCAATCTGGGTGACGAGGTGGTGAAGTCGCAATCTAGAGAGCGGCAGGGAGTGTCCATTATGTTAGTACTAATATAAAAGGTGTAACAAAATTAGCTGAAACTATTTTAACTGGTGCTTCTACCCATGAAACTGAACAACTGTCCCCATAGAACCCTTAAACAAATCGCAAAAAAAAAATATGGCTCCCATACTTACTCATCAGCTGATCAGCCAACTTAGTATGGGAAGTTCAAAGTTTTTTTTTGAGATTTGACTATGGGTTTTATGGGGAAAGTTGTTCAGATTCATGGGTAGAAGCACCAGTTAAAATAGTTTCAGCTAATTTTTGTGAGACCTTATTTAAATACTTTGATCTTACTCAACATCTCTTTTGTAGACCGATTGCTTTTTCTCGAATCGCATTGCATTTCCTGCCATATAAAATTCAGTCGACTTTTTATTGTTTGATTTTACAGAATTTATTGTTTGATAGCCGTGTCGCCGGTTGTTAGTACTGTCATTTGATAACACATACCATAATTTTGTTGCAAAAACATTATAGATCGCTCCTGGTGCGCAGTCCGTATGAATCATTCACAAATGTTTACCTGCTTTTCATTATATTTATAACCGACTTCAAAAAAGGAGGTGGTTTCTGAATTCGACCGTATATAAGGTCTAACAAAAGTAGCTGAAATTGTTTTAACTAGTGCTTCCACCTCTAAAAAAATTGGCTCTGCCGTACTAACTGGATCAGCTGATCAGCCAGCTTAGTATGGGAAGTTTAATTTTTTTTTTGCGATTTGACTATGAGTTCCATGTTGTTCCAAGTTGTTCAGTTTCATGGGTAGAAGCACCAGTTAAAATAGTTTCAGCTAATTTTGATATAATTTAAAGTGTGTTCGCGGGTAGCTTCGTCGTTTATGAACCGATTTTGATGTATTTTTTTGTTGGAAAGAAGATATCCCAAGGGTGGTACTATGATAAGGAACAGGATCTGATGATGGCATCCTAGAGAAATCGAGGGATCGATTCCTGTTTGAAGTCGGTTTTTTTGTTCAATATCATCTTACAAAAAATCTAGTTATTAAATTGTCATTAACTGTAATTTTCCAACATAATATTCCATTGCGGTTTTTGTACAAGATCTAGTTTGGTACGGATGAGTTTTTAATTGAACCCGCATTTTATTACAATTCGTGTACTTACATATTATAAATAAACCGGCCAAGTGCGAGTCGGAACCGCACACAGAGGGTTCCGTACCATCATACTAGATAACGCTAGTTTCTTCACGTTTAAAAAAACACGTTTTTGTATGGAGACCCCCTTATTTTTTCACTTTTTCTAATTTTTAATAGTCGTTATTATAGCGGCAACAGAAATATATCATCTGTGAAAATTACAACTGTCTAGCTATCTCGGTTCATGAAATACAGTCTGGTGACAGACGGACGGACCAATAGCGGAGCAAAGTAAAGTATCCCTGCCGCTCTCTAGATTGCGACCTCACCCCCTCGTCACCCAGATTGATACAGATTGGTTACAGTTTGGTTGTCGAACGTATAGGATTTCGCCGTCATTTTGTTCCGTCATTCGTTTTTTGAAATGTAATTTCTGGCCCGTTGTATGAAGTGTCCAGGGTGTGCTTTGGGTACGGAATCGTAACAAAATCCCCCGCCGCGCCTGTTTGAACGAGATAAACTCAAAAACTACAATACAATATTCTTTATTGCATCACAACATAAAAAAAAGAAATTAACAATAAATAAGAAAGCCAATAGGCGGCCTAACAAACTACCAAACGGATTATCATACGGTTTTCACTAATGGACAGTGATGGAAGATTTCCCCGCGGAACCTCTAGTATGTTCTAAAAGACGTTTGTTGAACAATATGTTTCGACCAATTCTGTTAGTGAAGTGGCAGTGGCAGTCTGTTCAACTGAAGTGGCAGTGCACAGGGCACATAGTTCGTAGAACAGATGGCCGTTGGGGCAGTAACGTAGCGTAGGCAGGCCTCCAACGCGGTGGACCGACGGCTTGATCGCGGGAAGCCGATGGATGCGGGCAGCGCAGGGCCGGTCGTCGTGAAAATCATTGGGGGAGGCCTTTGTCCAGCGGTGGACGTTTTTCGGCTGAATTATGTTAGTAAGCACACATTATACAAAGTCTTACCATAATTATTATTCTGCAGGTACCCAATAAAGACGAGTGAGTACGAAATTAATCACGTAAAATATCAAAATATTATTGTCGAAGCACACCTTGTCTTTTAGTTAGATTTTTCAATTGACAAAATACTAAGGAGATTACTACGCATCTTAGATATGAAAAAGCCTTTACAAAATCTGTGCCTTTACATTACATTACAATACGCCTTCAAGCAGAGATATGAAACCTTCAAGTCCAGTCTTCTTTCAAGTCTTTTAAAATTCAAAGAGAATATAGCGATCTCTGAAAATTTTTTCATGCTTTTGAGAAAATTAAAAGATAATAAAGCATAGACAATATTTCAATTAAAAAAGGTTTTTACTTATTTGAAAATGAAAACGCGGGACGTTAAACTAACAATATGCATTCCAAAAGCTAGCATATGTACGGACCCAATAAGGACTAACCCTTTTTAGAGCTCAGAGGAATTTAATGTTTCAATTTAATTTTATTTCTATCCACAATCTTTGGTGTGGACTGTGGAACTTGCGTGTAACTGTGTCACACCATTTCAAATGTATTTTTTTTTATTTACGCCGTTTAACTTTTTGGAGATTACTTCTTAAGAATCGATTTTCCTAATAAGCCTGGGGTATAAAAATTTATGGGAAGTAAAATCAGGCGTTGTGTTAGTAAGGAGTAAACTCCAGTCGTGCGTCGGACCTGACACACACACACTTTTTTTTTGCTTGCGGTACCTACACACTTATTATGGTGTAAGCTATATTCCATTAATATCAGTTACGTAATTCAATAACCTGAGATTCAAGACATGTATTGGATTAATCACAACACAAGCAATTCCATAAACATGTGATAATCGATGCCAGGCTCTCTGTAGAAGTTGCACCTATGTTGACAGTTGCGTAAGTACAAGAGATTACGTACCAAGGGGGCGGAGTCCGGGGGGCGGCGTCCCATTGTTCAGCGCTATTGTGCGCATAACGCGTCTAATCAAACACTTTTATTTTGCTAGGATTACTACGCAATTAAATAAAAGCAAACGTTTGTCCATTTTTATTTCGTATCCTACGTTATCAGAAAATGGCTGACCTACGCCAAATGTACATACGATACGTACGTCTATCAATATCAGTGACTTGCCTACGCCAAATGGCCATTCGATACGTACGAACGTCGATATCAGAAAATGACTTGCCTACGCCAAATGGACATACGATACGTACGTCCATCGATATCAGAAAATGGCTTGCCTACGCCAAATGGCCATTCGATACGTACGAACGTCGATATAAGAAAATGACTTTCCTACACCAAATGGACATATCGATACGTACGTCCATCGATATCAGAAAATGGCTTGCCTACGCCAAATGAACATACGATACGTATGACCATCGACATCATAAAATGGTTTACCTACGCCAAATGAACATACGATACGTACCACAACCGATATCAGAAAATGACTTACCTAGGCCAAATGAACATACGATACATACGTCCATCGATATCAAAAATGGCTTGCCTACGCTAAATGGACATACGATATACGTACAACCATCGATATCAGAAAATTACTTGCCTACGCCAAATGGACATACGATATACGTACAACCGTCGATATCAGAAAATGGCTGACCTAGGCCAAATGAACACACGATAAGTACGACCGTCGGTATCAGAAAATGGATTGCCTACGCCAAATGGACATACGCGATATTAGAATTTATTAATCGTATGATATACGTCCAAAACTTCTAAAATGTATACTTATTGCTAAACTGTAAATTACAGTAGCTTTCTCTAGTAATCTCAATTTTATTCCATGAGGGAATGATCTAGTCTTTTTATTATAGGTAATGTAATAAGATCATAAATCTGTAAAAGAATGATCGACACCAGTCAGAAATCATTTAGGTTAGGTTAGGCGTCGGTGGCGTAACGGCTAGGGCCGCCGCCTCCTGTCCGGGAAGTCGTGGTTCGAATCCTGCCATGTACCAATGTGATTTCGAATTTCGATTTCATATGTACGTTTATCCAACGCTCTCACGGTCTTCTTCTTCTTTTCGAGTCGACGGCAAACTCAGATGGTCTCATCCCAAAACCGAGCCACGCAAATTGCCTTGACAGTGGCCTGCATCAAGTCCTCCCGCGTGCAGGTGAAGGAAACCATCGTGAGGAAACCTGCACGCGCCTGCGGAGAAACTCGCAGGTTGTGTGTGAAGTCGACCAACCCGCACTGGGCCCGCGTGGTCGACTAAGGCCCAATCGCCCTAATTCAGGGTAGGCTCGAGCCCCTCGGTGGACACGTATATGAGCTGATATGATGATGATGTCGTATTTTTAAAATACAATCTAAAATACTTACCTACTTAAGTACGTACATCAGTATTTACAACTAGATCATTACATGTGCAATACCTATATGACAATAGCAAATAAATATTTATCTGTATTTAAATAATGAAAACCGTTTTAAAACATACAAATACGCAATATTGTAAAACTACAGTCTATCATCCTAACATCACAGCCAACAGTAACGACAAGGTATCTATAGCATTCTTAATTCATTCTATCATAGGTGATATGATTATGATGTCGTATTTTTGAAATACAATCTAAAATACTTACCTACTTAAGTACGTACATCAGTATTTACAACTAGATCATTACATGTGCAATATCTATAGTAAATAAATATTTATCTGTAATTAAATAATGAAAACCGTTTTAAAACATACAAATACGCAATATTGTAAAACTACATTCTATAATCCTAACATCATAATTAACATCACAGCCAACAGTAACGACAAGATATCTATAGCATTCTTTTTCTATATACACGTTCTACTCAAAAATACATACAAACAGTTGCATATTTGGTATTGAACATCGTGAATCTTCTAAGATTTTCAGTGCCGCCTAAGATTTCAAAGTGCAGAACATTCCGAGCTCTAATTGACACAGAGTAGGTAGGCTGCGCGCGATTCAAACGAGTGCCGATGTTAGTGACGCCCAATTCGAGAAGGATCGGAGACTCATGTTAGTTATCACGTACACAAAACGGAAGATATTGTTTAATACTTGCTTAGACCAAAGATTAAAAAATATTAAATAAATATACTGGGACAAATCGCACATGGTCATCTGGCCTCAAAGTAGGATTCCCTGTGTTATGGGAACCAGAGACTGATATACATACTTATATATAGATATTTAACACCCAGACACAGAGACAGAGCAAAGTATGTTATTTGTGCTTATTTTGTTTTTTTAGTCTATTTACATATTGATAATGATACTGTATGACATTGTGATTGCTTAATGTATTTATACTTATTGTGTACACCTGATTCAGGTAGAATTTAACTGTACTTTATTACTATAAAATATGTTCGATCTGTATATACTTAAATTCCTGCACAATAAATGACTTGGACTTGAACTTGAAAAAGACATCTGCTCATCACACAAATGTTTGCCCTGGGTGGGGATCGAACCCACAACTCTCGGATCAGCAGTCGAGAGCACTAACCACTGAGCCACCGAGTCAGTCAAAGTCAGTATTACTTTAAAAAGTACTTAAACTTAGTTGTTTTTACATGCTTTTATTTAACTTGCAATGTATGTATGTTTATTCGGGTGGAATCTAGCAAGTTGAATTTGACCCACTTCCCGGTTTCTGATTGAGCTGAAATTTTGCATGCACACGTATATCGCGTGACAATACAATATTAAAAGCTTGTACCTACCTAAAAGTTTTTAGGTTTTTCGAAAATTATTTATTAGGATATACAAAGGTACAATAAATAAAACAAAATGTACAGCCACGCTGTGAATATTTTCTCGCGAAGCCTTCATTGTCTTGCGTAGTCGGGAACATACAAAATGACAATAAACATTACGCTTACCTAATAGCAATAAAAATAGGTGTATTAGATTTGATAATTTTTTAAAAAATATTTGGGATTGCATGGAAGGCACCTTACTCAGATTTTTCCAGGAATTATGAAGTACCCAATGCAGTAGGCTTTATTAAGTCTTATTTATTCAAAGTTTCATTTAAATCGTTACAGCCCTTTTTTAAAAAAAGTAACAAACAACCTGCGTTTGTATGGGAGGTAACTTATTTTGATTTGTCTTGGAACTAGGAACTACTGCGTACTGTAGACTATAATATACAGTTAAAGTAAATTACCGAGTTTCATCAAAATCTTTAAAGCCATTTTAAGTAAAAAAATTGAGATTTTTTTACTATTGTGGTAACCCTAAAAATCAAGATAAGAGAAATTAGAATCCCTAACCCAAATCCGTCCTGTCCTGTAGTTTGGGAATTAGAGCACCGAACAAATGTATACACACACACGCACACTCACACACTCACACACATACACACATACACATTGTATAAAAGGTATTGTACCTTCTTCACTCCTTCGTTACTCGAAAGTAAAAATGTTATCGATGCTATTAAAAACCAATAAGCTTGTTATTGAGAATACCTATTTATAGAACTACATATTTCCTAAATTAGCTTAAAGTCGTAAATAAACTTTGCTTTTCTGTAAAAGGAAAATAAGATTTACAATGAGTACCGATCCGATTTTTTTTTCATCATCTCCAAAATCCAGTCCATATTGGCCAATTTCAAATTAAATTTTTATCATGTTTTTTTTTCTGCGTGAATTCGGCACTGGTTTCAATCGCGTACAGCCACAAAAATCGCATAGTTAGGCACTTGTCCCATTGCCGACGAGAAAGCGACTAAATATCGACTAACCGTGTGTGTAGTGTGACCCCTCAGGCGCACACACTCTTAATACTAGATTAATACTATTTTCTCGCCACGGAAATATCGACTCTTTTATCGACACGGAATTTACATCTATTGTATGTTTCTTGGGTAAAAAAAATTATAGTCTATGGGTAATCGCTTTCTCGTTCGGCGTTAGGAGAAGTGCATAGGTAAGGTACCTCCGGCTGGGGATCTTCGCCCAGCGAGTCGCCAAGCGCCTCTGCCTGGCTCTTCATTATCGAATATATTTTCACGTACGGCGCCTTCAGCAGCTATACGCAATCGTATTCATTAAATTAGGCACTAGATAGAGTATTTTGCCTTACTACGTTCTTAAAATAGTTCTAACACTAGTCACGGACGACGCACAAAATTTTAAACTAAGCACCTCCTCTTAAAGCTAAACAGCTTTCCCCTAGGAACATATACAGGGTGTAACAAAATTGGTATAGATCCCGTTAACTGGGGGTTCTACTCTACCAATTGAACAACTTTCCCCAAGGGACCCATAGTCAATTCTCAAAAGAAAAAAATTTGAACCTCCATACAAAAACGCGAAAAATTGGTCGATTTTTAAGAAGAGTTAAAAAAATGCGATTTCAGCAATGTCATAGAACAAAAGTTGTTCAGTATGTTAAGTAGAAGCCCCAGGTAATGGGACTCCACCAATTTTGTTACACGCTGTACTGCAAACCAAAAAAAAATTGGACTTTCCATACAAAATTGGCCAACCAGACCAATAAGTCAGTATGAGAAGTCAACATTTAATTGCTCCAATTGGGATGATGACAGCCAGTCATTTGAGTGACTTTTTATCACCTGTCACAAACGACATTTTGTTCTAGAAATGTTTGAAATAGGTACCTAGAAGTGACGCCATAGCTTTTCAGCGTCATTTCTGTCTTCATTTTGTAATTTTAATGAATCAAAAATTGAAAACTTGTTCAAAAATGGTTTCTTCTCAGAATACGGAACAAATCAGAACCCACGTAGGCGACAAAATTAAAGCAACTTGTACTTGTATGAAACTGGGTTGTCTGGTAGAAATCGCTCTCAGCGATAAGACCGATTTAATTGTACGTCTCTCAGTTGTTAATTAAATTTTGTACAGATTGTTTTTCTTTATTTTGATGTACAATAAAGAGTTATTTGAATTTGAAATTTATCCAATTTAAAGTACTTTTGACTTTATGGCCCTTTTCAATCCTGCAGGCAGGTGGTTTATTATGTCGGTGAACAAGCAGTGTTTTTTTCTAACTTACCTAACTCAAAAACTTTTAAATCCGACCTAAAATAGCATCTTCACTTATAGGGCACAACTAACCGTGCTCTCCGAGGGATAGACGACGGTGGTTGCCTGGTGTTACACTTGGCATCACCCGTGGTCACGTGTAGGGCATTTTAGATTTACACCTACGGACGTGTGAAACGCCACCTTTATACACATCTGGAATCAGTTGTGCAGGTTTCCTCACGATGTTTTCCTTCACCGTTATAGCAATCGGTAATATATGTACATTAGTTTTGAAAAACTCATTGGTACATTGGCAGTCTGGAGAACCCGGGACCTATGGTTAAGAGGACCGAGTCGTTAACGATTGAGCCACCGCCGCTACTCACAAACACAAAAACTTTCAAAATCCGAACTAAAATAGCATTATTACAGCCAAGGGAAGAATGGTAGGCGCGGAGTTTTTACCTTCAGCGCATGTTGCACTATTCTCACTGAATGCGGGTTCTGTATTCTGAGGGTTTCTTAAAATTTTAAAACAAGGGAAATTTAGTAATCAGAAACAGAAACATTATGTAGGTTCCTTGGACAAAGCTGTTCAATTCAGAGTAGACCCCGAGTCTAAGTTTGCCATCCATTACGATTTCACCCTGTCTGTTCACCGCGCAACAGCAAGGAGTAATTCTGGTTTTATTATTTGATAACTGTAGTTGTGTTGTGGATATTGTGATATATTTAAGTTGTTGTGGTTGTTCGGCTTGCTAGAATAATGTCTATAGGTACAATAAAAATAATAGGGATGACGAATGCTAGTCATCTAAGTTACTTTTTATCATCTGTCAAAAACGACATTTTGTTCTAAAAATATTAGAAATAGTACCTAGGCGTGACGTCATAGTTTAGCAGCGTCATATATGTACTCATTTTGTGATTTTGGTGAATTAAAAATCGAAGACTTGATGAAAAACAAAACGAGTAAGATTTTCCGAAGTTTAAGTTGGAGGGCAATTTACTTCTGATGCTGTCGTCATCCCTATTAAGCCTTGTAGCCATCAGTTCTTAAAATTCTTTTAGCGCTTCATAATGTCGTACGTCATGGGTACGTAAGATGCCATTACCGAAAGCCTGTGCTGTGACGTGATAATCTTAAATCCACAACTTTTATGAAAGTTTACAGACTATGCGAGATTACTTTGACGTCATTAAATCAGCTTTCTGATACTATTAAACAGCACAAATAAAATGGGAAAAATAAGGGATAAGTATCCTGAGAATTTGTGAATGTGTCAGGGCATAGTCTTATTAAACACGTGTTTTTTTATTGTGTGAAAACCTTTAAGGGTAGTCTCTACTCATGAAAACTTACCCCACGAACCCCCATACTGAATTTTAATAATACAAATTATTAGACGAGCGAAGCGAGTTCTCAGTGCCTACTGAAACAATTCGGCGTTTGTATGTACAGGGTGTAACAAAATTGGTGTGGGGCTTCCACTCATCATACTGAACAACTTTTGTTCTTTGACTTTGCTGAAATCGCAAAAAAAAATTTAGCTCTTTATACAAATCAATCAGCTGATCGACCAATTTTGTACATTTTTGTATGAAGGTCCTATTTTTTTGAGAATTTACTATGGGTTCTTAGGGGAAAGTTGTTCAGTATGATGAGTAGAACCCACAGTTAACGGGTCCTACACCAATGTTATTACATACTGTATATTATGTATAAATGTTTGTTCGACGATAACCCGAGTATCGTTGATCGGAAAACGTCGTGAAATTTGGTAAGCGAAGACAAAAAGATTTTTTTAGATCGAACATGAGCCAAATTGGTCAAGAGGTTGCCGAGATACAGGGGGTTGTGAATAAAGAAACACCGCTTGATGGCGTTGGACGGATCTTACACCGCGCAAGCGCAAGTGAGCGTGTGTGTCTACATTTTTTAAAACGAGTACATTGCGAGTTCACAGTTCGGGGCGAACCACTAGTTCAGTATGTTTTCTTTCGGGAAAGTTGTTGACTTTCATGAATAGAGCCTACCTTAACGGATATGATACTTATAAAACATCCGTTATGTTTTAAATGTTCGAAAATTAATATTTAGGTACATGTAGTTTATTCAGTTTGTATTTCGGCAAAATTTGCCGTGTATAATCTGTGCATCGAACGAGTATCTTAGATTGCAAGCATGCCAATGCTTGCATGATAAAACGTGTTATTGCCTAAGGCCTGATAAGGCTCAGGCTACCTTTAGGCTGACCTAAGTATGTATTTACAATTAGAACTTTTACAGATAAGGTGTGTAATAACTGTTTTGTTTATCGAATGCCGTCGCCGTGTGCTTGTATCGACACAAAAGTGTTGAGTCTAATGTTATAGAAAAAAAACATACGCCTTGTTCACATCTTCATGATAATTATCTTCAATTAAAGAACAGTTGAGTGGCGTTTTTTCTTAGTTCAGATTGAATTGAATTTTTAAATTATCATTATTAAACGGGAAATGGTTGTAGAATCAATAAAAAATGTTACATGCAGGGTAACAATAATAATACAACCTACCTACTTGTAATATTTGCTTGGCCACTTAATTAATTGTGAAGTTATGAACAAAAGGTACCATTACACAACACAAATAAAATTAGAGTTCAATAAAAACCATTCTTGTTCAATGTGTACTGTAATGTAGTGGAATATGAGTCTCATAATGCATTGTTATCATTAAAAACTTGTGTTAAAAGCGTTGTTAGTCATAAAATAAACGTGTTAAAAACATTAGAATAATTGAATCGCTTGTTTTCCAAAGAACACAAATACAAACCATATAGCAAGTTAACAGGTGAGGTGCAGCCAAACTCACTAAAATTTTTAATAAAAAATAAACTAAACATAAAAAACTGCATAACTTTGATTTCATAAATGGAATATAATTTTAAACAAAAAAACCGACTTCAAAGCACTTGTCGCTACTACGATTTTTGAAGGTTCCCCTCGATTTCTCTGGGATGCCATCATCAGATCCTGGTTTCCTTGTCATGGTACCACCCTTGGGATATCGCCTTTCCAACAAAAAAAGAATCATCAAAATCGGTTCATAAACGACGAAGTTATGCGCGAATACACATAAAAAAAATATACACACGGTCGAATTGAGAAACCTCCTCCTTTTTTTGAAGTCGGTTAACAAGGTAGGACAGGCGATACTTTCCACCAAAAAACAGTTTCAATTATATGGAATACAGAAAGTAAAAAAAAAGATCTTGTTAAATACGTTAAAAATTTGGACTGGTGTTGTTTGGAAAACAAACTTGGACAAGTGTTGTTTTGTAATTGGAAAAGTGTTGTTTGGTAACTATCCTCTTTGGTCATAAGGTAGGGTCGCGTTGTGGTTGTTCGTTGCGTTCACATACAATAAAACACTAGTCCAGGACAAGTGGGGTTTGGGAACGAAACTATAAGGTTTACTTTAGCGTTTACGAACTTTTTGAAGGGGCAAGTGAGTTTTAGTTTCAAAACCTTTTGTCTAACAAATAGAAAATATTGCCAGCATAAAAAAAACGAATTTATGGACTAGTGTTCTTTGGAAACAAGCGATTCAATTAATAGTTATGTTAAATTATTTTTCTAAACATACCTCCCAAGATTCTCGAGTAATATCCGAGACATCGCCGGTGCTGCCGGTACGCTCCTGTGACAAAGAAATGAACATTGATTCACAGTGGTAACATTATAGGTGCAAGATTCAGGACATATCACAGGAAACGCACTTGCGTCTATCCTATTGTAAGATCAAGAAGTTTTAGATGTGTACAACACTTTTCACATAATTTAATACCAGTAAGATAGGTACAATAAAGTTGACTGTTTCTGTTATTGTGTCATAAGATAATAGGTACTTCTTAAATGTTAACATGCTACCGCGATTATGGAGCAAAAACATGTCGGTTCTTATTAGCAGATACAATATATCAATTATTGTCCTAGCGGTACGCCAAAAACAGCTACAAATATGGCGTTAAAAGCATGAAGATCGGAACGATTGATCTTTAGGCTATATAAATCAATTTGACCCGTAGTGCCAAAAAAAGGACAGGAGTTGTGACGTAATCTTCTTTTTATACAAAAATGCAATGAAAAAAAATACTTACTGTAAATATTTTTTAAATTCCTTTCTTGAAGTTAGATATGAGAATAATACGTATCATTTTAGGAATATTTTACCAAAAATGATTCAACCGTATCGTATCTGGAGGAGCCCAACTTGGTATGTTTTGAAAATTATTTTTATTTTAGTTTAAAACAAGTGACTGAAATGTCATTATTATTATTATTATAACAGCTCATATACGTCCCCACCGAGGGGCTCGAGCCTACCCTGAATCAGGGCGATTAGGCCTTAGTCGACCACGCGGGCCCAGTGCGGGTTGGTCGACTTCACACACAACCTTCGAGTTTCTTCGCAGGCGTGTGCAGGTTTCCTCACGATGTTTTCCTTCACCGTTAAAGCAATCGGTAAGTATATGTACGTAAGTTTTTTATTGAAAAACTCATTGGTACATTGGCCGTCCAGATTTGAACCCGGTACCTCTGGTTAGATGGACCGAGTCGTTGAAATGTCATAATGTGGTATATTTTTAGAATAAGCTTAAAAAGCCCTTTCATTTGATACCACACACAAAAGATTTCAGAACGATTTTTTTCCCATAAAAAGATTACGCCATAAATCCTCTCCTTTTTTTGGTGCTACGGATCAAATTGATTGATATGGCCAAAAGACTAATCGTTCAGATTTTCATGCTTTTAACACCATTTGCAGCTATTTACTGAATTTCGGAGTGTAACGAAATTAAATAACAATAGGTGATCGGACTGCATCAAAAATAAAATCTGAAATATGATTTCCTAAATTGCTCTCCTCTTGAAGTTTCAAAAAACCTTACTTGTTTTGTTTTTCCGTCACGTCTTCAATTTTTCAAATTCACAAAATAAATTCGTCAATGACGCTAAAAATCTATGACGTCACTTGTGGGTATTTTTAAACATTTTTAGAACATAATTTCGTTTTTGACAGATCATAAAAAGTAGCTCAAATGACTAGCAGTCCGATCCCCTATTATTAACATGTGAGAAACATCGTGAGGAAACCCACAAAACGCCTGCAAAGACACTTGAAGGGTGTGTGTAAAGTCGACCAACCCGCAATGGGCTCGCGTGGTCGACTAAGGCCCGATCGCCCTAATTCAGGGTAGTTTCGAGTCCCTCGGTGGGGACGTATATGAGCTGATATGGTGATGTGATAATACAGTGTAACACATCTCTTTATCTCTAATGACTAACGTATGATGGCAAACATTCGATAACCAGTTTCACAAGTTCTAAAAATAGTGTGAAAACTAAGCATTTGCCGCTTCTGTAATTGTTGTTTTATCTTGTTGCAAAGACCTTATCATATACATCGAGATTTGCAAATTTCCAGTAGTGAACTTACTAATGACACAGTTTTGTAATATGTTGTAACTAAAAATTCACTATTTATCGAAATCTTAATGATATGGAGCCAACTAAAACTTGTATGGAGAAATGCAATTAATGTGGGCGTTTTATTGAGAGCGTCGGTGGCGTAATGGCAAGGGCTGCTACCTCCTGTCCGGGAGGTCGTGGATCGATCCTGCCACGTACCAATATATTTTCGAATTTCGATTTCATATGTACGTTTATCCGACGCTCTTATACGGTGAAGGAAAACATCGTGAGGAAACCTGCATACGCCTGCGAAGAAACTCGAAGGTTGTGTGTGAAGTCGACCAACCCGCGCTGGGCCCGCGTGGTCGACTAAGGCCCGATCGCCCTAATTCAGGGTAAGCTCGAGCACCTCGGTGGGGACGTATATGAGCTAATGTGATGATCAAGAAAACTATAGCTCACTAGCTTAGAATTTCGTTTTCTGTGCTAAAAATCTCAAACATGAAGGCATGGCAGGCAAATTGTATGATTAGTAATTTTACATACGGTCAGGCAAATTGTTTAATTTGTCATTATGTAAACGGTCAGGCAAAATGTAAATTCTGTGCGCAGATTTTAAAATGGCAAGCTAGGCAAATTGCCAAAATGCCGTACGGCAGCTTGTAAATGAGCGATGTTAGGAACGGTCAGTTTTGATTGAATTAACTGACAAAGAGCCTCGCTTGCCGCCCTCGCCATTATATAAGGTCTAACAAAATTAGCTTAAAATATTTTATTTGGTGCTTCAACCCATGAAACTAAACAACTTTCCCCATGAAACCCATAGTCAAACACAAAAAAAATTTTGAACTTCCCATACTAAGCTGATCGAGTTAGTATGGGAGATTCAAACTTTATTTTGCGATTTGAATAGGTTCCATGGGGAACTGGGAAAGTTGTTCAGTTTCATGGGTAGAAGCACCAGTTAAAACAGTTTCAGCTAATTTTGTTACACCTTATATAATTTGCCTGACCGTATGTATAATGACGAAATTGTAAATTTAGGGTAGCCCACTGGCTGCTCACCCTATCATATGATGACACAGAGAAACTACTTGCTATTTTTAATTAATCAACATCCGGATACTATATAAAAGCATACACAACTAACCGCCTCCGTAGCTCAGAGGCAAAGTTCACTGGCTTTACATAGGAGGTCGCAGGTTCGATTCCCGGCGGGGTCAATTGTGTAAGACTCGGTTTGGTTGGTGGTAGGGCATTTTCTAAGCCCGCCTGGCTAGCTACCACCATCTTATCTAAGTCTTGCCGCCAAACATCAGTGTTAACAAAATTGATGTGTTCCGACTTGAAGATAAGATAGCCAGTTCTCCATTGCATTGGGGAATCTTGGTAAGCCCGCTTCCATCTTCGGCATCATCGTCACTTACCATCAGGTGAGATGATGCCAAGGGCTTACCAATTGTGAATAAAAAAACAAAAAAAAAACAAGCACACACAGACACTCACCCACACAAACACACACACACATCAATACTATAGTTAAATGTCCTCGGGGAAGCGCACTGTATACTGAAATACAGGTTTAAACAAACCTAGCCCGGTTACAGATGCTTTCATAAAAGTTTTTGTAAAATAACTAGCCCTAAATTAGATGTAAGATGTATTGTTTGTTAACATTAACTGGTCATATATAAACTTATTAAACTTATTATTATACAGTATGCCTGCGACATATATATCACCTTGTGTCCGGGTTTGACATCGTCGTCGTCAAACTCAGTGTCGCTGTCAATGAGCTCGTAGCCCTGCGCCGTGACGTCACCCAGGGGCCCGTACCGGTCCGGCACCCAGTGCGTTAGGAACTTGAAGAGATCGTCCACCCTGGAAAGGAACGTTTGAATAGAGACTCCAGCCTTCTGAGGAGTTTAAAAACTTTTCGGACTGTTAGGTATAGTCTTTTTCTGGTAGCCTGGTACCCAGTGACATCCTACCCACGGATAAGATAAATAAGGTTGGATTGGCAATAGTCACACTATTGTTTGAAAACCAGCGTCGCCGCCTGTCTCCCACCTATTAACTCCACTACACAAGCAATAATAGGTACATATACACGAATTGCGCGCACTAATAAACAAAACACACTTAGAACACAGGGCTGCAATTGTGTCTCACACCATTTCGAGAGTCTGTACGTTACACACAACCACACGCAAATAAAAAGTATGAAAGCGTGCTTCGGTTAAGTATGATTGTCTAATCATACTTGAGGCGCGCCTGCCCATGCCCAGCGCACATTTCCAATCCAATCTTATTTATCTGATCCGTGATCCTACCAATATTATAAACGCGAAAGAGAATGTATGGATGTATTTTTGTTACTCTTTCACGCAAAAACTACGGATCTGGCTATGTAGACAGATTAGGACCTGGATTAACACATATGCTATTTTTTTCCAACTGCGCACCCTCGAAAAGTCATAGAAACGTTGTCCACGCGGGTGAAGCCGCGGGAAACAGCTAGTCTTTCCTATCCGAACCAGTTTTTATCTAGCGAATAAACTGTATGAAAAAATAACACAGTACTGTAGTACTCAGATCAAGGAAGGTCAGACAGAACCTCAAGTGAATTCAATGTGAAGCCAATCGAAACCTGTACGAACACTGTACACGCACACGTAGACATCTAAATCACTCCAAAATGTTCGATAGTATTCGCTATGACATCGTCGAAGACACGCACACATGTTTCAAAAAGTGACTTCAAATAGACATTTCGGAGCATTCTTTTCTGATCTTCTTTGATCTGAGACTGTCATAATCTTATCAGCCGAAAAACGTCCACCAAGGATTTCCACGACGACCGGTCCTGCGCTGGCCGCATCCAGCGGCTTCCCGAGACCTTCACCAGGTCGCCGGTCTGCCTACGCTACGTTTACCGGTGCGCGGTTGCCACTCGAGAACTTTACTACCCCAACGGCCATCTGTTCTACGAGCTATGTGACCTGCCCGCTGCCATTTCAGTTTAGCGATACTCTGAGCTATGTCGGTTACTTTGGTTCTCCTGCGGATCTCCTCGTTTCTGAGACTGTAGTAATACTTATTATTCTTTGATAGTAGCTTCTTGAATAGTTTTTTTACGTACAGTCGATTCCCAAAGACAAGTATCCAGCTTCACAAAATAAGTTCAAACTTATCTCAAAAAGTCCTGACCAGATTTATTTGTACAAACTTTTATTTAATTTGCAATGTATGTATGTTTGTTCGGGTGAAATCTTGCAAGTTAAATTTGAACCACTTCCCGGTTTCCGAGTAAGCTGAAATTTTGCATGCATATGTATATCGCGTGACAATGCAATATCAAAAGCTTGTAACTAAAAGTTTTTAGGTTCTTAGAAAATTATAGTAGTATTGTTAGTTAATCGGATAAAACTTTGATCACTGTTTGGAGATTTTTAAACCTAAAATAGCGGCTCTGGTTACTTGTCTTTGGTACTAGGTACTCGTCTAGGTTTGACTGTACATGCACAGGATCAGTTATACATATTTATTAATCAACTTTACTTTGTTTTAATCAAGTTTGTTATTATATTACCTACTGTAAATCACTTATTTCAGGTAAAGCACTAATACTAATCTGTACTAATCTGTAATTCAGTATATCAACTCGAAGGTTGTGTGTGAAGTTGACCAACCCGCACTGGGCCCGCGTGGTCGACTAAGGCATGATCGCCCTAGTTCAGGGTAGGCTCGAGCCCCTCGGTGGGGACGTATATGAGCTGATATGAAAATAATGTAGGACAAAAATAGTGTAGGACCCGTTAACTGGGGGCTCTACTCATCATACTGAACAACTTTCCCCAAGGAAGCCATAGTCAATTCTCAATAAAAAATTTGGACCCTCCATACTAAAATGCACAAAATTGATCGATCAGCTGATCGATTTCTATGATAAGTATTTTTTTATGGCGGTAAGAGCAGTCATAGAACAAAAGTTGTTCAGTACGATGAGTAGAAGTTCTTGTTAACGGGACCTACACACCGATTCTGTTACACCCTGTATACTCGTTCTGCGGGGGTGATTACAAGTTCTCTAGTACTTAATTTGCATCTCAAGAATACCATCTAGTGGTAGCAATCAACACACAAACACTGCAATATTCCAACGAACTTTGTACCTACGACAAATCTTCACTATAGGCCGCCAACCTAGTACCAAAGTACATATATTAGTTCTAACATACAGTATTGACACTCGCTGCCGCTCTCTAGATTGCGACCTCACTCCCTCGTCATTAGATTGGTTACTGTTTGGTTCTCGAACGTATTTACTGACCGTGATTTTGTTTGCTTCGTCATTTGATACTGGAAATGTCATTTCACGACCATTTGTATGCAGTGTCCGGGGTATGCTAGTACATAGCTCGCCCGCGGAGACGTTGGCAGTTGGCAGAGGCGGGGTAGTCTATAGCGCGGCCTTCCCTGCCCGGCTCATCGCCCGCATTGCGCAACAGCCCACCTCGCCGCCCGTGCATCAACATAGACGTACAGTACACTAAAGTAACAGTATTTTATCTCGGCAGTGTCCTTGAAATCATTACCTACAACTGCGGGCCACTCGCGACTGTTGCGTGCCGAGATGGGCTGAGATTTCGAAGCGCGTCATTTCGACCAGTTTGTATGAACATAAGATACTGGTACTTTAGTCTATTGTGATAGAAGTGCCGCGCACGAAGTTGACGGCGTATAGGGTTACGCAATACTCACCTATTCCTGGGCACGCCGAACCAGTACTCGGGCTTCATGCGCTTGCGGCCGTAGGACATGAGCGGCGTGGCCCGCGGCAGCGGACGGCCGGCCGGCTTGCCCATGCGCAGCCGAAGGTACAGCGGCGGGTCGTCGCTGGGGCGCGCCGGCCGCGGTATTAACTCTGCGCAAAACAGGATAAACATGTTATATTTATTTAATCATTGTTCAGTTTTCTTTTTGATATTTTAATTTTTTTAATTTGACATTTTGTTTTTATTAATTTTTTAAATTTACTTTTTGATGATCACCTCACCACCGTTGAGATATTTTATAATTTGACATGTATATTTTATGAATTTAATTCGTGTGATTAAATAAATCTAATCTAATCTAATCATGCAAATTACATAAGCGCGAATACTTTTAGCTCGTAGAACGGAGGGCCGTTGGGGTAGTAAAGTTCTCGAGTGGCGACCGCGCACCGGAAAACGTAGCGTAGGCAGGCCTCCCACGCGGTGGACCCATGACCTGGTAAAGGTCGCGGGAAGCCGCTGGATGCGGGTAGCGCAGGGCCGGTCGTCGTGGAAATCCTTCGGGGAGGCCTATGTCCAGCAGTGGCCGTCCTTCAGCTTATATGATATGCTAATACTTCTAACCAATTTGGAACAGGTACAGCAGGGCCACGAACAATCCGAACCCGGGCTAATCCGACTTTCGGATACTGACGTATCTCGTAAAGGTTGAAGGATTGAAACCGTAGATCAGACGTGCAGATATGTATTAATTAGGGAGTTACACGATGTTATGAGACGTGCGTTTGACAACACATACTAATAGGGATGACGACAGCTTCAAAAATAAATTAAGGACTCTTGATCACTTAATTGCCCTCCTACTTAAACTTCGGAAAGCCTTACTCGTTTTGTTTTCCATGAAGTCTTCAATTTTTAATTCACCAAAATCACAAAATGAGCACATAAATGACGCTGCTAAACTACGACGTCACGCCTAGGTATTTCAAACATTTTTAGAACAAAATATCGTTTTTGACAGATGATAAAAAGTAAATCAGATGACTAGCATTCGTCATCCCTATTATTAGATAACGCAAGTAACATTTTGGAACATTGCAGTTCGTAAAGTAACGTTAAAGAATATCTGCATACCTACTTATTACCGTACCGAGTCGTAAATTTCAGATGCTGTACGTATTATCGAATTGTCGTCTGTCATAAAACATTTTCTTTGTCGCCAAATACCACTCGTCAAAGCACCATATTGGAATTATTTAAAAAAAAGTGTGATTGATAGCATAATACTAAAGTTATCTAACAGATTTGTACGATTGAACATACTTTCAATTACAAAAACTTTTTTTTTTTTTTCGAAAAATGCCTTTGAAAACTTCAACGTATAATCCAAACGCTTCGTACATCCATATCATGGTAAAATTTATTTTTACAATGTGCATAAAGTACATAAATTGGTGTTCGGATTATCAAAATGCTGTATTTAATTTCAGTATCAAAGGAGACCAAAAACTTCCTCGAGGCGCGGCTGAGTGGATGTTAACTCGCACTCCTAACTACCACAGACGCTTCATCTGTGAAAACTATCATGGGAAGTTTGTACTAGTGTGTCCTAGTTACTATAGAAGGCTTTATCTGTTCGAAGGCTGAAGCCTTTTCTACCGATGAATGGGAAGTTTGAACTTACTACCGAAGGCTTCATCTGTCAAAACTATCATGGGAAGTTTGTACTAGTGTGTACTAGTATCAAAGCCTGAAACCTTTTCTACCGACGAATGGGAAGTTTGTACTTACTAACGAAGGCTTCAGCTGTGAAAACCATCAAGGGAAGTTTGTAATTGCTATCGAAGGCAACGAATAAAAACTATTTATCGAAGGCTTCATCTGTGAAAACCATCAAGGGAAGTTTGTACTTACTATCGAAGGCAAAGATTAAAGACTAGTTTAAATCCTTCCGTAATTAAGGGTTGGCTAAAAGAGATCCCTGTTTGGGACAAGTCCGCCTTTGTGCATACTTCTTCTATTCTGTATCTATAATTATACATTTTGTTGTACAATACAGAGTTCACAAACAAACAGACTATCGAAGGCTTCATCTGTGAAAACTATCAAGGGAAGTACTTACTATCGAAGGCTTCATCTGTTAAAACATCAAGAGAAGTTTGTACTAACTATCGAAGCTTTCATCTATGAAAACCATGATGGGAAGTTTTTACTTACTGTCGAAGGAGGCGAAGAGATCAGGCATATCGTCCACGGACACCATGCTGCGGTAGTCGAGGCGCGGCTGCGTGGACGCACTGCTCGACGTCGACTTGCTCGCCGAACGGCCGAAACCGCCTAGTGAGCTGCGTCTACACACACCAAGGAGGTTAAATGGCTGTTTAAAAAAATCACAGACATTCATGATGGCAGAAAAGTTTGCATAGGATTATTTGGTTGTATTTAAAAGCTTTTCTTAAACTGATTGGGCTACACAAAGGAGGTTAAATGACTGTTTAAAAAAGTCACAGACATTCATGAAGGCAGACAAGTTTGCATTGGATTATTTGGTCGTAATAAAAAGCTTTTCTTTATATAGTGGGGCAGACTAGTATAGTTACTTTAACATGTTAGAACAGACATTGATACCTTGGACAGTTCAAATAAAAACTTTATGAATCTTTATAAAAAAACATGACATGAAAAATATTATTTTTCTCCTCCTATAGCAAAAACACTCAGTATTAATTTAAAAAGAACAATAGAATATAATATTATACACGTAATCATGCTGAAATAAGAAAAAGGTAAGTGCCAATTGTGATTATGACAAGAATGAAAGAGGTGAATTTTTGATGTTTTTTTAGTATGTCTAGATGAGACTCCTAAAATAAGAATCTAAAATGTTGTGGAGTTGAAATGGAATACATTATAGTTAATTATTATTCATATGATGATAACTATACAGTAACACATATACAACATGCCATTCAGCACAATCAATATAGACGAACAAAATTTTACGCCAAAGATAGGACCGGAGAATAACGTACACAGTTCTGGTGGATCTGTCTAATACAAAGAAGAGTGGTTTACGAAAGGAGGCTATAGATAAGATGACAACAACGACACATTTCGCGAGAAATCGAAGGTAATTAGAGGCACAAATTACTGTCTATAAAGACTGTCACCTGGTGATATAGTATAAAACAAATAGTATCTGCTCTCAAAGTACCGAAATTAACGTATTTGATAGCCGTCTGCGCCTTTTGCTAGTCAATGTTAGACCGTGTCACGCAACGATTTAAGAAACGCTGGCGCCCTCTACAAACCAACTCTAATATGCAAGGCTAGGGCTGGCTGCCTATAGTCCATTCGTCCACTATGCTGAAACAAAAATGATGCCCCCGCCCGGAAGCCAGCCACCGCTCCATTGTAAGTATGACTAACCAGATTTTTTGGGCCACCAGCTTTTCTTAAATCGATCGAGTCACGTAACTAAGTGTCGTTGTGATCACTACACGCGCCAATCCAAGGCAACATACAACAATACCACGACTGGCACATCCAGGTTGCAGCCGTCACGTACCCAGAGGCGGAGAACACATCCTGCGGCGCCTCCTCCGATGGAGTCTTACTCAGGAACAGACCAGTGCCGAACTCCACTAGGTTCATTGGCGAACTAACCAATGAACGCAGCGGAGACGGTCATACCAAATCCAAGTAAGCATCCACGGTTGCAAAGGGAAAAATTTACGAGTCCAATGTTAATTTTGTCTTTTTTCGTACAGTTGTATATGTGTATCGTGTGTTGAGGTCAGTTTTTCTGGTAGCATCCCGTCGGTTGGTATTTTACAAATGGGCAGCAATAAATGATTAAGAAACGTGGTTAATCGGTGTTCAAGCTTGTTGTTATGGAAATGTTTCTTCATTATTTCTTCATAACAGTGACTAATTGTGATGTCAAAAGTTAATTTTCAAACATTGTAGGTAACAAAAAGGTTTGGATCGGGATATATGTATCTTGAAATCTGATACAACAACCAATGAAATCGATTTTAAACACAACTCGAGAAGGAAAATAGCATATCCTAGTGGCTAGAGGTGTAAAAGAAATGGTTTGGTTTATACTCATCAATCTATTTAAATTTTCCCATAGAACACGTAGGCAATAGGGATGACGAATGCTAGTCATCTGATTTATTTTTTATCTGTCAAAACCGACATTTTGTTCTAAAAGTATTTGAAATACCTAGGCGTCACGTCATAGTTTTGCAGCGTCATTTATGTACTCACTTTGCGATTTCGATGAATTTAAAACGAAGAATTGATGGAAAACAAAACGAGTAAGGTTTTCCGAAGTTTAAGTAGGAGGGCAATTTAGTGATCAAGAGTTGATAATTTATTTCTGATGCTGTCGTCATCCCTAGTCTTTAAAAAGAAATCCACTCTCCATAGAAACCAGCTGATCTCTTATGAAAAGGTGCCCAGTATGGTGAGTTAGAGACTCAGTTATAGGGTCCTACACTAATTTTGTTACACCCTGTATATAACAGACTGTATACGATAAGAGAGAAATACTGTATATCACAGACTGTATACGATAAGAGAGAAATATCAAGATCCAAACATCTTTTTACATTAGCTTTACAATAGCAAATTGGTTCCATGTTAATAAATCTTAAGTTAAAAGTTAAAGTCCTGAATGAGCACATGCATATGATGTTTCCTTTACATACCTGTTGAAGACCTTGGAGAAGACGCTGGTGGAATGGCTGTCGGCGGAGGAGGGCAGCGACTCGGCCGCGCTCCCCGGCGCACCCTCCCCCGTGAGACCCTCCACCCACGACAGCGGGTACGATAGCCTCTTCAACATCTGCCGAAATGGAATAATGTTAGCTAGCACCTACATTATCCTAAAAAGCTTTCCTTAACAGTAGGGAAGAATATTAAGGTTCTTTAGATATCACAAAGTTCTCTTTCATCATCATTTTCATCATATCAGTCAAAACACGTCCATTATGCTGGACAAAGGCCTTCCCCAAGGATTTCCATGACGACCGGTCCTGCGCTGCCCGCATTCAGCGGCTACCCACGATCTTCACAGGGTCGTCGGTCCACCGCGTGGAAGGCCTGCCTACGCTACGTTTTCTGGAACGCGGTCGCCACTCGAGAACTTTACTACCCCAACGGCCATCTGTTCTACGAGCTATGTAATGCCACTTCAGTTTAGCGATTCTGTGAGCTATGTTCATTACTTTGGTTTTCCTGCGGATCTCCTCATTTCTGGTTCGATCGCGTAGGGGAAATCCGAGCATAGCTCGCTCCATTACCTTAAGCCTTTTTATGAGGCCTATAGTAAGCGACCATGTCTCAGTTCCGTATGTCATTACTGGCAGCACGCACTGGTCAAAGATCTTAGCCTTGAGACACTGCGGTATTTGGAACGTAAATGGAACGTAACGATATTGCGAAGAGTTCTCATTACTAAAAACAATTTTATAGTACGTACTTAAATAGAATCGTTTAACAAATAAGGCTGGAAAACGGTGGACACATCACTTTAATTTAATTTAGTACATTTTATAATGATCGTGCATACCTTGTTCTTTTTGTCAGGTTTGCTGATGTCTTCCTTCTGTGTGTTACCGTCGAGCGAGAAAGAGACAGACGCAGGTTTGCGTGGTGCCCTCTCGTTCTCACCAAGGGGCGGCGCCGACAGTGGCGGCTCGGCGCGCGGTAGGCACACCGGCGGCACCCAGTCCGCCGACAAAACTATATCAGCGTCGCTGTATACCTGAGTGAGAAAACAATATTGTAAAACAAATGAATTGGGGACGATAGTTTTAAGCAAATTTAATAAGCAAGCGTTCTTTTTGAAGTGTCATTTCTCAAAGATACTTTTGTGTTCCGGCTTGAAGATAAAATAGCCAGTTCTCCATTGCGTTGGGGAATCTTGGTAAGCCCGCTTCAATCTTCGGCATCATCGTCACTTACCATCAGAAGAGATGATGCCAAGGGCTTACTAATTGTGAATAAAAAAAAGAAACCAAATAATAACTGCAAAAAATCTGCATAAATTAGTCTTTTACAAAAATATGTCAGAAGAGCTTGCATAGCCTGAATAAAGAAAGACTATAGAAAAAAAGCTAGAATGGAAATAAGACATAATAAAAAGAAGCTTTCCCTTTAATAACGCCATCGCTATTTGCAACATGAATATCGGCAACGTAACAAAGGTTATAATATTTTTCCTTTGTGATCGTGTACATAAGTAGAGATAAGTTAATTTAAACCATAAATAAAAAGCGTCGGTGGCTCAACCGGTAACGACTCGGTCCATCTAACCAGAGGTACCGGGTTCAAATCTGGACGGCCAATGCACCAATGAGTTAGTTTTTCAAAAAACTTACGTACATATAATTACCGATTGCTTTAACGGTGAAGGAAAACATCGTGAGGAAACCTGCACACGCCTGCGAAGAAACTCGAAGGTTGTGTGTGAAGTCGACCAACCCGCACTGGGCCCGCGTGGTCGACTAAGGCCTAATCGCCCTGATTCAGGGTAGGCTCGAGCCCCTCGGTGGGGACGTGTATATGAGCTGATATAATAATAATAATAAAAACCATAAAACATAAAAGTATAGCGTAAAGAGAAAAGGAAAAAAAGAAGATGAATAAATAACAATGGAAGATATAAGAAGATTCAAGTTTGGAGGTTTCCAACGCCCTAGAGAATTAGGAGCAGATGTAGTAAAGTGACGTCACAGAGCGTTCCTCTCCCCGACCCTCACCTCGTCGCGAGAGTGCGAGCCAGACCCGCAACACGAGACCGTATCCATATCCAAATGGGTAAAATCAAAGTGTTTAAGGAACATCGCCTCATATGTGACGTCGCAATGCGCGTCATCGTCATTTTCATCAGAAGACTCCAGTATGGTCTCTATATCGTGGTGGTAGTCTTCGTAGCATAGTGAGTGCCTTTCCTGCATTGAACGTGCGTGTTAATAATGAAATACGGTTATTATTGCGTGCATTTTAACCCGTCAGAAGGTAGAAACAATAGAATACTCCAATATGGTCTCTATATCGTGGTGATAATCTTCATAGCACAATGCGTGCCTTTCCTGTATAAGCGTGCGTGTTATGAATGAAATACGGTTATTATTGCGTGCATTTTAACCCGTCATAGGGTAGAAACAATAGAATACTCCAATATGGTCTCTATATCGTGGTGATAATCTTCATAGCACAATGCGTGCCTTTCCTGTATAAGCGTGCGTGTTATGAATGAAATACGGTTATTATTGCGTGCATTTTAACCCGTCATAGGGTAGAAACAATAGAATACTCCAATATGGTCTCTATATCGTGGTGATAATCTTCATAGCATAGTGCGTGCCTTTCCTGTATAAGCGTGCGTGTTAAGAATGAAATACGGTTATTATTGCGTGCATTTTAACCCGTCAAAGGGTAGAAACATTAGAAGACTCCATTATGGTCTCTATATCGTGGTGATAATTTCATAGCACAGTGCGTGCCTTTCCTGTATAAGCGTACGTGTTAATATTGAAATGCGTACTAAAGTAATGCTTTAAACTAAAACAGTTCTTATTGCGTACATTTTGACCCATCAAAAGGTAGAAATATCAGAAGACTCCAGTACGATCTCTATATCGTGGTGGTGATCTTCGTAGCACAGTGCGTGCCTTTCCTGCGTTGAACGTGCGTGTTATTTATAAAATGCGTGCAAAATTAATGTTCAAAAGTAAAATGGTTATTATTGTGTGCAATTTAACCCGTCAAATATTATATAATATTTAACTGGTAATAGAAATACTAGAGGACTTCAATATGGTCTCTATATCGTGGTGAAAATCTTCGTAGCACAGTGCGTGCCTTTCCTGTATATGCGTGCATGTTATTAATGAAATGCGTGCTAAATCAATGCTTAAACTAGAACAGTTTTAAATGCGTACATTTTAACCCATCAAAAGGTACAAAAGTGAGATGAACATATACGTATAATAATAAAATCTAGTAATGGTAGACTTTAATCGCGACTATGTTACTTATTTATACTACTAGATCACGATACCAACATACCATGATCGTTACATAAGGGTACCAAATTTCTAACCTAACCACTGGATTAACACTTTTATACAGGGTGACTGGTATGTAGTGCAATTCCTTTTAAAGGGATAAACTACATATAATTTGCAACAAAAAAAGTCATACTAACTGGGGATCGGAAATCAACGGTTTTCGAGTTAAAGCCCATTTCATTTTTAAATTTTGTATGAAAAACGCATTTGTTCAAATATTTAGTGAATTTACAAAAAAAAAGTTATAATACGGTTGGCGTGAAAAATATTAAAACTTTCTCATTTTATCAGCATTCCAAAAAAGTAAAATAGTTAAAAAATACAAATTGATTGCAACAAAAAAGAATGATAAAAGGGTGCATCAAATCCCATACAAATTTTCAATAAACATTATTTTCATGTTTTATTAAATTTCATAATTTATCATGTTTTTCGCATAAACAAACATCTCTGACCCTCTAGCATCATGACTAACTTTGATTCCCAAGCTCATCCAAAAAATTCGATCTTTGTTGGTTAATTAGTATGGGATTTTAGGCCCCCTTTTGACAACAATCATTGTTTTTGTTGCAATTAATTTTGAACATTTTTAACTTTTTTACTTTGTTCGAAAGCGTGATAAAATGAGGTAGGTTTTACCGTATTTTACATGCCAACTGTATTATAACTTTTTGTTAAAAAATCACAAAACATTTGAACAAAATAATTTTTCAACAAAATTAAAAAGTTAAATTAGGCTCGATAATAACTCGAAAACCGTTGATTTCCGACCCCCAGTTGGTATGACTTTTTCTGTTGCAAATTAGATGTAGTTTATCCCCTTAATAGGATTTGCACTGCTTACCAGTCACCCTGTATGTATATCGATAATACACAGCATGTCCTACCTTCTTAGTATTGGCCGGTGTGACGTGTAGCAACGGGTCCCTGATATCGATTCCCGAGTCGTGGTAGGACAGCTTGACGAGGTGTTGGGCATCTCCCCCCTCCCCCGCGTCGCCCCCTTCCCCAGCGTCGCCCCCCTCGGCGCTCTCCGCGCGGTCGCCGATGCTCTCCGCACGGTCACCGATGCTCACCGACACCTCAAGGCTTTCATCCTTGCGTTCCTGATCGGCGTTAGAGGATACCTGTATTGTGAAGTGTATGTATGTAAGTATAGACGCTTTATTGCACACAAGGATTAATAAATACAACATGGTTTTAGTGGACTTAAGTTATGATAGACTCGTTACTAAGGGACTTTCACGGTGCCTAGCAAAAATATTAGAACTTGCCACCCACAAGCACTCTTGGTTGACATGTCAGTGTTGCCAACTTCACCGTAATTACGGTAGATGTACCGTATTTACGTGTTGTTCAGTGTCGTCTACAGTAATGAATTTTGAGAATTTTCATACATACACCGTAATTTTAACATCTCCGCTTTCATACAAACACCGTATTTTTAAAGATTTTGGCGATTTTGGCCATTTTGTAAGGGGGACACCTTAATTTGAACCTGCTAACACTGAACACTGTCCCGGCAGTTCTTCGGGCAGATTTTAAATTAATTCAATTCAAATACAGATTCAATTTACTTGCACAAAATATAGAAAACAAAAAAACGTAACCATTTATATTTACTTCTATTTAATTCTGTAGATAATAACACATTATTATGGGGATCCTGTCGCAGAAATCATGACAGGTTCAATAAATGAACGAAATTACTAACTGTATTCCATGTATAATTTCACAAACAAAATTAAATGCCACTTTCGTAACTTATCCGAATTTGAAATAGGGATGACGAATGCTAGTCATCTGATTTACTTTTTATCATCTGTCAAAAAGGTCAATTGGGTTTAAAAATGTTTGAAATACCTAGGCGTGACGTCATAGTTTTGCAGCGTCATTTATGTACTCATTTTGTGATTTTGATGAATTAAAAAACGAAGACTTGATGTAAAACGAAAACGAGTAAGGTTTTCCGAAGTTTAAGTAGGAGGGTAATTTAATGATCAAGAGTTCATAATTTTTTTCTGATGCTGTCGTCATCCCTATTAAAATATTGAAGCAGAACTGCATCCAAGCGAAGAAGCACAAGGCATTAATGAAATGGCCCACTGT
This sequence comes from Coleophora flavipennella, assembly GCA_947284805.1. NCBI lineage: Eukaryota > Metazoa > Arthropoda > Insecta > Lepidoptera > Coleophoridae > Coleophora > Coleophora flavipennella. Next base: position 6,804,450 of record OX369300.1, read on the forward strand.
TTATACTATCTACAACTACTATACCTCGCTGCCTTGATCGATGGACATTCGGTCTTTGCTCGGAATAGCCCAGTGCTGATCCAGTAAAGACTTCCGCCTGTCTTCAGTAGTTTGTTGCTGGAAGAAATAGTTACCTATTGTGAATGATGTGCGTAAGCAAAAACCACCTTTATGCTAATGAGAGCGCGATCTAAAGTTCAAACTTAAACCTCGCTAATGATTTATGCTTTCATATATAAATACGCTTAAATTTTATGCAAACTGTGGCTAAATTAAATTACAATTATCTGTTAACACCGCACTCACAAAATTCGGTAGTTGATTGGATTAAAATTAAATTATGAAATAAACTGTTCCGAAAAACACTAGTTTTCACAACACTAGCAACACCGGGCAATCGCTGTTCGCCATTACACGCGACACGAAAAACAACGTGAGTCACTGCAGTCAGATAGCTTTTTTTAGTAATAACCAGTTCTAACATGTAACACTGAACTAAATAGTACACTTCATTAAGGCGGTTCAAGTGCCCTATATGAGCAAAAATTTAGTGATATATGAGAGTCTGCCTCAATAACTCAATGAACTCGATTAAAGTCCATAAAAATTAGTGAATTATTTGTGCTAAATAAACCGCCGTAATATCACAAAAACTTATTCATTTGGTTTGCAAAAAAATTAACTCCGATAACCAGTAAGCAACTACCGAATTTATAAATTACTAACTATTTCATTTCGCCCACAAAAAAATGATCATGATTCATGTGACAAAAAAAAGATGTAGTGCGGTTACATCCCAATCTGTCTACTTAAAATTACCCAATGATTGTAAGATAGAGATGGGCATGGATCAACGTAGACAAATGCAACTCAAGATTTTCTAATAGCGCTTTGAAAGGTCTTTCTACACAGCACACAGATTAAGCTGGATAATGCAGCAATATTTTGCATTAAACTGTTCAAATCGGCCCCTTGCTGATGAGCAAAGCTTCAGTTGCGTGTCTAGAAGAGAACTGTTAAATAAAAAAAATAACCTTCGGACCGCCATTAATTTGCGATTAGCTTTCACTTGTTTGAAGCATAGTTCAATTGGTCCAAAACTAGAGAGCAGATGATTTCGTGGCCAATCTAAAGCCCCTTTTAATTACAGCCTTTGATTTGAAACTTTAAGGGAATTCACATAATATGGAGGCCAAAAGGTTTCAACGCCTTATAAGGAGGACATCTATAGTTCGTTCACTCATTTAACTGCATCTTTGATGAATGCCGCGAGCCGGCAGCGGCGACAGTCAAACACTACGACAAAGGGGTAGCGCTGAGTTCAATCGCGACGGTTGTCAGCGGCGGCCGTCAAAGCTGCGGTTAATTCAGTAAATGAACTTTACACCACCTCAAAATCATACCTGCAAAGCAGTAGGAGTGACAAGTTCTCGTTCAAAGGCCTTGGGGAAGGCGGCGCCGGGCCGGTCGTCCGCGTCGCCGGAGCCGGGCCGCTCCTCGCCGCCCCCCTCCTCGCCCTCCGCCCCGGCCGCCTGCAGCTCGGGGAATGTCTCATCCTAATATGTACAAAATAAGTAACAAACATTAGGATTAGGACGAAGCAGCTTGAATCGATGAAAAATTTTCAATACAATTACTCGAAAAGTGGTAGATACTTTATATGCCAGTTTACTGTGTAAAAATTGATTTTACCGCACTCGTGCTTTTTACTTTGCCACTTTTCTTTAATAGTTTCTAGCAAACAAAATAATATAAACAACCAAAAATACAGATTCTTCTTTCAGTCTTTTGAAAGGCTAATTTAAATAGAGATAGGTTACTTAACGCTAGTTAGTTAGATTCTCTTTGGGGTATGTCTTTGTGAAGAAAGGAGAATAAATATCACGGTGGCAGGTCACACCAAGGAATAGGTTATCTTTGCCGGTTTCATGCTTACAATGCCGTATTATAAATCAATTTAAGATAACATTTGAAAAAACTTACGCATGCTTACGCGTGCCCCAGGCTACTACCTATTTTCACAGTATTTTACATCTAAAACTGTCTCATAGCATTATGGACGATTCGTTTTTGTATCCATTCTGAACATCGCTATAAGAGAACGCTAACGTCCCTAACTTCGTACTGAATCATGTTCAACTGATTTCGACAAACACTAAAGTGAACAAACGTAAAAATGTGTTTAATCCCGAGATAACGATTCAAGAGTTTTATGTAATTACTAATATTCCTTATGTTTAGCTTATATTTAGTACAATAAAGGTTACACAAATAAAAATTACAAGCAACAACACATCTTTGTATTCATGTCATGTATCGCGACAGAATGCGATGAACTCTACGGCACTGAAAACATAATTGGCGTATTATGTTGCTAAGTCAATTTTAAATAAAGGCTAAATAATTTCTGATTTTAAGCATATATTTTGTACAATAAAGATTATACAAACAAACAATTACAAGCAAAAACCACATCTTTGTATTCCTATCATGGGATGAAGTCTACGGCATTGAAAACATAATTGGCATAATAGTTGCTAAGTAAATTTTAAATAACCGCCAAATAATTATACATATATTTATAAATATATATATATATTGTACAATAAAGAGTATACGAACAATTACAAGCAACAATCACATCTTTGTATTCCTATTATGTATCGCGAAAGATCAAGAAGAACTCTACGGCATTGAAAACATAATTGACCTAATAGTTGCTAAGTCAATTTTAAATAACCGCTAATTTCCTATTTTAAGCCTATTATATTCTATATATAAGGGGAGGTAGACAGGTGTCATGCGTCCTAAAAGTGAAGCAAATTAAAAATACCAATTTGCATCTCTTTTTTTAGTAGCATTCGGTGCAACGGAAGCGAACTACCTATAATAGGGATGACGAATGCTAGTCATCTGATTTACTTTTTATCATCTGTCAAAAACGACATTTCATTCTAAAAATGTTTGAAATACCTAGGCGTGACGTCATAGTTTTGCAGCATCATTCATGTACTCAGTTTAAGTAGGAGGGCAATTTAGTGGTCAAGAGTTCATAATTTATTTCTGATGCTGTCGTCATCCCTATTGTGTGTGCAAATGGGTTCGATTTTCAAATGTTGTTTGGTAGTGCATAACCCATCTATGGTATCAAATCTCTATTGTTTTAAGCATATATTTTGTACAACAAAGAGTATACAAACAAACAATTACAAGCAACAACCACTTTTTTGTATTCCCATCATGTATCGCGACAGAATGGGATGAACTCTACGGCATTGAAAACATAATTTGGCGTAATAGTTGCTAAGTCAACTTGTTCACTGCAGTCGCACTAAACTCTGCGTAATAAAATTTTAACGACCCTCTTTGACTTGCCATTCTATATGAACATAAAAAGTAAATAAAACACACGAAGGACTTGTTTTTAAGGTTTGCTATAGACGTTAGTACTAATATCTACTTTGGCTATTAGTTACGTGGTTATAGTTATTTCAGATTTAATTAAACGTTAATTTACGTAAGATGTTCTCATTTCAAGGTCTTATATGTATAAATAAATTTTGAGCAATTTATCAAAATTAGATCTCTGTATAAAAAACCGGCCAAGTGCGAGTCGGACTCGCGCAAAGTAGGGTTTCGTAGTCTTAAAAAAAAAATTATGCATGTTGCAGTTGGGACACAACGTTTAGTTTGGAAAATCTATGAACATTTTGCAAATCTATCTGCACTGCAAATCTTTAATTGGTCAACTATTATTACTTTTAGACTAAGAAAGCCTACCTGGTCGTGATAACTTTTCCTTTAAATTGAGTGCTTTGTACGAAAAATCTATGAACATTTTACAAATTTTTGCACATCTTAAGTTGGTCGACTATTGCTCCTAAACTAAGAAAGTCTACTTAACCGTGATGGTTTCCTTTTAAATTGATTATATCTCCTACTATTAAATTATTTTTTTCCGATGTCCTGAAACAGCGGTTTAGCTGGTAGGACACTGAGTGAGTCAAGTCCTGACTCTAACAAAAATTAGCAATTTAAAGCTTAATATTCCGCAAACGGAATGGTTTGGAACGGCGTGGTCGACTAAGGCCTAATCGCCCTGATTCAGGGTAGGCTCGAGCCCCTCGGTGGGGACGTATATGAGCTGTAATGATGATTCCGCAAACGGAACCCTGAATCAAAAAATGGATTAAGCAAACCCTCAGTAGTTTTTAAAGACCTATTCAACGATACCCCACATATTAGGGTACCTCTATAAAAAACACCCCCTCCTTACATGTTGAAAAGGTACCCTAAAAAGTTTTTTTTTTCAATTTTTTAGCAGCGTGATTAATATGAATACCCATGCCAAATTATTTCTTTCTAGTGCTAATAGTCTCCGAGCTAAGCCGCGGACAGACAGACGTACAGACATAGCGAAACTATAAGGGTTCCTTGTTGACTACAGAACCCTAGAAAGGCCTGACGAAATAGTGTTATCCCGATAATGCAATCAATATTGGAAATTAATATCACCAACTATTACGTGAAGTTAAGAAATAAAAATAACTATATATCCTACTACTATTGTAAACGCGAAAGTTAAGAATTTTTTAAAATCCTTTTTATACGTTTTCTGGTAGCCTGGTACCCAGTGACATCCTACTAATATTATAAACGCGAAAATTTGTAAGAATGTATGGATGTCGATGGAGGAAGCGTCGGTGGCTCAACCGGTAACGACTCGGTCCATCTAACCAGAGGTACCGGGTTCAAATCTGTCGGCCAATGTACCAATGAGTTTTTCAAAGACTTATGTACATACTTACCGATTGCTTTAACGGTGAAGGAAAAACATCGTGAGGAAACCTGCACACGCCTGCGAAGAAACTCGAAGGTTGTGTGTGAAGTCGACCAACCCGCACTGGGCCCGCGTGGTCGACTAAGTCCTAATCGCCCTGATTCAGGGTAGGCTCGAGCCCCTCGGTGGGGACGTATATGAGCTGTAATGATGATGATGTATGGATGTATGTTTGTTACTCTTCCACTCAAAAACTACTGAACGGCTCTGGCTGAAATTTGGTAGATAGACAGATTAGGACATAGGCTACTTTTTTCCACGCTTGCGAGCCGTTTGCGGCTCGCGCACTGTGCCCCCTCAAAGTCATAGAAACGTTATCCACGCGGGTGAAGCCGCGGGAAACAGCTAGTATATAATATTTTTATTGGACTTGTATGAAATTTTAACTTACTTTGACTAGAAGGGAGTCTTTGCCGGGTGAAAGTTCAGATTTATTCATGTAGTAGATTTCAGCTGTTTCAGCCCTGAAAATAAAGACAACAAAAAATTACAATACGTACATACCATTGATATTTATACGTCTATTACACCTCGGACACTTCATACAACGGGCAAGAAATGACATTTCTAAAAACAAATGACGGAACATACAAAATCATGGCGAATTTCCATATGTTCAAGAACCAAACTACAACCAATCTGTTTCAATCTGGATGACGAGGGGGTGAGATCGCGATCTAGAGAGCGGCAGGGAGTGTCCATACTGTATGTTAGTACTAATATAAGTTAAGAAAAAAAAACGTTAGCTAGCTACCGACTAAATCGTTGCAGTTAGTCATATCAGCTCATACACGTCCTCACCGAGGGCCTCAAGCCTACTCTGAATTAAGGCGATTGGACCTTAGTCGTGCACGCGAGCCCAATGCGGGTTGATCGACTACACGCACAACCTTCGAGTTTCTTCACAGGCGTGTTCAGGTTTCCTTACGATGTTTTTTTTTCACCGTAAGAGCGTCGGATAAACGTACAGATGAAATCAAAATTCGAAAACACATTGGTACCTACTCGTACGCGGCAGGATTCGAACGAAGACCTCCCGGACACGAGGTAGCGGCCCTAGTCATTACACCACCGATGCTCTTGGTTGCAATCAGTAGTCAAACTAAAATTCTAATGTTTCATGCAATCTGAAACTAAATATGGTCGGACCACGCTGTAGAATTGATTAAGTTTTTATGGAAACCTATAAATCGATCAGTCACCGTCTCCGTTGCAAGAGTGAATTGTTATAAATTTCAGTTTTTATTAACATTTTCTGACTTAATGCTTAGTTTAAACCTAATTCGTGAAACACTTATACATAATTATAAGTCATGTAATATTACATACAATACATTAAAAAATATGAGTATTCTTTAGCCGAAAGATAAGCAAGGTGAAGAAATCTGATGAATACATAACTATGTATGTTTTTGAACTCAAAAACAATCTTATAAATTTCATTGATTGTTTATTAAATAATTCATGAAACATACATAATCATAAATCTAATTCATGAAAAACTTATACATAATCATAAGTCGTGTAATATTCCAAACAAAAATAAATAAATATATGAGTATTCTTTAGCCTAACGATAAGCAAGGTGAAGAAATCTGATAATTACATAGTTCAAAAACAATCTAACAAAATTTCAATTTTCTGATTTAATGCTTAGTTTAAATCTAATTCATGAAACACTTATATCATAAGTCATTTAATATTCTAAACAAAAAAAATGAGTATTCTTTAGCCTAACGATAAGCAAGGTGAAGAAATCTGATAAATACATAGTTCAAAAACAAAATGATGGAAGCCGAAATGTAACTACTATGGGAAATTATGACTCTCCAAGGCGTATCTCCAGCCATGCGCTTTCAGCTGTTTATGGCAACCATACGTCATGGTATAAGTTCACTTAAGGAGATCATGAGATCAGACGAAAGACGTCCACTGCTGGACAAAGGCCTCCCCCAAGGATTTCCACGACGACCGGTCCTGCGCTGCCAGCATCCATCGGCTTCCCGCGACCTTTACCAGATCGTAGTTTGCTACAGGCACTTAAGTACATAGGGCTCTCTATTATAAAGATATTAGATATTATATCTATCTATAAAGAGTGTTACTTGTACTTCCAAATGTTTCTAGCAACCTTACGCAAACGTATTAAGTTCACTAAAGGACATAGGACTCGCTACTCAGGTGTGCTACTTGTACAATCTCCAGTTCTGCGCTTCCGGCTGTCTTTGGCAACTATATGTATATAGTCCACTGAAGGACATAGGACTCACGAACACATGTAACTTATACCCATTATCAGCCCAACGCTTCTAACTGTATGTAGGAACCTTACGCAAACATATAGTTCACTAAAATTGAGTTTCCTTTAGTGAACTAAAATTAATTTAACTTTAGTGACTTTTTAATCACTATTGATATGATAAGCCCTTGACATCATCTCACCTGATGGTAAGTAACGATGATGCCGAAGATGGAAGCGGGCTTACCAAGATTCGCCAACGCAATGGGGAACTGGCTAAGTTATCTACAGGTCGGAACACATCAATGCTGTTAACATTGATGCTTGGCGGCAAGACATAGATGGTGGTAGCTAGCCAGCGGGCTTAGTAAATGCCCTACCAACAACCAAACCCAGTCATACAAAAATAGACTCCAACGGAAATCGAACCCGCAACCTCCTGACTGTGAAGCTAATGAACGTTACCATTACGCCACGGAGGCTGTTAAAGGATTATAAGACATGCCAGCTGTATTAATATCTGGCCCAAGTCCGTATTAGACCATGACCACCTAAGACCATAGGACTATCTAAGACTTACCACATGTGTACGAGGGTGTACGAATCTCGACTGGCAACGTTACACAAATCATCGCTCCACTTATCTTTTATCTATGGTCCGCCTCTGTGGCGTAATGGTTAGTCCATTCGCTTCATACCAGGAGGTCGCGGGTTCGATTCCCGGTGGAGTCAACTTGTAAGACTCGGTTTGGTTGGTGGGGTGGTAGGGCATTTTCTAAGCCCCCCTGGCTAGCTACCACCATCTTATCAAAGTCTTGCCGCCAAACATCAGTGTTAACAACATTGATGTGTTCCGGCTTGAAGATAAGATAGGTAGTTCTCCATTGCGTTGGGTAATCTTGGTAAGCCCGCTTCCATCTTCGGCATCATCGCCAATTACCATCAGGTGAGATGATGCCAAGGGCTTACCAATTGTGAATTAAAAAATATATATGGTCAATAGTATACTCACTTGTGCGAATTGTGGTCAGGTCCGTGCGTGCGCATGTGCGCGATGTCGTAGAATATGGCTGCGTTCACGACATACTCCATGGGCGCGATCACACCGTACGACTCGGGGCCGTGCTCCATCACCAGCGTGTCCGACACGTTCGGGTCGAACATCACGGCGTTCGGTGTGACCAGCAGCACGCCAGATACAACTCCCTGTTAATGTTGGAACATTGAAAGTATGGTTAGAAGAATATTTAGAAATTAATAAATAAAATAAATATTTTGGGACAAATCACACATGTTCATCTGGCCCCAAATTAGGATTCCCTGTGTTATGGGAACCAGAGACTGATATACATACTTATATACGTTTGAATACATACTTAAATAGACATTTAACACCCAGACACAGAGCAAACAAATCTGCTCATCACACAAATGTTTGCCCCTGGGTGAGAATCGAACCCACAATTCTCGAAAAAAAATGCCAACCCTCTTTCAGAAGGTCTTTGTGATGAAGAATCATCAGATTAGTTCGATAGTTCTTATGAGTTTTAGATGGTAATTATTGTATGTTTATGTCTGTTGCCATCAAACAACAAATCCTAAAAATCAGAAAAAGTATAAAAAAAATAAAAACGTGTTTTATTAAACATGAAGAAACTAGCGCCATCTAGTAACTATCCCTATGTGTGCGGTTCTAACTCGCAATTGGCCGGTTTTATGTATAAATAGACAAGGAAGCTAATAAAAGCGTGTTAAAAAGAAAAAACCAGATATTGCAGACGGCGTGACCAGAATAGTAACAGACTTTGAAATCACTAATTTTCCCAAACAATGAAAAACATCTTAACAGAATACATACAAGAATTCATTCATGGTTCTATCTTGACGTTATAAATTATAATATTATGTAAAACAACTTCGCAGCTACGTGTAAGTGAATACATTATTATTATATTACACCCTGTGTATACAAGAACAACAAAGTAGCAGCTGTTTTCACATAATATTAATACATTGAAACGATATTCTATGAAAACTATATTGTTCGTCCCTTGAGTTGTGCAAAATTTTTATTGTCTTTTAAAATCAATCCAACACACACTTGGCAGTTGGCTCCCGTGCGCCGTGTGTGCGCTGTGTTCACATACTATTAATACATTGAAACGAAATTCTATGAAAACTACGTTGTTGATCCCTTGAGTTGTGCAAAATTTTTATTGTCTTTTAAAATCAATCCAACACACACTTGGCAGTTGGCTCCCGTGCGCCGTGTGTGCGCTGTGTTCACATACTATTAATACATTGAAACGAAATTCTATGAAAACTACGTTGTTGATCCCTTGAGTGGTGCAAAATTTTTATTGTCTTTTAAAATCAATCCAACTCAGACTTGGCAGTTGGCTCCCGTGCGCCGTGTGTGCGCTGTGTTCACATACTATTAATACATTGAAACGAAATTCTATGAAAACTACGTTGTTGATCCCTTGAGTTGTGCAAAATTTTTATTGTCTTTTAAAATCAATCCAACTCGGACTTGGCAGTTGGCCCCCGTGCGCCGTGTGTGCAATATGGCAACAATATGGGGACTTTTATTGATTGTTAACGATAAAAATAATAAAAAATCAATTTCATCTGTGCCTAAATTCAAAGTTGGTTATTGCTTTATTGGCATCGTACTATTTACCTATTATTGTACTTGAATTAAATGTTAAACTACAAAGAACAAGACCTTGGTAGGAATTTATGTGTAAACAATCACAGTAATAAATACCTATGTGTATGAGACCATCTTTCATGATCTGAAAATTATATTTCGTCTCACACTCACTACAGCAACCTATGAGTAATAGCCGTAACTTCACGTCGGGTTATTTACGTGACGTAGGATCTCTCTAAGGAGATCTAAGAAATATAGAAACTCATTGTTACAAATTGGCATTCTATGATTGTAAGCCCTGTAACAAAGGAGTCATGAAACGTCAATTTTTACCCGACTGCACCAGAAGGAGGGTTATGTTTATCGAGAGTATGTATGTATGTATGTTTGTATGTATAATTGTTTGGCACGCTCTGCAGCCTGAACGGCTGGATGGATTTTAGCTTGAGACGTGTCGTTAGATTCGTATTTACTGTGAGAGTGACACTAGGTATATCAAAATAAAATAAAAAATGGCGGATTTTTGGCGCATAATTCAAATGTTTGACACGCTCTGCAGCCTGAACGGCTCGATGAATTATAGCTTGAGGGTTGTCGTTAGATACGTTTTTACTGTGAGAATGACACTGGGCATATCCAAATAAAAAAAACAAAATGGCGGATTTTTGGCGCCAAATTCCAATGTTAGGCACGCACTGCAGCCTGAACGGCTCGATAGATTTTAGTTTGAGGGGTGTCGTTAGATACATATTTACTGTGTGAGTAGGGTTGCCAACTTTTTCTAAAAGAAGTAGAGTATTTCTGATTTCAGAGAGTGTAAATAAAGAGTACAGATTAATAAAAAAGAGTACCACTTAATCAAATTTTAAAATGTATTTTAGTGCTTTTTGCAGTACTTAACAATTTTTATTGTTTTTAAAAGAATTATAAGACTCCAAACATCCTAATTATATTATATTTATATAGATTAGGAGTTCCTTTTTTATCAATTTCAATGTAGCCCTGTTCCTCTGTTCTCGCCAATTCACATTCAGTTTTATGGCTTTGGGTACAAGTATGTAAATTCAGTAAAAATAAAGTCATTTTTTTGTAATTAATATTAATTGGACTTGTATGGCATTCAAAATTTTGTGCCAAAAGTCAGTTTATGTAAAAAAGAGTATTTTAGCGTACTCTATTAATGTTATAGATGACAAAGTACACCTACATGAAATAGAGTACAATACTCTATTTTAGAGTACGGTTGGCAACCCTATGTGTGAGTGACACTGGGTATATCAAAATTTAAAAAATGGCGGATTTTTGGCGCCAAATTCAAATGAACTCATTCAATAATAAAACTAAAAAAATGAATAAAATAAAAAACGGTAATTTAAAAAACTAAAAAACCCGCCTGCGTTTCTGTGTAATTTGGAAATGAAAAACCCTAAAACAAGAAAGTCGTCATACCCGATTGCACTTAACTTAAGAAAAATTGTAGCAGTCGGGACCCATTCTAGAAATGGAGGCATAGTGAATTGAGAGCACATACCTATATTACATTGCAGATTACTCCAATATACTGACTAGACGGCTGACTTTCTAGAACGGGTCCCGACTGCTACAGTTTTTCTTAAGTTAAGTGCAATCGGGTATGACGACTTTCTTGTTTTAGGGTTTTTCATTTCCAAATTACACGGAAACGCAGGCGGGTTTTTTAGTTTTTTAAATTACCGTTTTTTATTTACTGTATTTATATAAATTTCTCTGTGGTTCAGTGGTTAGTGCTCTTGAATACTGATCCGAGAGTCGTGGGTTCGATCCCCACCCAGGGCAAACATTTGTGTGAAGAGCAGATTTACTTGCTCTGTGTCTGGGTGCTATAATCTATTTAAGTATGTATTTAAACGTATATAAGTATGTATAACCAGATGACCATGTGTGATTTGTCCCAGAATATTTTTTATATTTATTTTTAAATTTGAAAGCATTTCACGTAATAGCAATGCGACGGACGATGCCGACAAGTAAATTCAAATAATGCTTTTTTTATCCACTATTGGTAAGCCCTTGGCATCATCTCACCGGTAAGTGACGATGATGCCGAAGATGGAAGCCGGCTTACCAAGATGCTCCATCGCAATGGGGAACTGGCTATCTTATCTTCAAGCCGGAACACATCAATGCTGTTGTTAACATTGATGTTTGGCGGCAAGACTAAGATAACATGATTAGGGAAGATGAAGACTATTCCACTCTCGCCTTTAACGATCTCCCTGCCAGCCGTATATTAAGCGGTTCTACTTCAGCAGGCCAAGAGGTCCGCTGGCGTGTCCCAAGTTTTCTGTAACGCCACGCCAAGTTCAAATTACGAAACTATTACAGCAGGCCATGGGATCCGCCGGCGGCCGGTACGGAAATGCGTCTAGCAGGCCACGGGATCCGCTGTGCTGAAGAAAACCTTTTGGGGGCAGCGGGCGGATCCCATGGCCTCATGATAGAAAACGTCGAATATTATCTTGGCGTGCTGCACAATTCAAACTGAGGCCGCCGGCGAATCCCTGGCGAGTGTTAAGGTAAGAATCGTAAATTGTAATGTTTAGATTCTAACCTGTCCATCAGTGATATGCCGTACGTTGATCTTGAGGAACCGCTGTGGGCCGCTGCTGCTGGCTGGAGCCTCCGGCGACACCGGCCTCAGGCTGTCTAAGATTTCTGAAAACATCAAGCAACTCTATAGGCTATACTTGTTTAGTAGGTAATAATATAAACGCGATTGTGTATTTGTTTGGCTTTCTTAAGAGAAGTGTATGCCTGGCGCGCGCGGCCCCCATACAAAGGTATTTTGGTTGTAATTTAATAATAAGTAAGTTAATCTTCGGAATCATCGTCACTTACCATCAGGTGAGATTGATGCCAAGGGCTTACGAATAGTGAATAAAATAAATAATATAAATCAATCAAAATTGTAAACACGTTTTAGAAACTAATATCTGGTCTGGTATAATAAGTTTGACGCTCGTATGTATTACCGTTTTTACGATAGAGCTAAATCAAAAATACTTCTAAAGAACTATAAAAAATAGTTTTTTTTTCTATGGAGACCCTCCTTTTTTAATATTTTTTCTAATTTTTAGTATTTGTTGTTATAGCGGCCACAGAAATACAGTCAGTTCCAACTGTGTAGCTATTACGGTTCATGACAGTTGACAGACGGACAGACAGACAAGACAGCGGAGGCTTAGTGATAGGGTGACGCACCTTCCTACTTGAAAGACTAAAATACATTTTATTCTCTCTCTCCACTATCGTGAATAGACGGCGGTTGCCTGGTGTTGCACTTAGCATCACCCGCGGTCACGTGTAGGGCATTTTAGATTTACACCTACGCGACCTTCATACACATTTGGAATCAGATGTGCAGGTTTCCTTACGATGTTTTTCTTCACCGTTAAAGCAATCGGTAAGTATACTGTACGTAAGATTCTAAAAACTCATCGGTACATTTGCCGTCCGGATTTGAACCGGGGACCTCTGGTTAGGAGGACCGAGTCGTTACCGGTTGAGCCACACCGACGCTTTCATACATTTCATTTACAAGTATTTATTTTCGAGGAAATTAAGTTTATCTCCACAAAGTCCTATCGATACAAAACAGCGTAAAATAAACTGAAAAAGAAAAGTCGTTACTATCCCTTTCAGATCCAACTTTAGCGTCACTTGTCCCTTCGATCCCGGCCCGCTTACAAAACCTTTGAGATTTAAGATCCCTCGGGAATAAAGGTTGTTTTAAAACGTGACCTTTAGGAGGGGTCGCCCAATACTCTTTAAGAGGACTGTGAAGCTGCGACTTTTCATACAAACGGAGGTCCCCAGGAGGCTCGAGTTTCCATACTAATAGTTCCGTTTTAATACAAAAACTACATGCCGGACTGAATACAAAGTTTACAAATATATTGAGTAGACACTTATCGATGTTTTTAATTAGTTTTCGATGTACTAATATAAAACGGAAAAAAGAGCAGTTTCAAACTTGGAAGCGGGTTTACCAAGATTCCCCAACGCAATGGGGAACTGGCTATCTTATCTTCAAGCCGGAACACATCAATGTTGTTACCTCTGATGTTTGGCGACAAGACTTAGATAAGATGGTGGTAGCGCGCCAGGCTGGCTTAGAAAATGCCCTTCCACCAACCAAACCGAGTCTTACAAAGTAGAGAGTTACAAAGTAAGACTCGGCCGGGAATCGAACCCGCGACCTCCTGATGTGAAGTTAATGGCCTTAAACATTATGCCACGAAGGTAGTTGTATAAAGAGTTTTTTTTTTCTGTTTCAGCAGTCATAGAAAAAAAGGTGTTCAGTATGATGAGTAGAAGCCCCAGTTAATGGGACCTCCGTTAATTTTGTTACACCCTGTATATGAATATAATTCAGATTTGAACATTATACTAGGTAGAATACAGACGTAATATAAGGATAAGTAGAGGTGGTTTTCCTGTACCTTGTTAAACATGTTAAATTCTTTTAAAAGTAGTTAGTAGGTACTGATAAGAGATAACAGACAGCTGACATACATACATAGGTTACGCATGCAGTTGATAAGTACTATCTTGTAGAGGTATACTATAGTAATGGAAATAAAATATTTGCAAAAAAAAATATTTTTTCTGTTATCTTTAAAACTTCATAGGATACTACATTTTGTCAGCGGGTTCGCTAGCGTGAACATAGTTTCATTGACTGTCTTCAATGGTGCGAAGTGCGCGAGCCGCAGCGGCTCGCGAGCGTGGAAAAAAGTAGCCTGTATGTTAATTCTGGTACTAATCTGTCTACCAACCAAATTTCAGCCAGAAATGTTCAGTAGTTTTTGCGTGAAAGAGTAACAGACATCCATACATACATACAAACATTCACATTTATAATATTAGTAGAATTTATGTACGTACGCTCTACTGTCGTGAGGAAACCTGCACACGCTTCGAAGAAACTCGCAGGTTGTGTGTGAAGTCCACCAACCCGCACTGAGCCCGCCTGGTCAACTAAGGCCCGATCGCCCCAATTCAGGGTAGGCTTGAGCCCATCGGTGGGGACGTATATGAGCTGATATGAATGTACGTACTTATAACCGAAAATCAAACCTGCTATTTACAAACAACAACGCTCTGAAGCAAAACACGAAAACATACAAATGATAAAACTTTTAGTTCACATATTGAATTTCCAGCACACAGAGAACACCGGTGTTCTAATATTAACTAAAACACATGTTCCAAACAAAGTACATACGCTTCGTCATGAAAGTGTATTAGAAAACAAAGTCCATTTTCAGTCACAAAACGCAAATGTAACACATAGGTATAAATATCCACACACACCACTACGATAACATACAAAACTGACGTCCGACGTTTACTCTGACGTTATATTATCAATAATAAAAACATAATGCTAAGTACCTTTTTCCTGTGCGGGCTCGCTGGGAGCTCCTTGCGTCGATTCAGAAGTCGTGTCACCGCCACTCTCTGAGGGGCCATCCGAGTCTTTATCGCCATCTGAAAATCCACGTAAAACTATTTTAGCCACAATAAAAAACTAAGTTAATTGTATAGGTTTGTACATGCCACGCAACATTCAGTAGTGCAAAGTTGAAACGCACCATACCACCGTTTGAGAGCCTCAAAACTAAACATTGTCGAACGGATACGCAGACGTAAGGATCATTATTGTAATACAGCCGCTATCACGCTTGATAAAGCCAACTCGTATAGATGTGTTAGTTTTGTATGAGTGATTATTTACAGCTGATAGCCAAGCTGCGGTCGTTTTAATTTATAAATAGCTAGTGGTGCGCGTGGCGACCGCACGCCGGCTCGCTCGACTCTGTTTGTGTCGCCAATAGCCGACTACACAACACCACAGCTGCACCGCTGTGTTGTAACTCTTGTTTCGTTTGTTTGCAATGCAAATAGTAGAAAAAATTTGACTCGCTTACGTCACATGAATGAATAACACCCCAAGGCTGACTGTTATTGTGTTATTCCAAGTGATAGGTAGCCATTTCATCTAGACAATTACGTGTAATCATTCCTATTAATTGGTTGTTTACTTCAACAGCACGTGGTTGTCACGTTAATGATCGATGATTCTTGTGTTTTATATTGGGTATCCCAATAAGCGTGCACTTTTCAAATTTTGCGGCATTTTTTTCTCGTGCACGTGGCAACTCTGAAATTTGACAGCTGTCACCTTTGGCTGTTCCGATTATTTAAAATGGAGCGTTAAACAAAAGAAGAGCGAAGTTATCTTTGTGTTAACCCTTTTTTATAAAATGAGGCCGGAATTTCATGAATTTTTAGTGACTTTTTGACAAAGATATGGCTGTATTTTTTTTTATTCACAATTGGTAAACCCTTGACAACATCTCACCTGGTGGTAAAAAACGACGTTGCCGAAGATGGAAGCGGGCTTACCAAGATTCCCCAACGCAATGGGGAACTGGCTATCTTATCTTCATGCCGGAACACACCAATGATATCAACATTGATATTTGGCGGCAAGAGGTAGCTAGCCAGTCGGGCTTAGAAAATGCCCTACCACCAACCAAACCGAGTCTTACAATTGACCCCGCCGGGAATCGAACCCGCGACCTCCTGCGTAAAGCCAGTGAACTTTGCCTCTGAGCTACGGAGGCGGTTAAATTGTATTTCACCAATGACGCTTTGGATCTCGGTCTTAAGCTTAGGAATTGTTTCCGGTTTATTCGCATAGAACCAAGATTTCAAAAATCCCCAAAGAAAGAAATAGCATGGCGTTAAATCGCATGATCTTGGTGACCAGTCAATATCAGAGTTTCGTGAGATGATTTGGTCTGCAAATCGTTGCTGCAATAAATCAATTGTTTCATGCGCGGTGTGGCTGGCAACGCCGTCCTGCTGAAACCACATGTCACACAGATCCATGGCGTCCAGTTGAGGCAACAAGAACTCATTTATCATGTTCCTGTAACGAATGCCGTTCCGGCACTGCAATTTCGGCCTCTTTTGTAATGGGTTTTTACAATGATAACGCGTTCTTCGTTTGATAAAGCGCTCCATTTTAAATAATCGGAACAACCAAAGGTAACAGCTGTCAAATTACAGAGTTGCCACATGCACGAGAAAAAAATGCCGCAACATTTAAAAGTGCACTCTTATTGGGACACCCTGTAGATCCATTATATTAACTGGACCCTCTCATTTTCATTTTTTATATACAGATTGAAAATACAAACATCAAATGTCCTAATGATAAAATATTCAACCGTTTGTTTATCTTTGTGGGCAAATTTATAGCTTTTCATGTCGTTAACTGGTATTGCGTTTCACATTCAATATTTATTAAGTAATTTAAATACGTAAATGTAACATTCATAAGTAAACGCGTAGTGCTGTTTCTGGATGTATTTTGTTAATACGATAAAAAAGTACTCAGTCCTGAAACAAATTATTTTATTTATTTTATTTTTTTTTATTTAATTCATATTCAGGATTCAAACAGTCACATACAAACATAGACTAAGAAATACTGATTACTTAAAGACCTAGTAGATCCCTAACTTATTGTTACACAAAAACAGTTTCTATTTCTAAGCTAACACGATAAAAATAATAATAATAAGAAACTTAAGAAAGTACAGAAAATCAAAATAACATTTTTTTTTTGTGATAAACATTATTGAATTTTAAGAGTTTTAAAAATTTCTTTCTTAAATTTAAGAATAGTCGAATGAAAAATGTCGATGTCACCGCTATTGAGTCTGGTATTGTACAACTCACAGGCACGTCTGAGGAAAGTGTTGCCTATATTATTGGTCCTAGATCGGGGAACTGAAAATAGTGCCTTTTTTTTACACGTCCTTTCTTGCCTACGAGGAACACGTAGAGAAATTTTATCTAGTAGCGAGGGGACATCCATAATATTATTAAAAAATTTATAAAGAAGGACAGCATCAGCACAATTTCGACGATGTTCCAGAGTAGGGAGTTGGTGTCTATCAATAGAAATATCATAATCAGAATAAATAAAACCAGTCCTGTAGTCTAGAGTTTTAACAAATTTCTTCTGAATTCTTTCAAGTCTCTCAATGTGGATTTTATAAAAGGGACACCAAACTGCACTAGCAAATTCTAACCGACTTCGAACATAACTATTGTACAAGAGCTTGTAGGTAGAAGCCATTTTGAATGGTTTACCCATTCGCAAAATAAAACCTAGTTGCTTATATGATTTCTCCAGAACTTTATCTATGTGAGGAACAAAAGTCAGTTTAGAGTCCATAATGACTCCAAGATCCCGAATTTCAGTTACTCTGGTAAGAGTGGTGTTACATAGCTTATAAGAATGGAGAACATTATTTCGTTTTCGAGAATATGTAATTACATAACATTTACTGGGATTAAGAAAAAGATTATTACTAACACAAAAGCTCTCGAAATTGTGCAGATCTCTCTGCAATAAATTAACCAATTTTACAAGTCAAATGCGTATTAGACTTAAAAAGTTTACTCTAAAAGTTTAGTTTTAGACTCTAAGGCGTTAAGAGCAGGCTACCAGTGCAGCACTGGCGAACAACCTGATATTTAATATTATAGAATCAGCTTTACTGTTGAATTTAGCATAAGAATCTTAACGCGACCTACGTCCTTTACTTTGGGCGTAAATGCACATTTTCGTTTACTGCGATCTTAGTAAACATTGTAGGAAAATTTCGTCTTAGCCGTTTTATCAATACCTTCACTCTCTTACTGTTGGTATTTATTTCATGCGCCTAATGTAGGAGAAAAATCCAATAATTTCTCAAAACTTTATAGTTTTACAAAATAAAAAGTATCGAGCGAAAACCAATAAATCGTGTTTTTGTTTTAGCCAGGTTCAAAAAGAAGTGTTCAAAGAATCAGCTGTGTAGTTTTCACGTTCAGCAGGCTTGTGACCGACTCAACATATGCTAGCAAAAATGCACTAATTTTGGGAGCCTGCTCCTGTAAAGCTTTTCGTCTCAGGTTGATTGGTAAATCCTAAGAATAATTGGGTTATTGAAGTGGAAACTTCGTTAGGCGCGATGGGCATTTTTTGAGATGGTAAAAAAGCATTGAACTCGCGACAGTGTAACCTGTAGGTAATGCAGCCAGGAACACTCGGAGGGTCAAAACTCATAAAACTGTAATTGAGATGGGAAAAGAACCGATGAACTCGCGACACTGCAACCTGTAATGTAAGCGCCGTACCAGGAACTCTCAGAGGGTCAAACCAAAGTTTCCACTTCTGTCGGCACTCCCGGAGTGGTCAGGTTTTTTCACTCCAGATAAAACGTGACCTGAACTGAAGCTTTTCTCAAAATGTGTGTTTTGCTCAACTTTCGTAGAGTACCTAGATCATCATCATCATCATCATATCAGCTCATATACGTCCCCACCGAGTGGTTCGAGCCTACCCTGAATTAGGGAGATCGGGCCTTAGTCGATCACGCGGGCCCAGTGCGGGTTTGTCGACTTCACAGACAACCTGCGAGTTTCTCCGCAGGCGTGTGCAGGTTTCCTCACGATGTTATCCTACACCGTAAGAGCGTCGCATAAACGTACTACATATGAAATCGTAAATCGAAAACGCATTGGTACGAGGCAGGATTCGAACCATGACTTCCCGGACAGGGGGTAGCGGTCTGTAACGCGGTACGCTGTTATTCGTTCTGCTTTCATTCGACCTTTTTTCATTCCATCTATTTCTTCTTTCACGCATGCGCTGTCAAAAAATCATCCATTTGACACATGTGTTTTCAAAATTAAAATTCTACCATCCAACAGTTCTAATATATCATTAAACTTTCTTTATAAAATAATTATTCCTGCTACTTTCTTTAAATACCCTTTTCGGGTAAGATATAATTATAATTTTGTGAATTGTGTTTAAAATTTAAGTGTAATTCAAATTCAACATGCAATATTCATGCTGCAACAACAATCTCACTATTATAAGCTCACTATTGTTATTTTGGGAAATGGCAGTGTACGTGAATGTTATTTTTATTGACTTGAAGATGTGAATAGGTGTGACTGATCAATTTGTGTTGAAAAGGAGCACGGACTGTCTCTGTTCGATAGTGTAGACCACCTTGAAGGTCGAGTTTCACATTCAGGTTGCAATTTCCCATTCGAACAAACCGTCACGGATGAGAATCGATCTTGCGAATCCAACAAAGTATAAAGGCACCTACTGATACTAGAATTCTTTGACTTACATACAACGTGTTGGTTTTTTTTTTTAAACATTTATTTAACTTGCAATATTTGTACGCAGGCAGAGATATTCTATACATAAGGGGAGGTAGATAGGTGACATGCGTCCTAAAAGTGAAGGAAATTAAAAAATTACAATAGGGATGACGAATGCTAGTCATCTGAGTTACTTTTTATCATCTGTCAAAAACGACATTTTGTTCTAAAAATGTTTGAAATACCTAGGCGTGACGCCATAGTTTTGAAGCGTCATTTATGTACTCATTTTGTGATTTTGATGAATTAAAAATCGAAGACTTGATGTAAAACGAAAACGAGTAAGGTTTCCGAAGTTTAAGTAGGAGGCCAACATAGTGATCAAGAGTGCATAATTTATTTCTGATGCTGTCGTCAGCCCTATTATTTTAAAAGCTTTCATTTAACTTGCAATATTTGTACGTAGGCAGAGATATGCTATATATAGGGGTAGTAAGATATGTTACATGCGTCCAAAAAGTGAAGCAAATAAAAAAATGGTAAATTGGCATCACTTTTTCTTTCTTCGGTGCGACGGAAGCGAACTGCCTAAAATATTGTGTGTGTAAATGGGTTCTATTTTCCAATGTTGTTTGTTAGTGCATAACCCATCTATGGTAACAAATCTCTGTATGTATGTATGTTTGTTTAGTTTAATTAATGCGTTCGATTTTAGAGAGACTTTCAGGGGTCCGATTGAACTGAAATTTGGAACGAAGCCTTAATCCCGGTGACAATAGATCCTTTTTGTATTTTGAAGTCGATCTGATGATGGACTTTATAGGTGGAATTAAAATCCCAGAATCGTCTTTTATTTTTCAATAGAATTGTTTTGTTTACATAACTGACAATTCCCAAAATTTTTTTTGATTTTGGAACCGTGTACTTTTTAATATTCATTTGAGCACGGGGCTTTTTGAGCATTAACTCTTTTTTTTTTTATTAAAAATTTGATTTTGAAAGCTTGTACCAAAAAGCTTTTATGTTTTTCAAAAGTTATTGATCAAATACAAATAAGTTAAACCTTGATACATTTTACAATATATCGCTGGTATTGTATTTATTACCATCGATATATTGATATACTAGTGGGTGCTCGCGGCTTCGCCCGCGCAGTTCCCTTTTTTTGGTGTTCCCGTGGGAATTTCCCGTAATCCTTTCTTAGCGGATGCCTACGTCATAACATCTACCTGCATGCCAAATTTCAGCCCGATCCGTCCAGTGGTTTGGGCTGTGCGTTGATAGATCACTATGTCAGTCAGTCACCTTTGAGTTTTATATATATATAGATTAATAATGTACTCGTAGCTATGTTATAACAAATTCAAATAATATTAAGATGGTATTTATTATTTTCCTTTTTAAGCGTCGGTGGCTCAACGGTAACGAATCGGTCCTCCTAACCAGAGGTCTCGGGTTCAAATCAATGTACCAATAAGTATTTCGAATCTTACGTAACTACATATACCTACTTACCGTTTGCTTTAACGGTGAAGGAAAACATCGTGAGGGAACCTGCACATCTGATTCCAGATTTGTATGAAGGTCGCGTTATACACGTCCGTAGATGTTAATCTAAATGCCCTACACGTGACCACGGGTGATGCTAAGTGTAACACCAGGCAACCGCCGTCTAT
This sequence comes from Coleophora flavipennella, assembly GCA_947284805.1. Taxonomy (NCBI): domain Eukaryota; kingdom Metazoa; phylum Arthropoda; class Insecta; order Lepidoptera; family Coleophoridae; genus Coleophora; species Coleophora flavipennella. The sequence goes on from OX369300.1 coordinate 6,826,088, forward strand.
CCCTTGGATAGCATGGTTGATTGTGCCAAAGATAAGAAAGATTACATTTTAAGGACTAGATTTTTACTAAATCCACAACTGATAAGCCCTTACCGATAAGTTCCGTACCATCATACTAGATGGCGTGTAAACCACGTGTTTTTGTATGGAGACTTTCAGTTTTTTAATTTTTAGTATTTGTTGTTATAGCGGCAACAGAAATACATCATCTGCGAAAATTTCAACTGTCTAGCTATCACGGTTCATGTAATACAGCCTGGTGACAGACAGACAGACAGACGGAGTCTTAGAATTAGGGTCCCGTTTTTTACCCTTTGGGTACGGAACCTTAGAAACGGAAATAACTCTCAGCTTTATTGTATGTGTCGCAGCCAAATTGTAACATTTGCCATTTAATCAACGGGCTAGGCCGCTGGTTAATTACTGTATCAAAATCGCTGATAAAAACCGAGACGATAGAGGCTCCTTTTAACGGTGGCAGTACCAAGTGTGTTGAACTAACCCTTAATGTCCGGAGCGATCTGTCGGATTCTGTTTTATTTTTACAATTAGGTTTCCTGGAATAAATTTCTACCTAGCAATAAGGCCGCCTATTGTATAGGCTTTCTTCCATATTGTCAATTTCTTTTTTTTATGTTGTAATGCAATAAAGAATATTGTATTGTATTGATTTTCATCATCATTTTCATTTTCATTCATTGCCCTTTGGGTGACCTTGAACCTTTTTATGAGGCCGATAGTAAGCGACCATGTCTCAGTTCCGTATGTCATCACTGGCAACACACATTGGACGAAGACCATGGTGGACCGATGACCTGGTGAAGGTCGCTGGAAGCCGTTGGATGCGGGTAGCGCAGAACCGGTTGTCGTGGAAATCCTTGGGGGAGTGGACGTCCTTCGGCTGATATGATGAAGTATACGTAGCCCGATGATTAATGTACATCTCCTGCATGGTTTAACCGCCTCCGTGGCGTACTGGTTAAATCCATTAGCTTTATATTAGGAGGTCGCGAGTTCGATTTCCTTACTATAACTCGGTTCGGTTGGTGGAAGGGCATTTTCTAAGCCCACCTGGCTAGCTACCATCATCTTATCTAAGTCTTGCTGCCAAGCATCAATGCTAACAACATAGATGTGTTCCGGCTTGAAGATATGATAGCCAGTTCTCCATTGCGTTGGGTAATCTTGGCAAGCCCGCTTCCATCTTCGGCATCATCACTTACCATCAGGTGAGATAATGTCAAGGGCTTACCAATAAAAAAAGGGGAAATAATATGAACTTAAGGCATCTATTTTGCATCAATTCTTATGACAATCATCGTATGCTAGCCAGATTTTTGTTTATTTTATTTTATTCACAATTGGTAAGCCCTTGGCATCATCTCACCTGATGGTAAGTGACGACGATGCCGAAGATAGAAGTGGGCATACCAAGATACCCCAACGCAATGGAGAACTGGCTATCTTATCTTCAAGCCGGAACATATCAATGTTGTTAACACTGATGTTTGGCGGCAAGACTTAGATAAGATGGCGGTAGCTAGCCAGGCGGGCTTAGAAAATGCCCTACCACCAACCAAATCGAGTCTTACAAGTTGAACCCGCAACCTCCTGGTGTGAAGCGATTGGGCTAACGATTACGCCACGGAGGCGGCACCAGTACCTTTCCGTTTGTCAGGGACGAGCAGGGTCTGCCCGGGGAATATGAACTGAGTGGCCAGCCTGTTCAGTTTGGTGAGTTCTGAGGGCGTGGTGTCGAAACGTGCCGCCAGCGACGTCAGCGTGTCGCGGTCTCGGACCTGCACAACAATAAAAACTATTATGGGGGGAGGTATACGTATCAAACAACATCGGTTAATATTCTTTTACTTAAACACGCTATGTTATATTCGCTTTACATTCTTCAAAAAACCATAAAATACGTGATTTCAGGATTGTTTTTTTTTAATTTGAGTGCGTTTGACTATATCTCACCTGATGGTAAGTGACGATGTAGTCGAGGATGATACACGCAAACTCAAATAAAGCCTATTCACTCTCGCCTTAAAGATCCCAAAATTATAGGAGTCGGGAAACACAGACGCAGGCAAGGAGTTCCACTCCATCGCTGTCCGCATAATAAATGCGGAAGCGTATCGCTTCGTGCGTATAGTCTGAATATCAACAACAAAGGGGTGGAACCTCCCCCTACGTCTCGTTGACCGAAGGTGGAATGGAGCTGGGGGAATGAGGTCGTGAAGTTCGTGAAATAAAAGAAAAAAAACGACTTCCCATCTCGTAACCGAGCCGGGAAGTGGGTATATGACTTCATTGCTGTCGGGTAGCATTTTTTTTTAATGGAACAATCTTATAACACACTGAGAGGCACAGAACACAAATCTCATATAGCCAAATGACAACACCATAGTCGGATAAATAAAAACTCCTTGGTCTGAGGTTCGCTGGCTGCTTTTTTAAAATTTTGAACGGACCGGCGACAGCGGGGCGAAGGCGGCGCTGTGATTAAAAAAAAGACGTCGGCGAATAAATAAGAAGTGTACGTCACTGCATTCCCTACTCTTTGGTCACGGTTTTTAATAAGTATCGAGTGTATTTTACTTAAAATTATATTAATTATTGTTTTAATTTCCTTAATTTGTTTGAGTAAAACACTATACAAGACTCGGCTACAGATTACTGACTCGGCCGACCTTCAAACTCTACCAAGTAACTATTTAGTAATCTGTGACTCTACTCATCCAACAATTGCTTACTAACCGGGTTTTTTCAGTAATATACTATTTACGCACACCCTGAAATGACATTTCAAAAAAGGAATGACGGAACAAACAGAATAGCGGCGAAATCCTATAGGTTCGACAACCAAACTGTAACCAATCTGCATCAATCTGGGAGACGAGGGGGTGAGATCGCAATCTAGAGAGCGGCAGGGAGTGTCCATACTGTATGTTAGAACTAATATATATTTTGGTTACGTTAAGTTAATCATAACAAATCATTAATGATAATCAGAGATGGAACAAACGTACCTACATCAGAATTAAGAAATTACATTTAATTATGGAAGAGCTACATAAAATTTTCACATCATCATCAGCCGAAAGACGTCCACTGCTGAACAAAGGTCTCCCTTCCCTTAAAGGCTTTCCACAACCACCGGTCCTGCGCTGGCTACATTCAGTGGTTAATCTCGCGACTTTCACCAGGTCAACAGACCACCAAGTGGGAGGCTTTTCCACGCTATTTCTTTCGATATGCGGTCACAACTCGAGAACTTTACGGCCCAACGGCCGTCCATTCTATGAGGTATGTCTCCCGCCCACTACCAATTGAGTTTAGCATTTCTGTTGAGCTACATATGTTACTTCGCCTGCGGATCTCCTCATTTTCGATGACGTCACGTATTGTAGCAAAATTTCCAAATACTTGCAGGTAATGCAATAAGATATCTGATAAACTATTTCAGGACTTTTATCGAAATAATCGCTTATATTTTTCCATTCACATTGATTTACATTATTCATTTTGCAATCAATCTGATAAATCAATACAATTCGCTGAAATATTGATAATCCTTGATCGTATCGTCTCTTTTAAATAATATGATAATAAACAAAAGTCTGTTGATAAACAGTAATATAAAAAAATGGAATTTCCAAAGTTTATATATAGATAAATTTATACTAGGGAGTGCAATCTCGGTATTCCGAGATCTTGCACAAATTCTGAAATATTGATCTTGCATCCAAAATCACGCGCGATCTCGCAAGATTTGCAAGATTTCAAATTCGCAGTTGAAGTACTATGTCGAAGAGATTGAGATCTCATCATCGCTAAAACCACTGTTTTCTAACTGTCGTACCATGTACGAAAGTTAGAAAACCAAACGACATCTATAGCACTGAACGTGGCTGATGCTAAGAAGACTCGAATCCGTGAGCGTCGAACAATTATGACTGCGTTGTTCTATTCGAGAGATCCTGCTCAATATGACGAAGATTTTGAATCGCTGGTTAATGATGACACCTTTAATTTGCCACCAAAAACTTTGGTCAAGAGAGAAATAAAAAAGCTGATCGAACGAAGCTGTTTTCCTGAAATTAATCATGCACCTGCTTCTTTCTCTAATGCAGATAGCGATGGTGATGATAACATGCCTCTATCTTCAGAAGCCGCAAACACACATCTCTCTCTCTCTCTCTCTCTCTCTCTCTCTCTCTCACTTGATGAAGAATTAGAAATGATTTTGAAAGCCCGCCCCCAAGAACGCCCTTAACGTGCAACTGGTTCATTATTTAATTAACATGGTACGAACGACAAGACAAAGACAAGAAATTAATCTTTTCGAATCAGGCGGCGCAAATGGCCAGCACCTGCAGTCAGCGTATCAATTCTGATCATCAGTAGTGGTGCCAACAAGCGTAGAGGCAGTACGGGCCTTTTCTGCTGTTGGATATATGGCACGAAACATCCGAAGCCAGTTAGCTGACAACCCTCTGGATATGTTTTTTGAAATAAATGATTTTTATTAAATTATTTCATTATTTCATCCCTAGAACAATAACTTTACCAAGTTTCAATAGAATACGTAAGGTCATTAAAAATAATTCTTAGATTTGCGAGATCTCGCAAAATTCCGAGGTCTTGCGAGATTAGACCTCTTGAATCTTGCAAATACCGAGATTGAAATTTTGCTACAAGATTGCATTCCCTAATTTAGACCCTAAACAACCCTTCTCTTCATTCGCCGCTCGCGCGCTACGTTTTCTTGCTTTCACGACACAGCAGCGACGCATATATGCGTTTGGGGCAGCCAATGATACCATATTGTTCTCAATCTACCAAATTCTAATAATTATTTCTAATTTTTACATTTTAAGTAGTAAGTAAGGAAGGCAGCTGAGACAACATTGGGGATAGACATTAGTATGTTTTATTATATTTTTTTCTTACCAAGATGTACGATTATTTTGATCAAATCACGCGATTTTTGCCGGTCCACAATGAACCGATAAGGGCCACGCACGATATCGTAACTACATTTTTATTTCCAGATAAGGGGGCGTCCATTAATCGCGTCATATTGTATAGGGGGGGAGGGGGTCAGCAAAAAATCACCAATGATCACCACAGGGGACGGGGGGGTATGGACACGTATCACGTGTATTTTTTTTTTCATCTGTGCTATACTGTATTATAGTCAATAAAATAAAAATAATAGTTTTCCGCCCTTCAATTAACCAAACTGTCAAAATCAGAGTTTTTAAAATTCGCACGCTAATTAGGTTCATTTGTTAGTAAACTGTTCTTTAGTTATCGAAAAAATACACGTCATATTGGATGGGGGGGGGGGGGGGTCCTGAAAATATCACCAAAGATCACCATGGGGGAGGGGGGGGGTCTAAAACAAGCCAAAAACGTATGACGCGATTAATGGACGCCCCCTAACACGGAATTCGATGTTTTTCTTGCGTTAATCAATGTTTGGAAACTTCTCGCAACAAATTCAAATAAATTTTACTTTTTTCTTATATGGAAAACCCAATAGTAAAAAAACGATTTTTTAAACATAAAATTAACTATTTTTTCTAGATTAAAATACGATATGGAAATAGTCCTACTATGCAGAGTATAACAAAGTTGGTGTAGGTCCCATTAACTGGAGCTTCTACTCATCATACTGAACAACTTTCATTAACTGGAGCTTCTACTCATCATACTGAACAACTTTTGTTTTAACACTTTGTTGAAATCGCAAAATCTGATCGACCATTTTTGTGCATTTTTGTATGAAGGGTCCAATTTTTTTTGAGAATTGACTATGGGTTCCTTGGGGAAAGATGTTCAGTATGATGAATAGAAACTCCAGTTAACGGGTCCTACACCAATTTTGTTGCATCCGCATAACTTTTTTATTATAAGTAAATTTGAAAGCATTTGCCTGCATTTCCATGATGGAAAGTGACGACAGTCGAGGACGGTACACTCAAACTCAAATGATGCCTATTCACTCTCGCCTTCAAAGTCCCCAAATTGTAGAAATCGGGAAACACTGACGCAGACAAGATAAGAAATGAAGGAGCACAAGGCTTAGGGCGGGTGTGCGGAACATTAACAAAAAATAGATGGAACGCCTCCCTGCGTCTTGTTGACCGATGATGGAATGAATGAGGTCGTAAAGTTCTTGCGCACACTCTCCGAATTGAATTCGATAGAATACCGATAGAGAGGCAACTTTGTAGTGATGCTCAAGGTTTTGGAGCTTGTTGTTGACTAGTTCGTCGTCGCCAATGAGGCGCGTCGGTTGGTGGCGTCCAAGGTGTCCAGCTGATAGCGGGCTGATCCATCCCATAGGTGATAACAGTACTCCACACATGATCGGGCCTGTGCTTGATGTGAGAGCAGCTGTCCAGGTGTAAAGTACCGTCTCACCTTAGAGAAAATGTTCAGCTTAATTGCAGCAATTTTTGCCTGGACTTAATGTATACATCGAAATTAAGATATTGCGTTAAATCCACGCCGAGGAGCTCCCGGTGATCGGATATCTGAATCTATTCATTCCGAAGAGTTAGATTCAACGGGAAAAGAACTCAATTTGGCGGAAATGAGACACACCTGTGTCTTATAAGAGGCATTAAACCATAAGAGGTTGGAATCACCCCAATCAGACACTGTTGAATTGATAGGATCATGCGTTCTATCATGACCTCACTCAGAAATAGCGTATCAACGCTGTTAGCTCGTGTAATGGATAGGTATCATTTCACGACCGTGCTGTTGACTGCATAATTAATAATAATGGATTTCAGCACATCATTTATGTGAAGCAGGAACAGTGTTGCGGAACGAACAGATCCCTGAGGTGCCCCGGCAGCCTGGAATTAATAGCCTTATCTGAGGAGCAGCTATCAACGACCACTTTAATAGACCGTTTCCTCAGGAAATCAGCTACTCAGTTTCACAAACCCACAGGAAGCTCATAAGAAGGAAGCTTGCCAATAAGCCTAGCATTTTAGACCCTATCAAAAGCCTTCAAGACGTCGGAGACACAGCGAGAGCTATACCATGTTTCTCGATGGCCTCGACCCATACATGCGTAGCATACACTAGATCTTCAGTGGATCGACCTCGACAAAATCCGTATTGTCGATCACTAAGAAAGTCATTGTCTTCTAGATATGCCAGAATGCGGGTGTACAGTACATGCTTTATAATCTTACAGATTGCGTAGGTGATTGCTATGGGCGAAGATTTTGAATCGCTGGTTCATGGTGACACCTTTAATTTGCCACCAAATACTTTGGTCAAATTAAAAAAGCGTCGGTGGCTCAACCGGTAACGACTCGGTCCATCTAACCAGAGGTACCGGGTTCAAATCTGGATGGCCAATGTACCAATGAGTTTTTCAAAAAAACTTACGTACATACTTACCGATTGCTTTAACGGTGAAGGAAAACACCGTGAGGAAACCTGCACACGCCTGCGAAGAAACTCGAAGGTTGTGTGTGAAGTCGACCAACCCGCACTGGGCCCGCGTGGTCGACTAAGGCCTAATCGCCCTGATTCAGGGTAGGCTCGAGCCCCTCGGTGGGGACGTATATGAGCTGTAATGATGAATGATGACTTTGGTCAAGAGAGAAATAAAAAAGCTGAGCGAAAGATTATACGTACACCTCTCTCTTTCACTTGATGAAGAATTAGAAATGATTTTGAAAGCCTGCCTACAAGAACGCTCTTCACGGGCAACTGGGCGTATGGGGCGGTAGTTTGTGAGATCGGCACGACTGACTTTTTTTGGCACCGGCTGCACGTTGGCCAGCTTTTAAAACTTTGTGAATATACTTATCTTAAGAAAGAGTACAGACAAGTCAGAACAGGAGACAATTCAGGAGCGCAGTTCTTTAGCACTACAGATGGTATACCGTCAGGTCCACTGGCTTTATTCACGTCAAGATTGCGAAGTGTACTTATGGCCGTTCCTAATAACCGTTTGGACCGGCAGGATAGACCTTGTCCCAGATAGACAATACGTATATGATCGATCTATTCTTTAAGCGCGTCCCTAAAAAGCAGGTAGCTGCGTATCTATCCTGGATACACGCTCCTCCCAAGCCCTCCCATGCGTTCCGTATCACGAATAATCATAACTGCAAAATGTCTTTAATGTATTGTTTTTTTTATCATATCTAAGTTGTTCTGGCAATTGAACCAATTTAAATGCGATTCTACCGAATAGGCAAATACAAATGAATTGGTTTCCATATATATACGTACATTTTAATATTTGCTTAGAGACAGAACACAACGGAACGTAAAGGCGTAGCCTCGGTCATAAAACGAAGAGGATATAAGTCTATATAGTTACGTCAATTCTCATAAAACTTCAAAAGATTGTAAACATAAGTATGTATTAACCGCCGTGTAGGTACTTACGTAAACCTAAATTCATGTAACAATAATTGTTTTTATACTGTATAACTAATATAGAAACATACAGTTAAAAGGTCATTATTAAAATGGGTATATTTCGTTAGATAAATAATTCACAACATTTTTGTTTAATCTAAAGCGATACACGAATTCCTAATTAATTTATTTCACTAATTTGTAAGTACCTACCCACATTTAAAGCAAAATAAATCATTATCATTATCGTGTTCTGCAAATTTTTCCGCGTAAATAACTCTGTACCGATATGTTCTTGATTGTTCTTCATCGTACGTAACTTTCCAAATCTGATAGATAACTGTTCAAAAGCGTTCAGATTACTTTCATTTGAATTACATATTATACATTTAGTTACTTTTGATAGTGTGTAAGCTTAGAGGTGTGTATAAGAATCCGGCGCTCCGAGCACAAAAAAATCCGCCCCTCTAAGTGACCAAAAACCGGCAAAGTGCGAGTCGGAGTTGCGCGCTAAGGGTTCCGTACTGCCACACGATAAACGTCACCTTACTGTTTGCATGTTCTTAGTTGTTCGTCACCCTTATTACCTAGTTCACACGTACTTGGCTAGCTTTATTATTTTTAGATGAACCAAACGGATCCCTGAAAAAATTCTACTACGACTTTTTCTCCTACGAATTTTTCCTACCTACTACTACTGGCGAACGAACAAACGAAAAAGGCCGCCCCTCACCCGCCAAGTGCCCATATATAAATACATAGACATAGACATAGAGTAAATACGCCTCAGTGTAAGCTGTAATCAATGACTCTAATCACAAAATTCCGCTTACTTTATATAACAAACAGTAACATCTAATACGAAATCATCATCATCATCATCATCATATCAGCCGAAGGAAGTCCATTGCTGGACATAGGCCTCCCCCAAGGATCTCCACGACGACGACCGGTTCTGCGCTGCCCGCATCCAGCGGCTTCCCGCGACCTTCACCAGGTCATCGGTCCACCGAGTGGGAGGCCTGCCTACACTACGCTTTCCGGTGCGTGGGCGCCACTCGACAACTTTACTGCCCCAACGGCCATCTGTTCTACGAGCAATGTGCCCCGCCCACTGCCACTTAAGTTTAGCAATTCTGAGAGCTATGTCGGTTACTTTGGTTCTCTTACGGATCTCCTCGTTTCTGATTCGATCACGCAGAGAAACTCCGAGCATAGCACGCTCCATTGCCCTCAATACGACATCAAGTACTATCAATGGTACTATCCGAGAGCTGTCAAAAACTTATTGGGACGCTCTTGTCGTCACACCCCGGACACTTCACACAACAGGCAAGAAATGACATTTCTAAAAACAAATGAAATTACGGCGAAGTTCTATACGTACGGGAACCAAACTACAACCAATCTGTATCAATTTGGGTGACGAAGGGGTGAAGTCGGCATCTATAGAGCGGCAGGGAGTGTCCATACTGTATGTTAGTACATTATAGTACTCTACCGACGATCTTTAACTATCTCAGAGAGGGCAGGTAGCTTGCCGGCGGTAGCTCTTGTAAGATCGTCGGTAGAGTACTAATGTACTAACATACAGTATGGACACTCCCTGCCGCTCTAATAGATGCCGACTTCACCCCTTCGTCACCCAAATTGATACAGATTGGTTGTAGTTTGGTTCCCGTACGTATAGAACTTCGCCGTAATTTCATTTGTTTCGTCATTACTACAAGAGCAAAGTATACATATTAATAGTCATTTCCATACAAGAGCTACCGCCGGCAAGCTACCTGCCCTCTCTGAGATAGTTAAAGATCGTCGGTAGTGTTGCTTGTCCTGATATATGTTATTGGGACGGAAAAACGGAAGTTGGATCGAGTTTACTAACTCTAGTAGGGTAAATTCACAGATAGTACGGATATTGAGAACGGCCGTTAGTTGAGCGTCATTAGGGGCCTCACAAAGATGTTCAAATAACCTGGTTGTCTCCTGATCGCCGCTGTGCGAACGATATATGCAGGCGTAATGTATTTTGCCTTCACCGGTGTCGACCAACACCCAGAGCGTCGAAAAAGAGGAATCTTATTGTTGATGATGTTCCTTAAAGTCAAAAGCTATTAGAAACACGATTGAGCAGTTTTGGCTCGATAGAAAAAAAATCCCAAAGATAGGTCTACACCGTTACTTTCAACTCTAGTTATGACTAATATTTTGAAGCATAAATAAAAAAAAAATATACACCAATATTTGTTATACAAAGTGAGTAATGTTATTATTTTTTATATTTTCATTGTAGTTTTTGATTGAAACGAAAAACCATTGAAAAAGTGTGGTTATTTTCTTTACTCTTTACACGTAAAGAAAAAGATAGAGACAACTGTTTCATGTAATACCACGCCTTATTATATCAGCTCATATACGTCCCCACCGAGGGGCTCGAGCCTACCCTGAATCAGGGCGATTAGGCCTTAGTTGACCACGCGGGCCCAGTGCGGATTGGTCGACTTCACACACAACCTTCGAGTTTCTTCGCAGGCGTGTGTAGGTTTCCTCACGATGTTTTCCTTCACCGTTAAAGCAATCGGTAAGTATATGTACGTATATAAGTTTTTGAAAAACTCATTGGTACATTGGCCGTCCAGATTTGAACCCGGTACCTCTGGTTAGATGGACCGAGTCGTTACCGGTTGAGCCACCGACGTTTTTTACCACCACCACCACCACCACTTTATACCACGCCTTAATGAATGCTAATCGTGAACAAGAGTAAGTGTCGAATCACAAAATAATGTAAAGATGCAAATCCCTTACCGTGTACGTCATAGTCTTGATTGGAGGCGGGGGCGGCAGCCTCTTCGCCTGCTCATCCTCATCTGGAACAACAAAATTAAATATAACTAGCTGTTTCCCGGGGCTTCACCCGCGTGGCGGTTTCTACGACTTTTCGAGGGTGCGCAGTGCACTAGCGTGAAAAAAAGAAGCCTATGTGTCAATCCAGGTCCTGATCTGTCTACCTACCAAATTTCAGCCAGATCCGTTCAGTAGTTTTTGCGTGAAAGAGTAACAAACATACATCCATACATTATTACAAACTTTCGCGTTTATAATATTAGTAGGAATTATTAATAGCCTTAAGATTTTTTATTAATTGGCAACCTTCTCTGGTGCACGTAGAGATATGCTATATATAAGGGTGCACGTATATATATCTTAATATATATAAATCTCGTGTCACAATGTTTGTCCTCAATGGACTCCTAAACCACTTAACCGATTATAATAAAATTCGCACACCATGTGCAGTTCGATCCAACTTGAGAGATAGGATAGGGTAGGGTAGGGTAGTGTAGGGTAGGGTAGGGTAGTGTAGTGTAGGGTAGTGTAGAGTAGTGTAGGGTAGGGTAGTGTAGTGTAGTGTAGGGTAGTGTAGGGTAGGGCAGGGCAGTGTAATGTAATGTAAGGCGGTACGAAGTTCGCCGGGACAGCTAGTATATATATATATATATATATATATACCTACCTAGGTACAGAGGCCAGCACATCAACACTTTGGACTTTGTACCGTTCTTATGCCGCATGCGTTAATGTATCTAATATGTATCAGTATCAGAATCGCACTACGAGCGAAGTAACTATTTAGTAATCTGTGCTACGAGTGTCTAACTTGACGTGATGCTGGTCTCCTCTGTACAATATGGGCTAACACAAATCTAGTACTGCAAGCATAACAAAAATATACTAGTGTGCACACGACTGAAATAAAACTTCTTTCATCATCATCATTTCAGCTCATATACGTCCCCACCGAGGGGCTCGAGCCTACCGTGAACTAGGGCGATCAGGCCTTAGTCGACCACGCGGGCCCAGTGCGGGTTGGTCAACTTCACACACAACCTTCGAGTTTCATCGCAGGCGTGTGCAGGTTTCCTCACGATGTTTTTCTTCACCGTTAAAGCAATCGGTAAGTATGTACGTAAGTTTTTGAAAAACTCATTGGTACATTGGCCGTCCAGATTTGAACCCGGTACCTCTGGTTAGAAGAACCGAGTCGTTACCGGTTGAGCCAACCTTCTTTAGCTCCATCTATATATGTTTGATAGTAAATACAATCTTCAAAAAATAATCAAATCTTTTTTTTCATACGGAGGTATAGATAGACAGTTTATGAAAAGAGTTTTATTATCCTCTGAAAATTATTAAATCTATTTTTATCTTATATGTTTGTTTTGATTGTTTTGACAACCGATATTGTTGGTAAACAAAAAAAATTAAACTCGCAAATAAGAGGATGAGAGAAAAAAATGTGCACGCGCACTGCTCTCTCTTGCTCCTACAGTAATATACGAAACGTAAATCTCTCTCTTTCTATCTTCACTATCTTATACTCAACTTCCGTTCGCCGCGCCCGACGACAATTTTCGTAACGCTCTCGTCACGCATTCACCAGCTTACTGCCCAAGTCAAGCGTGCTTAAGGAAGTTTCACTTCAAAAACTCTTGTGAGTGGTTTTCATTTCATTTGACCGTTATGTCATTCATAGGTAGGCACAAAATGGGTCTCGGTATTGCTGGGTAATTCAAGCGTTGAGTAAACATTCATTCATGTTTTGGTCACGTTACAACTACCGGCAGTGGTTTCATTATAAAGCGAACGCTGAGGAACCGTAAATTCGTAATTAAGACTTTTAGTACTTAAGAGCCCGCTGGGAGTTCACAAATCCCACACAAACGTAGTATTTGATTCATTCGATAACCGAACAACCGATTTTGAAATAATTTTATATCGATAATCGAATGACGTATATGTATATCTGTGTCGGTATCGCATGTAGAACTTTTTTTATTTTTTTTTATTCACTATTGGTAAACACTTGACAACATCTCACCTGGTGTTAAGTGACGATATTGCCGAAGATGGAAGCGGGCTTACCAAGATTCCCCAACGCAATGGGGAACTGGCTATCTTATCTTCATGCCGGAACACACCAATGATATCAACATTGATATTTGGCGGCAAGACTTAGATAAGAACGCCGATTATCCGAACGCCGATTAACCGAATCGCCAATTATCCGAATCGGTCCTAAGCGTAATACCTATATTATTGTTGTGAATTTTTATATGTACTTTGTGTTTTTGGTAAGGCCTCATGGGGTTGCAAATTACTCTGATCGAGATGTTATTGTAGATCAAGTGAGCGTTATTGTAGAACTTTGTTTGTTAAACTTAATAAAGTTTATTCTATGTGAGCCAGTTCGTTTTTATTTATTACTAGTCTATGTCCGATTATCCGAATTTTCGATTATCCGAATCGTTCCCGGTCCTAATTAATTCGGATAATCGGCGTTCTACTGTACTTTTTTGAAAAACGAAACAGGAATCCATTATTAATCAATAAACTTGTTTTTAAGGTAAACGAAGGAAAACAATTTATGGTATTAAATGGATTCCTGTGTATATTTTCAAAAAAGGAATGCGATACCGACACAGATAAATGTCATATGATACAAATATATAAAAATACATAAATAAAAATACGATTAATGATATAAAGTTATTTCAAAATCGGTTCTTTGGTTAACAAATGAATCATACTACGTATGTATGGGATTTATGGACTCCAGCGGGCTCTGTCCCCAGTCCCCAGGAGGATCGAGTTTCCATACTAACGTAATTCCGCTTTAATACAAAAACTACATGCCGGATTGAATCCAAACTTTTCGAATATATTGAGTAGACACACATCTATGTTTGTAATTAGTTTTCACCGTAGTAAATTTACATTACTAAACGAAGGCTTAAGTTAGTTTTGTACTGAAAACTGCTCTTATTTTTTTCCGTTTTATATTAGTACATCGAAAACTAATTAAAAACATAGATATGTGCCTAATCTATATATTCGTAAAGTTTGGATTCAATCCGGCATGTAGTTTTTGTATTAAAGCGGAACTACGTTTGTATGGAAACTCGAGTCTCCTGGGGGACCCTTAAGCAAGGTGACTGATTTTATGTACGAGAAGAAAGCGAAGTGCGTAATTCAGCAGCGAGTAAGTAATTCCCTCTTAAGTCTGAGCGCCTGCTTCCAGTAGATGATAATTTACGCCCAATTAACGCTTGACGCGAACAAAACGGAAGGCTTTAATTCATCGGCGACAATCAAAGACGAACGAACGGTATGCCGGAACAGCTGACAGATTAACTCGTCCGCCGCAGCGCGGACACTACAATGGAAAGATATACTTCGTGGCGTCGGTGGCGTAACGGCTAGGGCCGCCGCCTTTTCTTTGGAGATCGTGGTTCGAATCCTGCCATGTACCAATGTGATTTCGAATTTATATATTATATGTACGTTTATCTGACGCTCTTAGGGTGAAGGAAAACATTGCGAGGAAACCTGCACACGCCTGCGAAGAAACTCGCAGGTTGTGTGTGAAGTCTACCAACCCACATTGGGCCCGCGTGGTGCACTAAGGACCGATCATCCTAATTTAGGGTAGACTCGAGTCCCTCGTTGGGGACGTATATAAGCTGATATTATTAAAGCGAACATTTTATTATTAGTATTGGGCGAAATTGCACTGCATTGCGGTGTCCAGACTTGGTAGCAAAATACTTTTTTTTAAATCTATAATTGATAAGCCTTTGACATCATCTCACCTGGTTTTAAGTTAAAATTAAAAAAAAAAAAAAATTATTTATTTGGAACTTAAACTAAGTGTACAAACTTAATGTGTACGATAGCAACTGCATTAGTCAAGGACTGTGTCGCAGTTACTAACGCCCACCTCCGGAAGAAAGAATAATATGACGTTCCTTAACGAGTAAAATGTAAAACAAAACAAAAACAAAAAGATGACGATGATGCCGAAGATGGAAGCGGGGTTATCAACATTCCCCAATGCAATGGGAAACTGGCTATCTTATCTTCATACCGGAACACATCAAAGCTGTCAACACTGATGTTGGCGGCAAGATAGGTAAGATGGTGGTAGCTTACACCAACAAAACCGGGTCTTCGAAATTATATCCCGCCGGGAATCAAACCCGCGACCTCCATGTGTGAAGTTAATCGATTAACCATTATGCCACGGAGGCAGTTGCTCATGTTGTATCATGGGCCACGTCATCCGACCTGAACTGCCTCCTGGCACCGACAGTGTCAATCCTCGAATGACACAACCCTCCCTCACTAGCACAATCATGTATTTCCCAAAGCGGTAGCTCCCATCAGTAGCTCCCAGCGCAGTCCCTGAGCGCGCTTTTTGCACCTCCCCCCAACGCTACCTAGAGGGGGGGGGGGGGGGGGGGTTAGCTCAGATGAAGGATTCATAAGTGTTAATAGACTTGAATTCCGAGGAGGTTTTTAGTGGGTATTGCACTAGGTGAGCCCCACAAAACCAGACCGCAGGCGGTTGTCTGGGGTGCGTAAAAGCATTTTTTAATTCTCCTACCCTCCGAAAAGTGAAACAAAAAAAAAGAAAAAGGGCCACGTCATACAAGAAGGAATAGTATGACACAGCGACCACGTCAGACTATTGGTTTTAAAATATTATTGGCGTTTACCACAGACTTATATTAAAGTCTGTGGCGTTTACTTTGACTAGTAAAAATATTAGCTCTAAGGTTACATCTATATTTATGAGATTGAAGCTGAAAAAACAAATTTTATCTCCTTGATGGAAAAACATCGTAAATGAGCAATAGCAAGCAACACATTCGAAATCGTGACTGAACAAACCGTCAAATACACAGTTTATATTAGGATATTGATGGACATAAAATTAATAAAAACATCATAATTTTCCGGCGGATGTATAATCTATTTTTAAAAGAGGCGATTACTCATGTGCAAACTCGTCTTCAGGATTTCAATCGTAGCTATTTTCATTCCAAACTTCTGGAAATCACATCACTAGATAAAGAAAAATCCTAAGAGACTCTAACAGAAAAATAAAGAGAAATCTTTAAGAATAATTTTGAACAAAAAAAACCGGCTAAGTGCGTGTCGGGCCACGCGCAAAGTAGGGTTCCTTAGTTGCCATTATCGCGTCCATATCTAATTTTCAAATTTCCAATTATAGCGGTTTAGTGGTTGGGGGATGGGAATTTTTAAGTTATAGTTTCTAAGTTTTACATTGTGTTTATTTTTAATTTTTTTTATATTTTTGGGTACAATAAAGAGTATTTATCTTATCTTATCTTGATTCCAACAAAATTTAGCACTTTCAAGTCTATTTTTTTGAAAACGGAACCCTAAATTATAAAATGGTCTTAGAATACTCACAACTATTTTTTAAGCTATATATATATCTGCCAAATTTCAGCTCTTAACTACTAATAGTCTAGGACCTATGCCGCGGACGGACAGAGAGACAGACATGACGAAACTATAAGGGTTCCTTGTTGTACTACGGAACCCTAAAAAACCGACTTCAAACAGGAAACTAAGGTTCCCCTCGATTTCTCTGGGATGCCATCATCAGTTCCTAGTTTCACTATCATTGTACCACCCTTAGGATATCTCCTTTCCAACAAAAAAATAAACATCAAAATCGGTTCATAAACGACGAAGTTATCCGCGAACACAAATAAAAAAAATATACGGTCGAATTGAGAAACCTCCTCCTTTTTTTGAAGTCGGTTAAACATAGAATCCTAAGAGAAATCATAAGAGAAAAATCTTGGCACACTCTCTCGCTGATCGACTCATCCATCATACCTAGACCAGCCCTTGGACTTAGAAAACAGATCATTTTTACAGCGAATTCCCTTACGATGTGGACAAGGAATAATGCCCGAATATCTCACGGGATATTGTCAGTCCCCCATTGCGTTGGGGAATCTTGGTATGCCCGCTTCCATCTGCGGCATTATAGTCACTTACTATCAGGTGAGATGATGGCGACAAAAAAAAAGATAGGGAACAGTCATAAAAACTATATCCACGCGGGCCAAGCCAAGGGCAAAAGATTGTTGTAAAAAAAACCACGGTAAAAGTGAAACTTTTTTTCACATTATAGACATTTACACAGCACGAAACGATCATGGCTGCTCTCGTCTTGAAGCTACGGTGTAGAGGACGAAAAGATCATACCGACCGTCACGCGACACACAGACGAAAAAATTTGAGACGAAATAAAAAACACCAGATTTGACGTACTTTACAGAATAATTTATAGCAGCATACATGTAGTAAGACAAATTTAAATAATATTATTTCATATTTAATGTGTTTAGCCGGAAAGCTCTTGTAGCGGCGTTGACTCGCCGGAAACGACAGTTCTCAAGAGGATTTATCTATGACTAGCTTTTGTCTGCGGCTTCGCCTGCGTGGTCATCGTTTTTATGACTGCCTGTGGTGCTTGGAGTTTTCTACAGATCCCTTGGGAACTATGTTGGGCTATTCTGATTAGCAGTCTATGTCTTTTCCCACCCTCTGAACTATTTCTATGCAAAAAATCATGTCAATCATTGCTCTATGCGACGCTTGCGAGCGTAAATATACGTTTTTCCCGGATCCTTTGGAAACTATGTCGAGCTATGCTAATTGGTAGTCTATATGTCATTTCCCACTCTCTGTAATATCACAGATTACTAAATAGTTACTTGGTAATATTTCTATCCAAAAAATCATGTCTATTTATTGCTCTATGCGACGCCTGCGAGCGTGAATATAAGTATTCCCCGGATCCTTTGGAAACTATATCGAGTTATGCTAATTGATAGTCTATATGTCATTTCTCACCCTCTGGACTACTATGTGCAAAAAATCACAACAATCCGTGTCTCCGTAGGGATGTTACCAAAAAATTTAGTTAAAAAAAACTAAAAAAAACACGTTTTGAAAGCACATCAAACTAAAAAGTGGAAAATAATTCTTAATATAAGCTGAAAACAATAATAAACGAAAATTACTAGTGTTATTGTGAAAAAAGTGTGGGTTGCTCGATATACGAAAAATATGACAAAAAGCGTCCCACGCTTTTCTCACAATAATACTAATATTTTTCGTTCATTATTGTTTTCAGCTTATATTGAGAATTATTTTTCACTTTTTAGTTTGATGTGTTTTAAAAGCGTGTTTTTTTAGTTTTTTAACGATATTAATTTTTCAATTTTTAGTTTAGGATAATGAGATAAACTTATGAAATTATTGTATTATCACTGATTGTTGATAAATCTTACAATGTTTGAATTAAATCTGTTCAGCTTATATTGAGAATTATTTTTCACTTTTTAGTTTGATGTGTTTTAAAAGCGTGTTTTTTAGTTTTTTTAACGATATTAATTTTTCAATTTTTAGTTTAGGATAATGAGATAAACTTATGAAATTATTGTATTATCACTGATTGTTGATAAACCTTACAATGTTTGAATTAAATCTGTCCGTTTAAAGTGGGTCAAATTCGAGTGCAAAGGTGAAGCTAATAAAAGCTTGTTAAAAAGAGTTTTTTTTAAGTTGCCTTAGAAACTATATCGGACTATGCTAACCCAAATGCTATGCTATGCTACGAAAACCGAGAATGGTTCAAATTTAACGAGCAAATTTTGAAGCGGACTACTTCACAGTACAACGTACATACATACATACGAATATTGCAGGTTCAAATAAAAGCTTGTAATGATTCATGAATATTATTTCTTTCGAAAATTCTCACGACGACGATAAAGAAATCTGTGCATGAGAGATATATAGGCGCAAATATTTTTATTATGCTCGGCGCGGACAATCACGTTTTATTTAATACTAGCTTTTACCCGCGGTTTCGCCTGTGATCTGTTATCAAGGGAACACCGTACGAATCGTGATTATGGTATTGAACTTTTGATTTCAAGACAATGAGCACTCAGTTTTTTTTTCCGAATTTTCCAATTTTTGGGCAACTTTTCCAATGTTTCTTTTTTTAAAAACCATATACAGAATATTACGAACATTAAAAGAAATAGTCAAATCGGTCCAGCCGTTCACAAGTTATGTGCTTACCAACGAACAGCGTTTAATTTGTACATATTTATCAGGGTTCTAAAATATCCGATATTTGTAATAAATATCAAAATATCGGAAATTTATGATATATATCCGATATAATATATCAAAATTTGATATATATCGGATATATATAAAATTTGTCAAATTTTTCTTTTCTTTTTTACTGTTTTTAATCTATTTAATGTTACTTTTATTACATTGCTATTGAAAAAAAAACAAGTTTGCATTTTTTTCTTTTTATTAGGTTTTCGTATAGAGTTTGCCTACAGGATACACTCGTATCTCAGTATTTTTAAAATCTATAATAATCATAAACTATTAATTAACAAGTAGGCACACAAGTAGCTTTAAAGAAATTAAATCAGCCTAGAGTAATAATTCTTTCAATTATTAATTATTACCAGTAATAATCAGTCTCACAAAAATTCAAAGAGAACACCATACATCAGTATAATTATATATCCACAGTATCCAATAAACATAAGTAATAAAATTAAAAGTTAAAGTTAGTTAAACTCAGTTTGACTAACTATTTAGTAAGCTGTGGTTTGACGTTATAAACTTGCACAGTAGTAGTTTACAATCAAATAACAACAATAAGTCAAATATTATTATCTCTTTTATCAGTTATCAATAATCAGTCTTTATACTGAGTTGAGTAGTAAAATGAGTAAAAGTAAAACAGCAAGAACTTTTAGTAAGACGAAAGTTTATTTTGATATATATCACTTAAAATGCTTTGATATATATCGGATATATATCATGGTATATATCATGATGTATTATATCCTCGAACCCTGATATTTATATAAATTTGAGAGCGTCGGTGGCGTAACGGCTAGTGCCGCCGCCCTGCTGTCCGGGAGGGAGGTCGTGGTTCGAATACCGCCACGTACCAATGTGATTTCGAATTTAGATTTCATATTATGTACCTTTATCCGACGCTCTTACAGTGAAGGAAAACATCGTGAGGGAACCTGCACACGCTTGCGAAGAAACTCGCAGGTTGTGTTTAAAGTCGACCATCACGCACTGGTTGACTAAGGCCCGATCGCCCTACTTAAGGGTAGGCTCGAGCCCCTCGGTGGGGACGTATATGAGCTGATATGATGATAAATAAATTGAGTTAATTTGCATGAAATGAATTTTATATCAGCTGGCGCCACACCGCCGCAACGCTCAGCTACGTTCCTGACTTATAAATATTAGTCACCCACGCGAATGACAAGTTTTAAGACGATCGTTCACGTGTTTTCATAAAAAACTAATTTCGGCCATTTTTTGTTTTATTTAAAATCAGTAATTTAAAAAACGAAACTTAAAAGCCTAGCTTTTGTTCTGATTGACAATCTATCAAAAATTGGTCCAAATCGGTTAACATTTAAGAGGTGAAAATCATTAATGCCGTTTGTATGAAAAGTCGCAGCTTTTTTTGCATACAGCGACTTTTCATACAGAGGGCGATAGCGGTTTTCACCTCTTAAATGTTAACCAGTTCTGTCCAGTTTTAGATAGGTTGTCAATCAAAACAAAAGCTAGGTTTATACGTTTCGCTTTAAAATTATTGATTAAAAATAAACAAATAATGTTTTGTATAAAAACACTGTAATTGGAAAAAAAAAAAAGATTAATGTACTGAGAAAACAAAAACCTAAACCTAGTTTTTTTGACTGACAACCTAAAAATTGGTCAAAATCGGTTAGAGTCGAAAATCGCTATCGCCGTCTGTATGAAAAGTTGCAGGTTCACAATCATCTTAAAAGAATTGTGAAGTTGTGACTTTTCATACAAACGGCGTTACCATTTTCACCTCTTAAATGTTAACCGATTTGGATCGATTTTTGATAGGTTGTCAGTCAGAACCAAAGCTAGGCATATACGTTTCGTTTTATTAAATTACTGATTATAAATAAACATAAAATGGCCGAAATTAGTTTTCTATGAAAACATGTGAACAAAAATAAAATTAAACTTACCTATTAACTTTATCGAAAAAACAAAAACGTACAACCCTATCTTTTGTTGTGACTGACAACCTATCAACAATTGGTCCAAATCGGATAACATTTAAGAGGTGAAAATCGTTAACGCCGTTTGTATGAAAAGTCGCAGGTTCACAATCCTCTTAAAGACCATTTTAGTCTTAAAACAACACAGGTGAGCGTACATCACTCACCGGTCTCATTTTACCTACTTGAGCAGCGACATAAAACTAATCTTGGCCCTCAATGATTCAAGTTTTAAACCGACTTCTAAATAGAAGGAGTTTCTCAATTCGATTGTAGGTATGCTTTTTTTTACCCGACTGCGCCAGAATGTATGTTTAAGAACGGTGCGTTCCTACTCGAAAAAAACCAAGGGAGATTATCTCCACCAGGAGAGGTGGTATGTCCGGCCGTGGACCAATCAAAGATGATTGGTAACTGTATATATACTCAGCGCTGAAGAAATTCTAATAGCGCGTTCTACATGTAGTATTTCTTTTGTTCTCTCTTCGCTTATGTTAAGGTTCAGTGGCGGGTTATTGCAGTTGCCGCCTCATATGTATGTTCAAATATTTTTTTGTACGCTCTGTAGCCTAAACAGCTTGATGTATTTTGGAGTGCTATGTGTCGTTATATTCGTCTTGATCCTGTGAGTGACAAAAGATACATTTTTACCCGACTGACCAAAAAGAGGGGTTAATTTTTTTAATTTTGGCGTGCGAGGTGTCGCTAGATTCGTATTGATCCCGTGAGTGACATAGGACTCATTTTTACCCGACTGGCCAAAAAAGAGGGCTTGAGTTTTTTTTAAGAAGTGAGGTTTTTTATTTTTAATTATTTCGTGTAGTTATTGTATTATGTTACGCGATATCTTCACCATTGTAAACCCATTGTAATAATAATGATTTTATTTTTATTTTTAGGGTTCCGTGCCAGGTAACGGGACCCTACTACTAACTAAGCCTACGCTGTCCGTTCGTCAGTCACTCTGTCTGTTCGACTTTTAAAAGGCTGTGTCTAATAGGTAACTGGCTGAAGTTTTCACATAATATGTGTTATTATTGGGGATTTACCATCAATTTTAATAAAAATAAAAAGTGAAAATTTAAGGGGATCACCCACCACACCATACAAGAAACGTGATTTTCAATTTTGTCTGGTTTTCGCTCTATCGTAAAAACGGTAACACATACAAGCGTGAAACTTGTTGTGATTGATTAAAGTGCTAATCCTGAAGCAACACTGCAAATAATAAAAAAACCGGACAAGTGCGAGTCAAACTCGCGTTGAGAGGGTTCTGCACGTTGAGAAATTTCATATGTTACTTAAATAACGTATACCTCTTATAGGTTTTCCTGTAATCTATTGGTAAAGAACTATTTTCTGCATTTTTTCAAAATTCCAGGCCCAGTAGTTTTCTTGAATATCTTCAAACCTATTTATCTTAAAATTATAAAAACAATATATTTGAGATTATTACAACAAGCCCTTCTATTTGATATGTCACACGATTTAGTTTATAACTGATTTTTTAAATTTTCTAAATTACCCCGTAAAATAGGGCCCCCGTGTTTAAAATTCATTTATTTACGTATACGGTTCGTCTTTGGGTCATTGCTTGTCTAAAAAGGTCACTGACTTACATGTGTGTACCGAATTTCAACTCAATCGGTCCAGTAATATCGGAGAAAATTGGCTGTGACAGATAGACACGCAAGTGATCCTATAATGGTTCCATTTTTCCTTCTGAAGTATGGAACCCTAAAACAGGCTAAGGTAGGAGTCTTACACGCGCTAAAATGTCCGAACTGAATAAAAAAAAACATTTTTCTTGTTTTCTTTTGTTTGCATTTGACTTACATGTGTGTACCGAATTTCAACTCAATCGGTCCAGTAATATCAGAGAAAATTGGCTGTGACAGATAGACACGCAAGTGATCCTATAATGGTTCCATTTTTCCTTCTGAAGTATGGAACCCTAAAACAGGCTAAGGTAGGAGTCTTACACGCGCTAAAATGTCCGAACTGAATAAAAAAAAACATTTTTCTTGTTTTCTTTTGTTTGCATTTGACACATGTGTGTACCGATTTCAACTCAATCGGTCCAGTAATATCGGAGAAAATTGGCTGTGACAGATAGACACGCAAGTGATCCTATAATGGTTCCATTTTTCCTTCTGAAGTATGGAACCCTAAGAACAGGCTAAGGTAAGGAGTCTTACACGCGCTAAAATGTCCGAACAGAATGAAAAAAAAAAACATTTTTCTTGTTTTCTTTTGTTTGCATTTTTTTTAATCTGTTGTTTGTAATTAATACAATGTATCATTGTCATGTGGATAAGTGTGGTAATTGGTACGGATCCTTCGGTGCGCAAGTCCAATTAGCCCATGTCCAGTTTTTCATTTTTATCGATTTAGGCCTAAAAAAATAATTAGCAAAATTGTAGTTGCTAAGTTCGACGTCGGCTGTCTTTGAAGTGTTCACGTTGACAATTAGTAGCCATTGGATGTCAAACACTATTGTGCGTTGCGATCTTGATTGTGGACTATCTGTACATTACATAAGTTAATTAAACGTTAGTCAGGGAGTGGATTATTTTCAACCGACTTCCAAAAAGGAGGAGGTTCTCAATTCGACTGTATGTTGTTTTTTTTTGTATGTTTGTTACGCGATATCTTCGCAGGTTGTGAACCGATTTTTATGGTTCTTTTTTTATTCGATAGGGTATGCTCCCGATTTGGTCCCATTTAAATTTTATTAAAATCGGTGAAGTACTTTATTAGTAAATTAGCAAAAACTAAGAATAATAATAAAAATGTACTAAGTTGTTGCGATGGAAGTAGGTTTTTTAACGTGTTCAGCGTTTTTTTATCACATCACATCAACTCATATATACGTCCCCACCAAGGGGCTCGGATTAGGGCGATCGTCTTTAGGCGGTGGTCGATTTCACCTTCGAGTTTCTTCGCGGGCGTTTGTGGGTTTCCTCGCAATATTTTCCTTCACCGTAAGATTATTTGATACGAAGCTTTTTTTATACGTTAAACTTGCAATTTTTATACGTTTGTTTGTATGTATGTATTAAACCGTCCCATGGCGCTATGATTTATCCATTCGCTTTACACCAGGAGGTCGCGGGTTCGATTCCCGCTGGGATCAACTTGTAAGACTCGTTTTGGTTGGTGGTAGGGCATTTTCTAAGCCCGCCGCCGGGCTAGCTACCACCATCTTATCTAAGTCTTGCCGCCAAACATCAGTGTCAACAACATTGATGTGTTCCGGCTTGAAGATAAGATAGCCAGTTCTCCATTGCGTTGGGGAATCTTGGTAAGCTCGCTTCTATCTTCGGCATCATCGTCACTTACCATCAGGTGAGAAGATGCCAAGGGCTTACCAATTGTGAATAAAAAAATATAAAAAATCTCACCTTTGTGCACAGCGTCGAACCTGCCCTCGACCTTGGACCGGAGCGCTTCCAGGTCGAACGGTGCCGCCAGACCATGGTCCACCGACCGGCTCTTAGACCTGCAACGTGATACGCACATCTGTATTATCTGAACAATACAATCCAGGACTTACTAGTAAACTTAGTAGGATACGAATATCGATATTTGTTACGACACATCGCACTAAACTAATCGGTTGTATCTTAACAGTGAGATTTGGTCGGTGGCGTAACCGCTAAGGCCGCTACCTCCTGTCCGGGAGGTCGTGGTTCGAATCCTGCCACGTACCAATGTGTTTTTTAGTGTAGGGCCCGTTAACTGGGGGTTCTACTCATCATACTGAAAAACTTTCCCCAAAGAACCCATAGTCAATTCTCAAAAAAAAAATTGGACCCTCCATACTAAAATGCAAAAAATTGGTCGATAAGATACCTAAGCTGATCGATTTGTATGAAGAAAAAATTTTTTTTCGCGATTTCAGTAAATTCGTAGAACAAAAGTTAATTATATAAAATAAAAATCTCTGATACAAACATTAAAAAAAAATGGTAATTTTTAAAAAATGACTAAAACTGGTCATAACTCAAATCCACGAAACTTTTCTATGGTCATGTTAGGCTTGTTCAATGCGTCTTGGGTCCATCTACCTCCGGTGTCAGTGTGACGTGCTAATTTTGGGACATCCTGTATACAAAAAATAAAGTGTCACTTTATTACAGTCGAATGTGTCACTCTATTATTAGCTCTCAAAAAGAACGGGAAAAGTTTGTTTTATAAACACACAAGTCATGGGTCGCCATGAAAACAAGTGCTTCGGTCCTTTGTTCCGAAAGATTGTCAGACAATCATCCATCTGACTACTCAGCATGACAGGAATGTCAACAATCACGCGGCGATCAGTAAATATAGGGGTCAACGCACGCATAATTGTCACCGCCCATAGACGTTTGTCCCAAATAACTAAATACAAATAGAACATGCTGGCACGTCACGACATCAGCGTTGGCTGACACACCCAAAAACTGTTACAGGACCTTAATTAAATCGTATTACTATAATATTTCCACTGGAAATTTGTCATTATTATAATAAAATAGATCTGAAAATGAAGTGCCGCTCGCTCGGATGCTATCTACCCTACATGCTCTACGGTAGGGTATATAGTGTGAGCGAGATAGCATTTTCAGTCTATTCTTTATCTGAACGGGTTATGCCTATACAACGCAAGAAACTGTATGTACACTGAATAATAAAAAAAAGACGGAAATAATCTTAATACGTCAGCAGTGTGAGAAAATGCGATAATGTGAAAAATGTGTTTGTTTGTTTGTTACCTTTTCACGCGTCAACAACTCGACCAATCTTTATAAAATTTGGCATGCAGGTAGCCTGTGTCAGCGGGAAGGACATAGGCTACGTTTTATCCCGTGAAAATAAGAAAGTCCGATGCAGTTCCTAAGGGAACTGAAAGAATACTCTTTTTTGGTTAATTTCTTTGACATCGCAACGGAACAATGGATTGTTGTGATTTTTTTGCACAGAGATGGTTTGGGGTTGGAAAATGACATAATTTACTAATTAGCATATCCTGACATAGTTCCCAGGGATCTGGGGAAAACTCATTTCCTCGCTCGCGCACGTCGGCGTCGTAACGGAGCAACGGATTTAAGTGATTTTTTATATAGAATTGGTTGAGGGTGTTGAAAGCGAAATAGACTGCTAATCAGAATAGCCTGAGGATCTGGAGAAAATTCATGACCACGCTCGCGGTTTCTAACGTAAGTTAGTTTAAAAAAATAGACTTACGTTCGATATTATTTTATCACGGATCGACCTACTCGGATTGAGTCGTCTTAAAGCCTTAATCTGCAATCTGGCGCGCACTTCGACAAGGAATACGACTAGATTCTTTAAATAGCAATCGGACTTAGACAGGTTGCGAATTAAAAGGATTACTTCAGAATTTGGGTCAACGCTTATCGGTCAAACGGTTCAATTACGAAATCGATTTCCACGGTCTGCTGGCAGATTATAATAAGAAAATCTAAAACTATGACTAAATGGGAAAAGCGAAAACATATAAATACCTGCAGTATTGTAAAACTAAAATAATAAGTCAAGGCCTTAAGATGGGTCAAATGACAATCTTTCTTTTTTTCTTTCTTTGTCCTAGCCATTTCCCATTAGTTGGGGTCGGCTCTCCTAGTTCTGCGGCGCCAGGACAGTCTGTCCTGGGTTGTCGAAACAAATGTCTGGGCGAGCTCTAAAGCTCAGGAATGTTTCAGGACTTAGGTCCTTGGCCACCGTGGACCACCAGGGGGCTGGTGGGCATACTCTACCTTTCTTATTATTTGGCAGTGCTAAGGCCCGTTTTACGCCATAGTCTTGGGGGCGTCTCACGACATAACCGAACCATCGTAGGCGGTTCTCGGTGAGTTTTTCAGCTATTCAATATGGGTCAAATGACAATACTCAATTCAAATAATTGAAAGGCTGTGTACAGCTATCACCATGGAAAAAATATATAATATACTTAAAGTAATAAAAAATCGATTTAATTGAATACAATTTTAAAAATATTACCACTTTTGATGTAAAAAAAATATACTGTAGACCTTGTTTATGGCATTAATTGCAAAATTTCTCGAAATAAAACAGTTAATATCTAATGAAACCAACACACAAAAATCGGTGACTTTAAGACCTTTAATTTTAATTGAACACATTTTTTTAAACTTATTAAAAAATGATGAAAAGTAATAAAAACATGTTCAAATCTTGAATTGGGTGTTCGGTTTCATTCAACGTAACAGCCGCGTTGAAGCCCGCATTGATTTGAACTTAAAACGAATAGACTTACGTTCGATATTATTGAAACACGTATCAACCTGCTCGGATTGAGTGATCTTAGCGCCTAAACATAAAAAAAAATTAGGTAGAAGCTTTTATGTTAAAAAAAGCCAAATACTCTGTGTGTTAAATAATATGAATATAAATACACGTCTTCAAATTCAAAAAGGCGTCCACAGTATTTTCTACGATGCTATTGAAAATAAAAGACGATCCTGGGACTTTGTTTCCACCTCCATCATCAGATCAACTTCAAAATACCAAAAGGATCTATTGTCACCGGGAATACAGCTTCATACCAAAATTCAGCTCAATCGGACCCCTCTAAGACGCTCTAAAATCGTTTGCAAGATTTGTCCTTTATATTTTATTTATAACATACATACATAGAAACATTGCAAGTTAAATGTCATCATTATATTTACAGCGGACGTCTTTCAACTGATGATGATAAAGCAGTTTTTTTTTCTAAAATAGGGATGACGAATGCTAGTCATCTGATTTACATTTTATCATCTGTCCAAAACGACATTTTGTTCTAAAAATGTTTGAAATACCTAGGCGTGACGTCATAGTTTAGCAGCGTCATTTATTTAGTACTTATTTTGTGATTTTGATGAATTAAAAATCTAAGACTTGATGGAAAACAAAACGAGTAAGATTTTCAGTAGGAGGGCAATTTAGTGATCAAGAGTTCATAATTTATTTCTGATGCTGTCGTGTTCCCTATTGACTCTTAGAAGGACTGTAAACTGCGACGGTCATGCTGAACTCGTTTATATTATATTTTTTTGAAGATATTCGTTATCATTCTAGTTACCTATGCCTTACGTAGTTCCTAGATACATCACTTTTAATCCAGTGGGAATTAAATCCAAAAAAATACCTACAAAATGCAAAACTAGGCTCAAGTTTCCATACAAACGTAGTTCCGCTTTAATGCAAAAACAATACAATACAATATTCTTTATTGCATCACAACATAAAAAAAGAAGAAATGAACAATATAGTAGAAAACGGTCTTATTGCTAGGTAGCAATTTCTTCCAGGCAACCTTTGGATAGGGAAACAGCGATAGAATAAGTTAAGGGGCGGTGCAATAACCTAAAACAGATAAAATTGTAAATAAACTATAATACATCCAAACTTTGTGATATATTGATTAGACACATATCACATATCGATGTTTGTAATTAGTTTTCGATGTATACTAATATAAAACAGAAAAAAATAAGAGAAGTTTCAAACTTTCAGTACAAAACTAATAGAGCTTTCGTTTTGTTTTAATTTACTACGATGAAAACTATTACAAACATCGATATGTATCTTCTCAATATATTCGCAAAGCTTGTATTTAATCCGGCAAGTTATAGTTTTTATATTGCGTTTGTATGGAAACTCAAGCCTCCTGGGGACCCTTAACGCAAATCAATGTTTTCGAGTTTAGCATGACTTTAACTTAAGTCTAAATTTTAATTTAAAACATTGCATTTTATGATTATGGTACTACAAAAAGCTACCAACTCTTACAGCTAAGAGAATAAAATTGTGAGTGTTTACCTCTTGAAGGACAGGTCGATGCTCTCAGCACTCCTGGACAGCTGCTGGGAAGCGCGCCTAGACCTGCATGCAACAGATACCACGTACTACAGGCACGGCATGCAAAATCATAATCAAAATAATAAAATAAAAACTAAATAATATAACAGCCATCACCTCAAATAATTCTGTAACCTGCTGTTGAGAACAGAATTGTTTAAAGTTCAACGACCAATTGCACAATAAAACGTTCAGAATATATTATATTATATGAAGTTATTAAGCTTTTAAAGCTTTAAAGAATTGTTTTTAAAAACGTGCAATTGCTCGTTAAAAATGAGCTGGCAAACAAAAAAAAAATACAGTACTTGGGCATGATGGAAGAAAGTAAACCAATGAATAAAACGCGAAGCACATCGAACCATGCGCCCACGCAGGTCAACATTCGCACAATGTCACATGCAATGCGTATCACAAAATAATGGACAACCATGGGTGTGTAATGAACGATCAACCAATATCTACTGTCGAAGTGATATTTATTTTAAAATGTATTCATTCTAAGTAGACCGACGGAAACGAATCATCTATACCAATTTTAACACTATACTAACCTAAAACTATTTAGTATCGCCCGTTTTATGGACGATGATGTAGAAACAGCTGCATATACAATAGTCTCAAATATTTATAATTCTTTGTGCATTCACGCCTATTAAAATGGAACAATAACATCATAATATGATATGTATAAGCATTTTTTTGTCTGTATTCTAAAGAAAACACGCAATCATAAATATTATTTGAGTCAAAAGATCCAAGATGTTCATTTGTTTCAACTTTAAATAATTTAAATTATTATAAGGCCGTTGGTTCGGGGTGGTTCATCGGAAAATATGGGTCAATAAATACTTTCCTTAATAATTTTAATGTATATTCCTTTATCTATCTATATATATAAAAGAAATTCGTGTTAGTTACACCATTTATAACTCAAGAACGACTGGACCAATTTTTACGATTTTTGTATTTTTGCATTCGTCTTCGTCCGGAATAGGATAATAAGTATTAAAATATGATATTCATTAATAAAAAAAATATCAGTCAAAAATAGATGGTTTTAGGGTAGGGTAGGGTAGTGTAGGTGTAGTGTAGTTAGGGTAGGGTAGAGTAGTGTAGGGTAGGGTAGGGTAGTGTAGGATAGGATAGGGTAGGGTAGGGTAGTGTAGTGTACTGTAGTGTAGTGTAGGGTAGGGTAGGATAGTGTAGTGTAGTGTAAGGCGAAACGAAGTTCGCTGGGACAGCTAGTTTACTATAAAAAATCTAATTCAAAACCTCACTTAATTACTTACTGTGCCTAACCTAACAATAAAAATATTAATTAACTAACCTAATTTGCCCTGAATTTTTTTTGTTGATTGCATGTTATTTTATTTGTTATCTTTTTTCTAAATTGAAAAACATTTGGTTGATTTTTACGATTAGTAGGGTAAAATGGCTCAAGAGGATTAACGTAATCCTCAGCCTCGGTTGGAACTTAACTAAACTTAACTAATTATTATCATTAATAGGAAGGAAGACAACTAAGTTTATAAGCGCTTTACCTTCGTTCCGTTACGTAAAGCGAGGCGTAGTCGGGTCGCAGCACGAGTCACCCGGAACTATTATCCGGGTCGGAGTTTGTAATTGTAACAAGACCACATACAGCTGAGCTGTGACGTTTCATTTCTTTGTCCACTCATGTTTCGAGTGCGTGGGTGTCTGGGGGGTCAAGCTGCGCTGGTTGGGCGGGCGAGTCGCTAAGAAGCGGGGGGCGCCCTTGACACTGGGCGGCGGAGGGCGGGCCGAGCCGAGCCGAGCCGAGCGCGCATATTTACCAACACACCGCCCGCAATCATTGTCTGAGAGTATTTTCTCGGTCTTATATGTCATTCATAAATTAAAGTTACACAAATAAACAAGCAGTCGAACGAGGTTCAATGCGACTGCCGTGGTTAAGTCGATCAAGCTGGTTAACTGACCTGAACCGCAATATTACCTGGATGGGTTTATCTGTAAGTCTCCGTGCTTCGCAAGGCACGTCAAGCCGTTGGTGCCGGTTACTTCCACTAGATGGCAGTCGTTAAGGCGGTAATATTACAGATTTTTGTTATTTTTGACGTCAATTACTCCTAAACGATGGAAAACCAAGGTTTAAAAAAAACACCCTTATTGTTGATGTTTTATAAAGTCAAAAGCTATTAGAAACACGATTAAGCATTTTTGGCTCAATAGAAAAAAAAAACCAAAGATAGGTTTACACCGTTACTTTTAACTATAGTTATAACTAATATTTTGAAGTATAAATTATAAAATATATATACAATATTTGTTATGATAATACAAAGTAAGAAATGTTATTATTTTTTATACTTTCATTCAGAAAATTTAAAATAAACGAAAAAACATTGAAAAAGTGCTAAAGTGTGGTTATTTTCTCTCTACACGTAAAAAAAAACAGGGACGACTGTTCCAATCAATACTTCGCCTTAACTCCATTTAGCGAACTCCGCTCATTCTGAGCTCTGAAGTTAAAATAATTTATTATATTTATCCCTATATAGACAGTTTTAAAGGTTAATAAAATGAAAATAAAACTTTAACTGTGAAATTTCTTTATGATGATATCAGCCCATATACGTCCCCACCGAAGGGCTCGAGCCTCCCTAAATTAAGGCGATCGGGCCTTAGTCGACCACGCGGGCCCACTGCGGGTTGGACGACTTCACACACACACACACAACCTGCGAGTTTCTCCGCAGGCGTGTGCAGTTTTCCTCACGATGTTTTCCTTCACCGTAAGAGCGTCGGATAAACGTACATATGAAATCGAAATTCGAAATCACATTGGTACGTGGCAGGATTCGAACCACGACCTCCCGCCCGGACAGGAGGCGGCGGCCCTAGCTGTTACGCGTGTAACAGTGTTATCTTTATAAACCAGCTTTATTCATCTCATCACTCAAATCATCCGTGGAATGCCGACAAGGGGCGAGGAAGCATTGTGAACATAAACAACAAACTCCTATTGCACTGCGCAATTTGTAGACGGAACAACTAGAACTTAAAGCTCTAAGATGGGTCAAATGACAATATTCAATTCAAATTATTGAAAGACTGTGTAAAGCTATCACCATGGAAAAAAAATACAATATACTTACAAGTAATAAAAAAGAAGTACAAATTTAAAAATATTACCACTTTTGATGTAAAATAATCATCAATTAAGTAGTTTAAAAAACTAAAAAACACGCTTTTAGTAAACACGTTAAGTAGTTATCTTGGATGTCCGCCATGTTGGATTTAAGTCACGTGACTATTTTTTCGTATTCCTGACAGCAAACCCTTTCATTTGATACCCATATCATGGGGGTGCATTTCAAATATCCTGTCCGCCATCTTGGACGTCCGCCATATTGGATTTAAGTCACGTGACTATTTTTTTCGTATTCCTGACAGCAAACCCTTTCATTTGATACCCATATCATGGGGGTGGATTTCAAACAGCCAGTTCGCCATCTTGGGGAGGCCGCCATATTGGATTTGTAATGACGTTTCTTAGCTAGTCATGTATAGTCATCAGAACTCAGAGAGTGTGCAAAATTTCATCCTAATCGAAGACCGGGAAGTGGGTCAAATTAAGATTCCAAGATTTTCTTACATAGTTAAAAGTGAAGCTAATAAAAGCGTGTTAAAAATATACTGTTGGCCCTGTTTTTGGCATTAATTTCAAAATTTTCAAAATTTCTCGAAAACAAATAGTTAATAAGGAATGAAAGCAACACACAAAAATCATTCAATTAAACACATTTTTTTAAATACTTATTTGAAAGTGATGAAATGTAATAAAAACATGTAAAAATAGAGAATTGAGCGTTCGGTTTCAACGTAACAGCCGCGTTGAAGCCCGCATTGATTTGAACTTAAAATGATTAGACTTGCGTTCGATATTATTGAAACACGTATCAACCAGCTCGGATTGAGTGATCTTAGCGCCTTAAAGATCTCACGATAAAAGGAATCTGTTGTGTATACTACTTTATTTATTACTCAAATCATTTCCTAGAATGCTGACAAGGGGCGAGGAAACACTGTGAACATGAAATACAAACTCCTTTTGCACTGCGCAATGTGTAGACGGAACAAAATATCTAACGATCTTACGTTAAAAGGAAACTGGGTATCTGAAGTGTGTATACTACTACAATAAGAAACAAGAGTGAAGTGCCCACTCTCCAAAAAGGACCTAAAAAAACCAAACTGTAACCAAACTGGGTGAGGGGGCGTTCAAGTATTACGTAACAAATTTGGGGGGAGGGGAGGGTCTTGTAAAAAGTTACGAAGCGTTACAAGGGCGGGAGGGGGCGTTTGAACTATGCGTTACGTAACGTGTTTTTTTTCTTCTTTTTACTAACGCGATTAAAACAGTAAAAAAAGTATTTTAGCGATTTTCCGGTACTTTACGTCACATAATTATTATTTTGACTTTTAGGTAAAAATGGTCAGTTGGTGGTTACATAACGTTTTACTAGGGGGAAGGGGGGGTACAGAAAAACGTTACGGCGCGTTACATGCGGGGAGGAGGGGGTCAGAAATCTTCAAAAATTGCGTTACGTAATACTTGAACGCTCCCTGACGAGGGGGTGAGGTCGCAATCTAGAGAGCGGCAGGGAGTGTCTATACTGTATGTTAGTACTAATATTTACTTTGTACAGGGTTACTGGTGATTCGATACGTTCCCTTTGAAGGGACAAACTACTGCCTCAGATCAAGAAACTACAGCTCATTTGCAAACAAAAAAGTCATATAATAATACAGGGGTCCGAAATCAACGGTTTTTAATTTAGGGTCAATTTAATTTTGAATTTTCTATTAAAAACACATTATCATCGTGATTTTATCGTCGTTCTTATTATTGAAGTGTGCGTGCGTGCCTACTGACACGCATACATACAAATCGCGCGATGTACCATTGTATGAAGATAACCTACTATTATTTATTTTTACTTTGCCGGTGAATTGACTGTAGGTAGGTAGTAGGTATACTATCTTTGAATACCTACACTACAAGATAATCTTTATCAGACAACAAATAAACCATCGCAACAGCTATTTTTGTCTATGAGTCTAACAGGCTATGATACCTCATGTTGCCTGAACTAAAATAAATAGTGCCATTTCATGATTTGAAAACGGTGTATTGCCACAGAAGAGCCACAGAATTACAATAATATCGTAATACTGTGGAAGAGCGAAGGAGTTTTCATTCAATACGAGGGTGTCGTAAGAGGGACTAAGCCTAAGGGATCAAAAACCGGAAGATAGGCAGCAGCGTCATTCCCGCGTATTGTGCCAACACATTGCACACGGCGATCGTGGCGATTACGCCCCCCCCCCCCCCCCCTCCCTCCCATAGGCTTATGACCAGCAGGACGTACACTGACTGATGTAATAACGGGCGGACCAAAAACCAAAATTTTTATTATCGGCCTGAGAATAAACCACACGAAAGTACCTAATTCTGTGTCTTAATGTACCAAAACATAATAGTATTATTATATCAACGCGACGTTTACACACCACGTGAGGGAACAAGATACCCCCCACTGGGATATTATGACAATGACAGACAATACAACTTGCAATATTGTATATAGGTACCTCCCAAGTTATAAAACGATACTGAAGTGTACAAACATTACGCTTCGGCCACGTCGTCCGATCGGTTTGTCGGATCGACAGGACAGCAACGATATGTTTTTCCAGTTTATCGTCACTTACCACCAG
Organism: Coleophora flavipennella; assembly: GCA_947284805.1. Taxonomy (NCBI): domain Eukaryota; kingdom Metazoa; phylum Arthropoda; class Insecta; order Lepidoptera; family Coleophoridae; genus Coleophora; species Coleophora flavipennella. The sequence goes on from OX369300.1 coordinate 6,861,127, forward strand.
GTGAGATGTTGTCAAGGGCTTACCAAATGTGAATTAAAAAAAAAAAAAAAGGTCGCATCTTTACGACACCCTTTGTATTGAATGAAAACTCCTTGCTCCTACCATGACTAAAAAAGCGTTTGAGATAGAGATATTTTAGTTTTCGTGCAATATTGCTCCTCTAGCGCTTGGAAAGGCATTATTATCATCATCTTTCTACATCCTGCCACATTCTGTATCCAATGGTTTTTACCCACGAAAACTAAAATATCTCTATCTCAAACGCTTTTTTTACCTCTTCTCGATTATGCTGACTCGTGCTACTTGGACGTCACCGAGGAACTCCTTAACAAGCTCGAGCGCTTACAGAATCTATGTATCCGTTTCATCTTTGGATTACGTAAATTTGATCATATCTCTCATTTCCGTAATGATCTAAAATGGCTGCCGATCCGCTTGCGCAGGAACATGCATATCCTTTGTCTCCTTTTTAACAAACATCCTCCATAAACCCATCTACCCTAGCTACCGGCGCGAACGCTTTACTTGGAAGCGCCAGCCAGAACAACAATCCCGATTCCACCTAAAATCCCTCCTGAACGTTCCCCTTCATACCACAGATTTTTACTCTCACTCCTTCTCTGTTCATGCCGTCAGGTTGTGGAATTCTCTCCCTCACAAAATCCGCGATTGCGAGAGCATCTTTTCCTTTAAAAAGAAACTCAAAGAGCACTACCTCTCCCTTTCTTCTTGAGGTCGATAAGCCATATTAGTATTATATTATTATATATATAATATAATATAATTAAACGTATACAAGTATTTAATAAAATTATTTATACCAATTATATTACTTTTACACTATTGTATCCTTACTTATATATTTTAATAGCTTCTTTATTTGTGTACATGTCTGCCATTTCAACTAAAACTTACTCTTTCCCGGGTTTGCTGGAAGAAATTTCTAATTAGAATTCTAATTGTATAATTTTATTTCCTGCCTGTAAAGTAATCTTTTTTGTACACAAGAATCTCTTAAATAAAATAAATAAATAAATCATCATCATACCAGCTCGTATACGTTCCTCACCTGAATTAGGGCGATCGGGCCTTAGTCGACCACACGGGTCCAGTGCGGGTTGGTCGACTTCACACACAACCTGCGAGTTTCTCCGCAGGCGTGTGCAGGTTTCCTCACGATGTTTTCCTTCACCGTAAGAGCGTCGGATAAACGTACATATGAAATCTAATTTCGAAATCACATTGGTACGTGGCAGGATTCGAACCACGACCTCCCGGACAGAAGGCGGCGACCCTAGCCGTTACGCCATCGACGCCGCTCTAGCAGAAGACACCGACACCGACGACAGTAGGTATATAAACCATAATAATTTAAAAAGTGGCTTTAATCTAGTATATAAACATAAGATGCACAATGCACACGTTATCAGTGTAAATGAATCACGTCAAGTGCACTCGACTCCTGTTTACATACGAACTGGAAACGGTTTAATTGACACTTTATCAATGCGTTTCTTATTAAGAAACACTCTAACAAGATATTTTTAGTCCGATATTGCGTTGAAAAGATACGTAGGTAAGTATAGCTTATTATTTATTATATTACACTCGTTTAGTTTCGAGCCTAGTAGAGAAGAGAAGTGAGGAAGTATTGTAATGGCGAAAAAAGTTAAGGTTGCGATTTTGATGGGCATCGATCGTCGCACACTAAAAACAAAAAAAAATCACATATGTGTGTATTTAATTGTATGTGTGTGTGTGTGTGTGTGTCGGTGTGTGTGTCTGTGTGTTTTGCTGTGTCTGTGTGTGCGTCCATTAGGTGCTCTAGTTTTCAAACTACTGGACGGATTTGGTTAAAATAAGGCAATATAATTTTTATATCTACAGCCGTTTTTTTTTTCAAAGTTTCTAGATCTTCATTTTTAGGGTTGCCACCATAGTAAAAAAACATTTATTTGTCGTCGCGTCAAGAAATTAGTTGCTAAATTCGCTAAGAGATGGCTCTGTTTTTAAAATCATCATTCGTCAAACTGTCAAAATTAGTTCCATATTAGATGACAGATGGCAACACTAGAGTTGAGAAGCAACATTGGTTGGCTGTCAGTTCGGGCACATTACAATGTAGCGGCTTACAGCAGTAGCGCAACGAATGTACTGACGCAGAGCAACGGAAGGGAGTACATGCGGGGCAGCGGGCGGCGTGGCACAGCCTGGCAAACTCCGCGAGATTGCCAGGCTGACTACAGGCTAGTACCTACTCCGGTGGCGCATTGTGCGACATCAAAAGCGTTACGCTACTGTTAGCCATATCGTAATACTGTGGTTCGGGGCAGGCACTTTTGGACGGAGCATCGATCAAAACGGACGTGTCACACCATCGCTGGAATCACCACGTTTGCAATCCATTGTAATCCACCTGTACAATTTCGATTGCCGAATGATCAAGACTATTAACGGAGGGACCTCTGTGATATAGATGCATTGTTATTTCGACGCCCACGACTGAAATACCATAAAGCCGTCCATAATCTAGGGGCTGCCTATGGTTTTTCTACAATTTTTTACTCAAAAATGGCTCTAACGATTTTGATGAAATTTGGTAGGTTACTATTACTTAACATGACCTACACGCGGTCATTCGTTATTCCAAGAAAAATCAGAATATGGTAGCTCTAATACAAACCCAAATTATTTGTAAATTTTTCATCAAGTAGTACTTAACTTTATTTTATTCTATTATAAGTAAGTGTCTTAGGACACTTACCAAGGGTCTTAGACCAGTGTGTTTTGCCAGTGATGACATACGAAACTGAGCCATGCTCGCTTATTATGGGCCTCATAAGAAGGCTCAAGGTCACCCAAAGGGCAATGAAGCGTACTATGCTCGGAGTTTCTCTGCGTGATCGAATCACAAACGAGGAGATCCGTAGGAGAGCCAAAGTAACCGACATAGCTCTCAGAATTGCTAAACTTAAGTGGCAATGGGTGGGGCACATTGCTCGTAGAACAGATGGCCGTTGGGGCAGTAAAGTTCTCGAGTGGCGACCGCGCACCGGAAAACGTAGTGTAGGCAGGCCTCCCACTCGGTGGACCGATGACCTGGTGAAGGTCGCGGGAAGCCGCTGGATGCGGGCAGCGCAGAACCGGTCGTCGTGGAAATCCTTGGGGGACGCCTATGTCTAGCAGTGGACGTCCTTCGGCTGATATGATGATGATGATGATAAATAAGTGTAATGTTTATTGTTGAGTTGTGTATGCCTGACTACGACAGATGGTGAAGGCTTCGCGAGAAAGACGTTTACACAGCGTGGCTGTATAATTGATTTTACCTTTAATTGTAGCTCGTAAATCCAGTAGTTTTTGGATTAGGGATGCCTCGATACGCCTTTTTGCCGATACGATACCGTTACCGATACTCTTATAAAAATATCGGCGATACTGATACCGATACCGATACCGATACGCTTATTGAATTCAAAAAGGAAGGTAGAATAAATAAAACACAATTAATTAATAGTTTTAGTAATCAAAATAAACGTTAATAAGATTTTTATTTAAAAAACAAAGCATTCTTAAGTTTTGCGGGCAAAGGCGATTTCGCAAGTCTGTTTGAATAAGACCTGCGGTGGAAAATAGTCTCACAGATGCGACAGATGCCTCGTTTGCAACGAAATAGATGGGACAACACGCGCGTTTACAATACATTTTTAAAGCGCGAAATTTGAAAAGTATCGTTGAATCTGCCATAAAAATATCGCCGATACCGATATATCGGCAAACCCGAAGTATCGCCGATATATCGGTATCGGTATCGGATGAATCCCTAGTTGGAATTAACGGAACTTTCGTTAATAAACAAAGTAACTTGATCCCACATAACTGCAGTTATGAAACTAGTAAAATCGCTCCATGAGCCATCATCAACGTATTTAATAAAACAAAAACATACAACCATGTTATTTTGCACCATTAATCATAAAAGAATGATCGATAATAGCATTTAACTGCGGATTCAGTACAGTAAGTAAGTATATAAGTAAGTAAAGTCATCATTACTATCGTCATATCAGCCGAAGGACGTCCACTGCTGGACAAAGGCACAGTAGACTAAAGCACTTTAATCTATTGTGACATAGGCCACTCCCAAGGATTTCCATTTTATTTTTCTGCGCTGCACGCATCCAGCGGCTTCCCGCGACCTTCACCAGGTCGTCGGTCCACCGAGTGGGAGGCCTGCCTACGCTACGTTTTCCGGTGCGCGGTTGCCACTCAAGAACTTTACTACCCCAACGGACATCTGTTCTACGAGCTATGTGCCCCGCCCACTGCCACATAAGTTAAGCTCTAAGAGATATGTCGGTTACTTTAGTTCTCCTACGGATCTCCTTGTTTCTGATTCGATCACGCAGCGAAACTCCGAGCATAGCACGCTCCATTGCCCTTCCTTCTTATGAGACCCATAGTAGGAATAAAGAATAGTAAGCGACCATGTCTCAGTTCCGTAAGTCATCACTGGCAAAACACACTGGTCGAAGACCTTAGTCTTAAAACACTGCGGTACCTGGGACGTAAAGATATTGCGAAGCTTCCCGCACGCTGCCCAGTAAGCAACAGTACCTACTAGTAACTGAGTTACGGGTCATTTAACAGTAATTTGGAAGATTTTTTTAAACAATCTTTTTAAACAGCTCACCTTATAAAATCTTACGATAAAGGAGGTAATAATAATGTTTACCTAATAATTATTTAATTATATTTTATATAATGTTTGAGGTTTACGAACAGTTAATTTAACACATTTTTGGACTTATATGGAAGACTTGCGGTTTTGCGGTTGTTAATAAGTTGTAATGTAATGAACGAACAAGGTCTTCAACTTTTAAATTTTTAGGGTTCCATAGTCAAACTAGGAACACCCTAATAGTTTCGCCATGTCTGTCTGTTCGTCGGTATAATAATATTACAGTCGTCTATTACATATGTATTGATACCTATGGTTTTAATCTGTGACGACTGAATGAAATGAAATCAGTTTTTTTTTATTTAATTTAATCTCCTACATTAAATCGTACAGGGTACCGTTGATTAGATCTTTAAAACTATTAATTGACAAGTCGAAAAAAATTCTTAATAAATGATAAAGTTTCAGGCATCAAAGATGCATAAATTATATTAATCATAAGTTTAATTATTATTATTCACTCAGTATGTTTAAAAGAGAACTACGGTGCAATTTTATAAATCATCGTATCAGCTCATATGCATCCCCACCGAGGGGCCCGAGCCTACCCTGAATAAGGGTGATCGGGCCTTAGTCGACCACGCGGGCCCAGTGCAGTTTGGTCGACTTCACACACAACCTTCGAATTTCTTCGCAGGCGATTTGCTGAATATTGATTTTAAAAAAGTACTGCCAGACTTGGCTCCAGCCTAGATCTCATATATTTTTAGGGGAGACTCATGAGACTTGGCGATTTTTTCACATAAAAAGGTTTTTAATGGGATCTCATTTCATTTCGTTAGGAATTTCTAACCATATCAGAAGCCTATAAATATACTCTTGCAACTTTATGTCTCTTACTTTGAAAATGACGGACTTCCATACAAACTGTCAACCCCTAATTCACGTGGATAGTTGCTATTTTCAGACTTTTCCCTATATAAACTCCCAATTACCTTCAACCATGCCAAATTTCAACTTTCTATATCACCTGGAAGTGGTCTATCTTTTTGATGATTAGTGAGTGTGCAAGTGAGTGACGAAATATCGAAACTTACGAACAAACACATTTTCACATCCTAACTAATATTATAAATGTGAAAGTTTGTATGTATGGGTGTATGAATGTTTGTTACTCTTTCACGCCTCAACCACTGGACGGATCGGGATAAAACTTGGCACACATATAGGTTAGGTCCTGGAATAGGACATTGGCTACTTTTTACCCCGGGAAAAGTCTTATTCCCACGGGAAAATCGAAAACTAAGCAGGCGTAGCCGCGGGCAGACGGCCAGTTTATAATATTAGTAAGGATTACATCCGAATGGCCTTCGCAGCGCCCAGCAGCGGTAACCGTTGGTTGATTACTAAAACAAAGCGGTCACCTAATTATGCAAGTAGTCATTTTTTTATCGCGTAAGAGTAGCTATGTATTTACTTCGACTACCCACTTACTGTTGGGTTAGGGCACAACCTGGACACTTCATACAACGACGGGCCAGAAATGACATTTCAAAAAATGAATGACGGAACAAACAAAATGGCGGCGAAATCCTATACGTTCGACAACTAAACTGTAACCAATCTGTATCAATCTGGAAGACGAGGGGGTGAGGGCGGCTTCTAGAGAGCGGCAGGGAGTGTCCGTACTGTATGTTAGTACTAATATATATACTTTGGTTAGGGTGACCAAATGAAAGATGCATTTACAGTATTCAACGGTGAAAGAACAATAATATTTGTTATATACTGTTTATTAGGAATGGTGTGTATGCATTGATTGATTGATCTCCACAGATCGACATAAGAAAAAATATACAGACGAATTGAGAGCCTCCTCTCTTTGGGAGACGGCTAAAAAGAGTTCTGATTCTGTTTTAAAGTAGGTCATCATCGAATACATAATCGCAAATTGTAATGACACAAATAAACACGGCGTCAAAAAAATCGCACCTCTTATTATTTCTCAGTACATTTTCATACATGAGGATGCTCCAAAAAGGAAGATTACTTTCTTAAACAAAAGAAAAATAAAAAAACTAAAAAGTGGTATCATTAAGTTTGATCCCTGGCTAAAAATTTGTCTTAGAGCACAACATTCTACAGAACCGCCTCCGTAGTAAAACCGCCTCCGTAGCTCAGAGGCAAAGTTCACTGGCTTTACACAGGAGGTCGCGGGTTCGATTCCCGGCGGGGTCAATGGTGAGACTCGGTTTGGTTGGTGGTAGGGCATTTTTTAAGCCCGCCTGGCTAGCTACCACCATCTTATCTAAGTCTTGCCGCCAAATATCAATGTTGATATCATTGGTGTGTTCCGGCATGAAGATAAGATAGCCAGTTCCCCATTGCGTTGGGGAATCTTGGTAAGCCCGCTTCCATCTTCGGCAACATCGTCACTTACCACCAGGTGATATGTTGCCAAGGGTTTACCAATTGTGAATAAAAAAAAAGCTCAGTAGACTGCTCAGAAGAGAGCCTTCGGTAAAATGGCAAATTGTATTTATTCAATTTGCAGAAAAATATCATATTCTTTGCTTTGAGCAGTCTACTGTGTTCACGAGGATCTGCAGAATGTTTTGCTCTTCAATATTTGTAGCCAGGTCACTGACCTACTGATATCACTTTTCAGTTTTTCTTTATTTAAGTAAGTAATTGTCCTTATTTGGAGCACCCTTTTGTACGAATATGTACTGAGAAAAAACAAGAGGTGCGGTTTTTTGACGCCGAGAGTATGTGCCCTTTAAATACAAGTACTTAAAAAAATACTCCTATGTTGAAACGTTAAAAAGTTAAGTTTGTACATATGCTGCAAGTATGCAGTACGTACGTGCGTGCGCCCACGCACCTATTGTTGCGTAACCCGGCAGTCAGTCCAATGACCTCGCCAGCAATCTAGTTCCTTACTTCTCAATCTTTAACAAAAGATAACTTTATCTGTGATTGATAATGTACGGTCGGTCGGTACTCCAGAAATCATGATTTCTCAATTTTCTCTATCGGCGAACCACCAACGATAATATTAACTATACCTATTATTATGTCGGTGGCTCAACCGGTAACGACTCGGTCCTTCTAACCAGAGGTGCCGGGTTGAAATCTGGACGGCCAATGTACCAATAAGTTTTTCAAAACTTACGTACATATACCTACTTACCGATAGCTTTAACGGTGAAGGAAAACATCGTGAGGAAACCTGTACGCCCTTGCGAAGAAACTCGAAGGTTGTGTATGAAGTCGACCAACCCGCACTGGGCCCGCGTGGTCGACTAAGTCCCGATCGCCCTAATTCAGGGTAGGCTCGAGCCCCTCGGTGGGGACGTATATGAGCTGATATGATGATGTAACCCAGGTTTATTATTAAATATAAATAAACACGTGAAATAAATTGATGTGATGACTTACGGAACTGAGACATGGTCGCATACTATGGGCCTCATAAGAAGGCTCAAGTTCACCCAAAGGGCAATGGAGAGTGCTATGGTCGGAGTATCTCTGCGTGATCGAATCAGAAACGAGGAGATCCGCAGGAGAACCAAAGTAACCGAAATAGCTCACAGAATCGCTAAACTGAAGTGGCAGTGGGCAGGGCACATAGCTTGTACAACAGATGGCCGTTGGGACAGTAAACTTCTCGAGTGGCGACCGCGCAACGGAAAACGTAGCGTAGGCTGGCCTCCCACGCGGTGGACCGACGATATGATGCTACGGAACCCTATGTGTGCGGTTCTGATTCGCACTCGGCCGGTTTTTCAAATTAATTAAGATCTCATCATGGACTTAGAAGGTACTTAGCAAAAGCCCTAATTAGAAGTTGCCTTTCCAAAAAAAGGAGGTTCTCAATTCGACTGTACGTTTCTTTTGTGTTGGCTACGCGATGTCTTCCCAGATCTTGAACCATTTTTTATCATTCTTTTTATTTACGAGCTGATCCCATATAAAATTTATCAAAATCGGTGTAGTCATTGTTTAGAAAATTAACACAAACCATAAATAATTATGCAAAATTGTACGAAGTTTTTGCGATAGAAGTCGATTTTTAGGGTTCCGTACCTCAAAAGGAAAAAAAATGAACCCTTCACTTTGTTGTCCGTCCGTCTGTTTGTCAATACCCTTTATCTCGGGAACGCGTGGAGGTATCGAATTGAAATTAAATCCATATCTAATTAGTAATCTGTGTCCATATACTTCGGTCTACAGTCCCTTGAAGCTGTGTAAAAAACAAACTTCTAAGTTAACGTAAAAAAAGATACAGCCGTTTATGCCGCAAAAAAATATATATTTCGACACTCTGAAGGGATTCAAAATTCGTAGGGTATTTTTTGTTGATCTAGATTTATGAAATTTGGCAAGTAATACCGTCTCATACTACTAGTATAGGGAAAAATGTGAAAATTGTACTTTTGTAATTAAATTGTTTAAAAAAATAGTCTTTATTTAAAGTACGTAATCAATCAGTTATGCAAGGAACGGCGGACTAATTTTGAATTGAGTTAACTGTGTCATCGTATGAAAGGGCTTCATTGGCGCAAGCTTAGATTATATAGATTTAAAATATATAGATTTAAAATTATTTTTATGATGTTTAGTTTTTAATTTATGATAAACAAAAAAAAAATATTTTCCCTTTTTTGTATGTATATGTAGATAGGTAGGTACTAATAATTTTGTTGTATCTATGTAGTACCTATGTAGGCCCGCGTGGTCGAAAAACGCCCGATCGCCCTAATTCAGGGTAGACTCGAGCCCCTCGGTGGGCACGAATATGAGCTGATATGATGATGATGATGTAGTACCTAACAGTTTGCTATGTTATGACACAGATTACTAATTAGTTACTAGTTATGATTTATATTATGTAACCTACAAATAAGTACGGAACCCTCGGTGGGCGAGTCCGACTCGCACTTGTCCGGTTTTTTAACGTGTTTAGCGTTTCCAATTGTATGTATTTACAATTTGAGAGAGTTTAGAATATAGCATCTATTGATAATTTAGCGAAACATTTTTTTGTTAAATAATATTTTTGTTTATGACATCTACGAGGTAACGAGATGTTCATTAATATTTATCCAGGAGCTCATAGTGGACTTTAAAAATACACCACAAAACCTCTTAACGGCTATCAGTATCTACGTAAACATAACGTATTTTAGTAAGTAAGTTATACTTAAAAAATATTACGAACAAAGCTAGGCTCGTTACGCGTAAACTGTTTTCGTTAGGCTTCATTATGTATTTTTCGACTCCCATTTGGTAATTTGCTTAATACTTTCACAAAAGTATTCATTCCTACAAGTCGTTCTACAATGATCACTTCAAAAAGACACAACTCTAAGACAATGAAACTTTTTAAATACATATTTTGATGGCTTCAACTTCAAAAATTAAGTATTCATTCCTACAAGTCGTTCTGCAATCATCATTTCAAAACGAGACAGTACTACAATGAAACTTTTTAAATATTTTTATGGCTTTGGCTTCAAAAATTAAGTATTCATTCCTAAAATCGTTCTACGATGATCATTTCAAAACGAGACAACTGTACTACAATGAAACTTTTTAAATATTTACATGGCTTTGGCTTCAAAAATTCAATATGTATCCTAAGTATTTTTATAGCTTTTCAAAAATCATGTTTTATATGAACCAAAAATATTTCTAGGCAAAGTTGATGTGTGTACAATGTACATAGAAAGCTCTAGCTACCTTACAATACATTTTGATAAATTGCACCTTTTGTGCATAACGTAAAATCTGTAGGACTAGGAAGTTGCTGAAAGATGATGGATACAAGTGACTGGTTTTATTTTTCAATGAGTGCTTTCTTGACTTCAAAAATTTAAAATTTTAATTATTGCATGTCGTAGGTAGGTATGTCTCGATTGCGACACTCGAGCCCCTCGGTGGTGACGTATAATAAATAAATAAATAAAAAAAAAAAAGCCTTTTAGTTCTTGCTTTTTACAAAACATATGTAAGTACTGAAAAATAAAATAAAATATTATTATATTTATGTAATGTTGGGTTAGTTACTTTTTTAATTTAGTTTAGCTAGTTCTGTTATTATTTCTCTTATATTTGTTACTCTAATCATGTTTATTAATCGGCAAGAACCTCGGCCCCGGTTCGGGTATAGGCCTCCTCCAAAGATGTCCATTTGTCTCTATCTTGTGCTACTAATCTCCAGTTAGTGCCAGCTGTTCGTTTGATGTCCTCCCAGGTTACGTAGTAACTAATTAGTAATCTGTGTCCCAGGGGACGTATATGAGCTGATATGATGATGATGTCGTACGTATGGTGTAAAATGTATTTGTTGGTATTAATTATTTACGCTGTTAATAATAATTATTTTATTCCTTTCGGTGTGCAACGAATGCTACTGAATCGACTTTATTTTTTAAAAAATTGCCCCCCACTGATTCCCCCATTTTGTCATTTGAAATAAAAAAAAAAACAATTATTTCATTTGCAGTAAAGTAAGACAAGCATCATTTAAAACTATTCCAAATTTCAAGTTGACAGCATGAGTAGTTGCTAAAATAAACAGTTTTGACAGACAGACGGACAAAGTCGCACCATACAAAGGGTTCCGTTTTTGCCATTTTGGTACGGAATTTAGAAACGGTGCGTTCCTACTCGACGAGAGCAAAGGGAGATAGCTCCGCCAGGCGAGGTAGTATACCTGGGGTCCGGCCGTGGACCAATCATATTTTTTTTTTTTCGAAAGGACAAGCTTGTTGTTGGCCATTGGGGCCTTTACAACTTCACCGGGCAGGGGCTTCACCGGGCAGCGACTTCACCGGGCAGGGGCCAATCATGGATGATTGGTATCTGTATATATACTCAGCGCTGAAGAAATTCTAATAGCGCGTTCTACATGTTGTATTTCTTTTGTTCTCTCGTCGCTTGTGTTAAGGTTCAGTGGCGTGTTTACTGCAATTGCCGCCACACGGAACTCTAAAAACTGTTGTTATCAGACTGCGTGGCGTGGCGACCGGCTTGCCCGTCACTGGTGGGTGCGTCGGCGCCAGTCGGCGCAAGAGTTGCGCAACAAATAAATGATCTTCCAAATACATCCGAATCGACTTCTGTACAAGGTATGCAATATGAACTACATTCGTGATACAAATTAATATGAAATCGTTAAGGCGGTAATTTAACAGATTTTCGTTATTTTTGACGTCAATTACTCCTAAACGATAGGAAACCCAAAAAAACCGTATTGATGATGATGTTTCTCAAAGTCAAAAGCTATTAGAAAAACGATTGAGCAGAATTGGCGCGATAGAAAAAAATCCCAAAGATTGGTCTACACCTAGTCTTCCGTTACTTTCAACTCTAGTTATGACTAATATTTTGAAGTATAAATTATAAAAAATATACACCAATATTTGTTATGGTAATACAAAGTGAATAATGTTATTAATTTTAAAACTTTCATTGTAGTTTTTGATTGAAACGAAAAACTTTTGAAAAAGTGTGGTTAATTTCTTTACTCTTTACACGTAAAGAAAAAGATAGCGACAACTGTTCCAATCAATATGTCGCCTTAACATTTTTGAGCAATGTCGAAGTCAGTCAGATAGTCTTATACGTGCCTGATGTCTAATAAATAATACCAATATGAAGGTCCCCATACAGTGCAAAGTATCCTCGGGCCATTCAAAGCATTATAGGCTCCTCGAAAACATAGTAAAAAGAAAGATAGTAAGTTATCTTCATACAATGGTACTGGTACATCGCGCAGTTCCTAGGTATGTGTGCACGTCAGTAGGCACGCACGCACACTACAATAAAAAAAGTGTGTGATTTTATGAAACCACGGATCATGGCTGCTCTCGCTACGGTACAGAGGACGAAACGATCATACCGTCACACGAAAGCGACCGTCACGCAACATGCAACTACAGAGGAAAAATTTTGAGACGATGTAATAAAAGTTTGACTTTAATAAAAACGACTTCTTTCCTTTTACTAAAGAACTCGTTTTTATTATTGTAGTGTGCGTGCGTGCCTACTGACGCGCACACATAAAAACCGCGCGATGTACCATTGTATGTAGATAACCTACTAATCTTTCTTTTTACTATGTCGAAACGACCATGCGCGGCCTGTAGGCAGCAGCGCATGTATTCCATCTGATTGACCCAAAATATGTACAGACACTTCGACAGATAGATAAGAGTTTTATCTAGAAAACGAAGGGTTCCGCACCATTATCTATAATAAATGACGTATAAAAAAAACCTACTTACTAGATCTCGTTCAAACCAATTTTCGGTGGAAGTTTGCATTGTACATCATATATATTTTTTTTAGTTTTATCATTCTCTTATTTTAGAAGTTACAGGGAGGGGGGGGGGACACATTTTACCACTTTGGAAGTGTCTCTCGCGCAAACTATTCAGTTTAGAAAAAAATGATATAAAAAACCTCAATATCATTTTTGAAGACCTATTCATAGATACCACACACGTAAGGGTTTGATGAAAAAAAAATTTGAAGTATGGGGAACCCCCAAAATTTTTTCTTTTTTTTTCTTTTTTCTATTCTTGTGTGAAAATCTTAATGCGGTTCACAGAATACATCTACTTACCAAATTTCAACAGTATAGTTCTTATAGTTTCGGAAAAAAGTGGCTGTGACATACGGATTACGGACGGACAGACAGACAGACAGACAGTTTTTTCTGAGGTACGGATCCCCAAAAATGATTTAATTAATTAATTAGGAACTAACACTTAGGATAAGTCATTTACTATCACATTATGAGTCTTTGTTACTGCCACATATGCATACATATTATTTGACAATATAAACACAATTCCGCACGGGCTTCATCAGCACAGGCGAAATCACATCAGCTCATATATACGTCCCCACCGAGGGGCTCGAACCTTACCCAGAATTAGGGCGATCGGGCCTTAGTCGACCACGCGGGACCAGTGCGAGTTGGTCAACTTCCCACACAACCTTCGAATTTCTTCGCAGATGTGTGCAGGTTTCCTCACGATGTTTTCCTTCACCGTATAAGAGCGTCGGATAAACGTACATATGAGATCGAAATTCGAAAACACATTGGTACGTGGCAGGCCTCGAACCACAATCTCCTAGATAGGAGGTAGCGGCCCTTACTGTTGCGCAACCGATTGCCGACATGTTTAAATAGTGTTATTAAAATTGGATTAGGTTAAATTATGAAGATTTTAAAGTGTATTGTTTGTAACTAAATATTTGGGTACGGAAAAAAACACCATTGCCTATTATATATTCTAAAACAAATTAAAGTTTAATTCCGAACATTTATCAGTTTTAAATTCTGTAAGACTGCTACAATGTCTGTAATTGCTATGTTATTTAAGTAATTGTGCCTCTTGTTAAAGAAGAATAGTAACAAAAAATATATATTTTGACCAAAAATTTCCAAATGATTTTTTGGCAAACAACTTAAACCACAACAGGCAGTTAGACTTTTCAGAAATCGAGATTTAATGTTTTTTCATTATTCAAGAGTTGTGCTCTGTGAATTACTTTAAGTGATCAGAAGGAATTTGTATCACTTGATACTGATCTAGTGCAAGGCTGTCCAACATACGGCCCGCGGGCCACCCTCCGGCCTGCGAAGGCACTTTATCTGACCCGCGGACGATTTACCCCCCCCCCCCCCCCCCCTCCCTAGGCGGGGGGCGTCGCTCCGATATACTTTTAGGGTGGCTTATGCTGCCAAAGTTTTTCGGGGGGTGTTAGTGGGTATTGCGGCTCGACAGCTGTGAGTCCCACATAACCGGTGCAGTTTTACCGCTGCACAGGTATGCGTAAATGCATTCACCTCCCTCCCCTACACAACATCACACGGGGAAAAAAAAATACATTTTGGGCTATACAATGTATAGTTACTTAAGTTGAAAAAGGATATATTATAGACAATTGATGCATTGTGCAAACAAAAACAAGTGTCAATCATCGCATTAGGTAGGTTTTTTAAAAGTGACACTTCTTTCTAACATAAATAAATAAAAATAATATAAAAAATACTGTTTTGTTTTATTAAAAACTAGATTTTTCCCGCGGCTTTGCCCGCGTGGACATCTTTTTTATGACTGTTTTTTGAGGGTGATTAGTAAATTATGCCGTTTCCCACCTACTCAACCATCTCTGTGCAAAAAATCACAACAATCGAGTATTTTTTCAGTTCCCTCAGGAACTGCATCAGATTATGCTATTTTCCCGGGATAAAAAGTAGCCTATGTCCTTCCCCGGCTACCTGCATGCCAATTTTCATAAAGATTGGTCAAGGCGTTGAAGCGTGAAAAGGTAACAAACAAACACATTTTCACATTTATAATATTATATAGTAAGGATTCACTTTATTATTGGACATTTCCTTTGGCCCGCTACGGCTATAAAAATTCTAAACCTGGCCCTCCACCAAATTATGTTGGACACCCCTGATCTAGTGTGTAACATACGCTGCGCCGGCGCATATCTGTTGGTGTTAGTTGACCCTAATGACTGCAACGGCCTTCCAACACCGCACACGTAAAAGGACAGATAAAGAAACGCCCGCGCTGCCATAGCAATACACGAACCTTACTTGGAACGAAGTAGCTCATTCGATTGATTTAAAGCAATCACGTATGTACGGGACAGGCTAGGCTAGAATCTAACGGAACCGTACTACTAAATCTATATTACTATATTGTTGACCACTGAGGTGCGTGTACGTTTTTCTTGGTTTTGGCTGAAAAACAGCGTTGTGAGTACTCTGCGACCCACAACATTTATGCTGAGCCAGGACCAGTTTCACCAGTTTCACTTGGCACCACTGACACTGTTTCATATTTTTTATATAAACTAGTAATATTTGTCATTAAGTTTCATTTATTTGTTTGTTTATTGTTAAAATGTATTGTGCCTTTTTAGTGAAATAAAGTTTTATCTATCTATTATCTATCTAAATCGTAGCCATGGAATGTTGGCATCATCATATCAGCCGAAAAATGTCCACCAAAGGCCTTCCCCAAGGATTTTCACGAAGACCGGTGTTGCGCTGCCCGCGTCCAGCGGCTTCCCGCGACCTTCATTAGGACGTCGGTCCACCGAGTGGGAGGCCTGCCTACGCTAAGTCGCCACTCGAGCACTTTACTATCCGAACGGCCATCTGTTCTACGAGCTATGTGCCCTGCCCACTGCCACTTTAGTGTAGCGATTCTGTGAGTTATGTCGGTTACTATATTTTTTTTAAATTATTCTTTATATAATTTTAGATTTTTGTGGTGCCACTGCTACTGCCGCCAAGCAGCAAGCGTGCTGTGTTCCGGCATGTGACGCGAGATCAAAGAGTACCTTATACATACGAGAAATAGAGTAATCACTCTTTCAAATAACAGCGCCCCTAACGAACCGCTGCTAAACTAGTACAGAAATATGAAAAACTAAATTAAAAATTTTACTGATTTCGAACTTGCGCAGTCCGGATTGTTATCAGTTATCACTAGCGGCACAGGCCCAAACCACACTACCCACTAACAACCCCCTGTAGCCTTGGCAGCTAAGCTACCTTAAAAGCTCATCGGAGCGACGTCCCCCCCCCACCCCCTATTTGCGAAAAATACACGGTAAGGGGACAGCGCGGAGAGCTCCTGACACTATCGGTTCCTCCCTGAGCTGTCAGGAGGCAGTTTAGGTCGGCTGAAATTTTGTGGGGGGGGATCGGACAGTACGTGTCTTGGTCTACGGACCATATAACACTCGGCTATGTAATTAGAATAATTTTGGTGTATGTAGTACCTACAGTTTGCACTGTTATGTTATGTATGATTTATATTATGTACCTACAAATTTGTACGGAACCCTCGGTGGGCGAGTCCGACTCGCACTTGTCCAGTTTGTTTTATGCACCCCCATAATATGGGTATTTAAAATGAATAGGTTTGCTGAAGAGTACGAAACAATTAGAATAATTTTAAATTAAAAGCTTATACCTAAAAGATTTTAGATTTTACAAAAAATATTATTACTTAACCCTGCAGTGGTCGTGCCACTAAAATCCCTTGAGTGGTCGCGTAGATTACATCTGTATACCAAATTGTTTTCGTAAAATTCATATAATGTAATTATTTTTTTATTGAAAAAGGGCGAGTACCTTTATCTACAATTAAATTACAATAAGACACTAAACAGAATAATACACAGTTTTGTCAAAATAAACCAAAACACTAACTTCTTATAAATCGTCTTTGAAAATTTACTTTGGATTACCTATATGGAAAAGCGTCGGTGGTTCAACCGGTAACGACTCGGTCCATCTAACCAGAGGTACCGGGTTCAAATCTGGACGGCCAATGTACCAATGAGTTTTTCAAAAACTTACGTACATACCTACCGATTGCTTTAACGGTGAAGGAAAACATCGTGAGGAAACCTGCACACGCCTGCGAAGAAACTCGAAGGTTGTGTGTGAAGTCGACCAACCCGCACTGGGCCCGCGTGGTCGACTAAGGCCTAATCGCCCTGATTCAGGGTAGGCTCGAGCCCCTCGGTGGGGACGTATATGAGCTGTAATGATGACCTATATGGAACCTTCATACGCGTTAACACTTATTGCGAAAACAAATCAACGAAGTATTAATTTTTAAACAGAAACTAAATACATATTATTTGGAATGAACAGAGTGGGGGTGGGGGATAATCATACGAGTCCTACGTTACACTCAACTGTTTACGAATAATTTCATTTTTAATTAACATGGATTACATATGTAATCCGCGCGACCACTGCAGGGTTAATCTTTGAAACGAAACCGACTCAGAAATTTTACCCCAAATATTATCGAGCTCGCCAATGCGCAGAGGTGCTCAATTCGGTGCTCACTCGTCCATCACGAGCGACTAATTGCGGCCTACAATTAGTGTAGTCCGCAAACGAGCGCAATTGGCGCAATGGGGAGGAAATGCCCATCCATCCTTGAAAACATCTACACACTGACGTGGGTACAATCGGTGACCTAAGCACACTACGGGCACTGCATACAACGGTCGTGAAATGACATTTCTAAAAACAAATGACGGAGCAAACAAAATCACGGCGAAATCCTATACGTTCGAGAACCAATCTGTATCAATCTGTGTGACGAGGGGGTGAGGTGGGAATCTAGAGAGCGGCAGGGAGTGTCCATACTGTATGTTAGTACTGTATGTATCATCATATCAGCTCATGTACGTCCCGCCCCACCGAGAGGCTAGAGCCTACCCTGAATTAGGGCGATCGGACTTTAGTCGACCACGCGGGCCCAGTGCGGGTTTCCTCACGATAAACGTACATATGAAATCTAAATTCGAAATCACATTGGTACGTGGCAGGATTCGAACCAACCTCCCGCGGACAGGATGCGGCGGCCCTAGCCGTTACGTCACCGACGCACACTTAATATTGTATACTTTGACCTAAGTCAGCTGAAATCCGGGTTCGAAATGATTTGCACTTCCATCCCTTTCCGAGCTCATACATGTTCAGCGGTATTTGCATAGGTAAGGCAGACGAGACGCTACGCGTACTCCCGAATGTCACCAAATTTAATATAAAATAAAACCCAACTGCGTAAAAACATTTTTAACCCACTTCAAAAAAGGAGGAGGTTTCTCAATTATTATTTTTTTATATGTGTTCGCGGATAACTTCGTCGTTTATGAACCGATTTTGATGATTCTTTTTTTGTTGGAAAGGAGATATCTTGGGTGGTACCTTGATAAGGAAACCAGGATCTGATGATGGCATCCCAGAGAAATCGAGGGGAACATTAGTTTCCTGTTTGAAGTCGGGTTTTTCTGTCAAAATTATGGGTAGTCGTGTCCTATGATTGAAGTCGAGTTTTTTTGTTCAAAATTATGGGTAGTCGTGTCCTATGATTGAAGTCGGGTTTTTTTGTTCAAAATTATGGGTAGTCGTGTCCTATTATTGAAGTCGGGTTTTTTGTTCAAAATTATGGGTAGTCGTGTCCTATGATTGAAGTCGGGTTTTTTTGTTCAAAATTATGGGTAGTCGTGTCCTGTATCACTTTCGGGATCAAGACGTGTCTAACGACACTTCGCACTCCAAAATCCATCACACCGTTTATGCTACAGGCTCAGCCAAAAAAGATACATATACAGGATGTAAAAAAAAAACATGTCGGTCCCCTTAACTGGGGCTTCTACTTATCACACTGAACAACTTTTGTCCCGACTGCTAAAATCGCAAAACAAAAACATACAAATCGATCAACTAAATGACCTATTGTGTGCATTTTTGTATGAAGGGTATTTTTTTTTGAGAATTGACCTTGAGTTTCTTGGGGGAAGTTGTTCAGTATGACGAGGAACTACACTAATTTTGTTACACCCTGTATACATACATACATCCGTCCGTATACGCGAAAAACATATTCCTCCTTTATGGCCAGTCGGGTAAAAAGTCTGTACATCAAATTTTAATGTTCTCTATACATGTGTAAGTGCACATAGGTAATGCATGGATGGGCTAAGCGTATGAGTAGCCATGAAATGTAAGTTATGACGACATCAACAACTTGTAATAGCCATAATATTATATGTTATTGTTACCTATCGACTAGGACCTATTGTTAATATAAGACTTTATTAGCTAATTTGTATGATTACCTACTTAACTAGTTATCGTATCTATCACCGATGGTATCACGTTGAGAGGCATTAAATGCAGACACAGTAGAATAAGTTCATTTCGCAAAAACCTAAATACTTTTTTACTTCTCATGCTCGTAAAGATGTTATTTATGTCGAGAGAAGGCTGCATAAAATAGTTTTTCATCCTCTTGTGCATAAAGTAATTCCTTTTTAAAAATATTGTTTTAAGACTATGGCAATTAGGCCTTACAGCCACTTATAAAATACACCTTCATTTAATAGATGATAACATATAAATTTTCAATTAAATTTGGTAATTTCTGACTCAGTCAAAAAAGGTATATTTTTGAATAATGCAAAAGTTAGAACGTCAAGTATACATTTTTAAATCTAGAATCATTATCATCGGATTAGTAGGAAATAGTTGAAGATACCATTATAATTCAACTGCATTATTTATACTGCGGCTATTGCGTCACTGTGTTTTTAAAGAGATTTTAATATTAAACCGAACATGAAATTGAGTATTGTGAAAACATAGTACAAAGAGATGATAAGGTGTATATTTTTTAATAACGCAAAACCTAGAACGCGTACATTTTCAAATCTAGAATCTTTATCATTGGATTAGTAGGAAAAAGTTGAAGATACCATTATGATTCAACTGCATCATTACTGCGGCTACTGCGTCACACAGATTGCGTTTTTGAAGAGATTTTAATGTTATACCGAACATGAAACTTAGTTATGACATAGTACAAAAAGTGATGATAAGGAATATTTTTGAATAATGTGAAACCTAGAACGTCGCGTACATTTTCAAATCTAGAATCATTATCATCGGATCAGTAGGAAAAAGTTGAAGATACCATTATGATTCAACTGCATCATTACTGCGGCTACTGCGTCACACAGATTGTGTTTTTGAAGAGATTTCAATATTAAACCGAACATTGAAACTGAGTGTAGTAACAAGATTTTATTTCATCGTTTTATTTCACGCGGCACTGCTGTTTTATGTGGCAATAAAAGTAAGAAACTGCTTGCAGCTTGCGAGTAATACAGTGCAGTAGTAGGCGCGACGAGTATACACGCACATCCACCAAATAATATTGTTTTCACACGTGTAGTACATCAAAGTTTCCGTGTTCTGGAAGAAACTTTCATGCTAGCAAAGGTGAAAAAAGTACGGGAAATCTCCTTAATGGAACTCATCATATCAGCTCAAATACGTCTCCACCGAGGGGCTCGAGCCTACTCTGAATTAGGGCGATCGGGCTTTAGTCGACCACGCGGGCCCAGTGCGGGTTGGTCGACTTCACACACAACCTGCGAGTTTCTTCGCAGGCGCGTGCAGGGTTCCTCACGATGTTTTCCTTCACCGTAAGAGCGTCGAATAAATGTAAATTTGAAATCGAAGTTCGAAAACACATTGGTACGTGGCGGGATTTGAACCACGACCTCCCGAACAGTAGGTAGCGGCACTAGCCGTTACGCCACCATCGCTCTTGTGACCTAGTGGAACCATTACGGATTAACACCGATTAATTCACTAATATACACATATTCAAAACTTAAGATTTGCTGCATTTATTTCTACGAACATTAAGAGCGTCGGTGGCGTAATGGCAAGAGGCGCTACCTCCTTTCCGGGGGGAGGTCGTGGTTCGAATCCTGCCCCGTACTAATGTGTTCTCGAATTTCGATTTCAAATGTACGTTTATCGCTCTTACGGTGAAGGAAAACATCGTGAGGAAACCTGTACACGCCTGCGAAGAAACTCGAAGGTTGTGTGTGAAGGTTGTCTTTCAATTCAAATCCAAAAAAAACAATGTTCACCACGGGCGCAGACGCGGGCAAAAGCTAGTATACGATACAATATAAAATAAGCCGACGACATACACGCATTTACGTGTGCACAACGATATGAATGCGGACATCCTTGCGCAAGGCGACATTGTAGTGGATCAAGTGGATGGGGCTTTGAGACTATTTCCTCCGCGCCGTTTTTCTCCGAAGATTCAGATAATATTGGAAGTAAACAACTTTGCGCACAAATAACATGATATATTATAAAATCTATAATATGATTTTGTTTGGGCCGATTTGCTTCAGAACTCCTTACATCCACTCATACAAAATAAATATAGTTAAAAAAAACTAAAAAACACGCTTTTAAAGCACATCAAACTAAAAAGTGAAAAATAATTCTTAATATAAGCTGAAGACAATAACGAACGAAAAATAATAGTATTATTGTGAAAAAAGCGTGAGTTGCTCGCGATACACAAAAATATGGCACAAAGCGACCCACGCTTTTTTCACAATATAATACTAGTATTTTTCGTTTATTATTGTTTTCAGCTTATATTAAGAATTATTTTTCACTTTTTAGTTTAAGGGGCTTTAAAAGCGTGTTTTTTTTAAGTATATTTATTTTTCAATTTTTAGTTCAGGTTAATAAGATAAACTTATGAAATTATTGTATAGTCACTGATTCTTGATAAATGTACAAAGTTTGAATTAAATCTGTCCATTTAAATTGGGTCAAAATCGAGTGCAAAGGAGTCGGTTACAAACATACATACATACAAGCATACATATATACAAGTGAAGCTAATATAAGCGTGTTAAAAAAGGATTCGAATCCAAATTACTTCGCATTTTGCGGGACCTTGACGTGTTGAAGTTGAAGTGGAAGGAAGTGTAGAACCATCGTCGATACGATCATTAATTAACTCGTAGAGGTGATACAGTTTACGAAGTAACTAGTATCTCATCTGTGATACGGTACACTCATGTAGGAACTGCTATAAGGTGAACCAGAAACGCAAGATGGAAGCGGTAAACAAAACAGACGACACACGCTGCACGAGCATGTAAGTAATGTTCCGTGAAAAACTCGCATGTGTACTCAATTCTTTATATAATTACCGTACCTTCACAATGTGGCTTACTGAGTTGCCTTCAGAGTTTGTTTACGTTTCAATCACATTTAAAAGGTGACAAGATACTCGTAAGTAGATGATAATGCACATCGAGATTCGAGACTGAGAAGTATTTAAGTGCAGATGGTGGCGCATCGGGAGCCGGGTCGTTCCTTTCCCTCTAATATGGTTGATGGGAGCGATGGCTGACTCTCGCGTTATACTCGTGACCCGGAGCTGTCCGTGTGAACTGGCCTACTCTTGTTAAAGGCATTAATGACATTCAATGATTTTTATATATAACTTTTCGTGACATATTGTTTTCATATTCTAATGACACAATCTGGTTTATATCAATGATTGAATTTTGACGTTGTTAACTATTTTTATATATTTTTTATTCACAATTGGTAAGCCCTTGGTATCATCTTACCTAAATTATTGTTTATTTCTTGATTCTTCACAAATGACATTGTTATTATTATTTTATGACTATCAGAAAGAGTTTAATTTGCACCTATTTTGAATAAATATATTGAATTGGAAACTGAATTGAAAAGTTTTTGAGTGGCGACCGCGCACCGGAAAAGTTAGCGTAGGCAGTACTCCCACGCGGTGGACCGACGACCTGGTGAAAATCGCGGGAGGCCGATGGATACGGGCAGCGCAGGACCGGTCGTCGTGGAAACCCTTGGGGGAGGCCTTTGTCCAGCAGTGGACGATTTTCGGCTGATATGATGATGATGATATGATGAAAATAAAAAAAAACATAATTATGTTTTTGACAATGTTAATTGTGACAATGTGAAGGACGCACTGCGCATCACGATATGAACATCATCACCATTACACTATGTCACACTATGTAATGCAGGGTTAACCATTGAAAGGCAGTTCAGCGGCTAACGAGGTCCACATCGTCGGGTTGAAATTTGGAGAATGGTTTAATATTGGGAGCCGAACACAATGCCTTATAATCTGTGTAGGTGATGTGTAAAACCCATTTTGGTTGGATACTGTCCGTTATTGATCGGGCTCTCCTCATACAGATTTCGCCAGTATCTCACGAATATAAGGTCCAAATTAGATGTGGATTGGCGACAATGTTTGACCGTGTGCTGTACAATACAAACTGGCGTGGAACTAGGGCCACCACTAGATATCAACTGAAAAATAGCTGAGATCCGAAAATTTTGTAGAACTGATGACCGTGCTAAAAATAGGATCTGAAATGTGTACTCATAACATCAAAATTAAAGAGAATCATTTTCAGGTCTTTTTTAAGAGATTTTTTGTTGAATTTAATCTATGTAGGTGATGAATAAAGCCCATTTTGGTTGGATACTGTCCGTTATCTATCCTCATACCGGCTATCCATCCTCATACCGATTTCGCCAGTATCTCACGAATATAAAGTCTAAATTAGATGTGGATTGGGGACAATGTTTGACCGTGTGCTGTACAATACAAACTGGCGTGGAACTAGGGCCACCACTAGATATCAACTGAAAAATAGCAGAGTTCCGAAAATTTTATAAAACTGAAGACCGCCGTGCTAAAAATAGGATCTAAAATAAGTATTCATATAGAAGGGAATTGGCAATTGTTTTCGAGATATTTTTTGTCGAATTTCAGCACGTGAAAATATGCCGAGCTGCCAACCCTGGAAGGGTCTCGGGTACGCCGCACCTATCTTCAAACACAATGGAGGCATCGACGCAAGTGATACTTAGATTAGATTTATAATCGCCGCCTGTACTTTACCCTAAGTATAAGTTGTGTTTATACCTCCCTCCATGCAATTAACACGAGACACTTGTATAGCCACTTTATGTGAGAATTTTCCCATATTCACTGGTACCTACATTTTTACGGTTCACCTCATCATCATCATCATATCAGCTGAAAAACGTCCACTGCTGGACAAAGGCCTCTCCCAAGGATTTCCCCGACGACTGGTCCTGCGCTGCCCGCGATCATCTTCACCAGGTAATTAAAATTAAATGGATTCCTGTTTCGTTTTTCAAAAAAGTAATGTGGTACAGAGACACAGATATACGTCACCCAATTATCGATATAAAATTATTTCAAAATCGGTTCTTTGGTTAACAAATGAATCAAATACTACGTTTGTATGGGATGTATGAACTCCAGCGGGCTCTTAAAGCCTTAAAATTTGATTATACTCGTTTCGAGCTGAGATACTAAGTTGCGGTTGAGCTCCTCATTTCACGATTCCAAACAATAAAGACAGACAACAATATAATCAGTCACTTGGCGCAAAATTGCAAAAACACAAAAGAGTAGTTTACCTGTTACTACAAGCAATAAGTTACAATCGGGTTAAGATAATGGTCATAACAAAAGATGAAAATTATTGTTATCTCAAAAGCGTGGTTGGGTTGGGTTGAGTCAATCATGTTATGAAGGTTAACAGACCTGAAGCACGGTCATTTCCTGGACGGGTATAAATGTTAGTGGCACTTATCTCGACCGTTTCCAAAGGCACGTTAAGCCGTTGGTGCCTGTCGCTATTTATCTATTCTACGAATAATTACACGACTATATCAGGAAATTTAAAAAGTATGATAAAGAAAATATATATTGATTAAGTATTGATCAAAAAAATAGTAAATGGTAGGTCAGACAAAATTATCTTACGGCCAAGTAGGCTTTCTTAGTTTTGGAGTAATATTCGACCAACTTAAGATGCGCAGTTGGATTTGTAAAGAGTTCATAGATTTTCCATACAAAATGTTGTATACCAACTTTAAAAAAAAATAGTTTTTTTACAAACATTTATTTTTTGAAAAGACTACGGAACCCTACTTTGCGAGTGTTCCGACTTGCACTTGGCAACTTTTTTTTAATAAAGACAATATTCCGCGCATTTTTGAGTAAAAGTCATTAAATGAAATAGCTGAAATGAAAAAAGAGTATATAATGAATTTAATAAGCAGGCATTGCCAACATTAGAAATGATCAATAAAATTTGGAAACGCAAACACATTAAAAAAAACTTCAATCAATGACTTCAATCACGTAATATGACGTAATTGTGTTTACAAGTACAATTTTGTTTAATTTTTTTTGTTTTTAATAATATTCTAGAAAAGCACTGATCCGATTTAGATGAAATCTCTATGGGACCAATCTGACAGTATATCCTTAAATAAATAAAAAAGAATTTTGCAAATCAGTTTATAAATGACGTAGTTCAGAGGTAACAAATATAAATAAATATAAAACCGAATGGAGAGCATCGTTATTTTTTTGAAGTCGGTGTTAAAGAAAATCATTTTTTTAAAATGTAAGAAACTTAAATGATTAATCAATTGTCTGAACTGTTTCATTACCACTTCTGATACTCACAACATTAATTCTGTATCAACAGATCCTTAAGTCCCGTATATGGTACTCGCATACATGACAATTACTAAACAGTGAGTGTCCCTAGTATCAAGATTTGGGAATTGAAGACGTAGGGTAATATTAGCACAATTTTTGGTATGTTATGAGAAATAACTTTTTTTTTACACAATTTAATGAGAAAGAATAGATAAATACGGATAGTAAAGGTTGAGTTGAGGAATCAGTAAAAACCCCTGAGGCAGAACATTTTCGTAATACAAATGATCCGGTAGCTGTAGAAACATCATTTATTGCCTGCAAATAACCGAACTCTAAAAAGATACAGATAACAGATAAAATACAGATAGTCAAATTAATGACTATTGAACAAATCTAAGTTTCTAGAAGGAAGGCGTCTATCACATAAAAAAAGATGAGTGATGTGACGTACCGAAGTTGTAGCCACAAAACAAAATGTTGTAGATGTGAAAGCAAAAATGGCTTTCTAGAACCAATTACGTTTTAAGTATTAAATCACAATACAAACAAGATGGATTTAGCTTGCAATAATCGAAAGAGAGGGCTATAAAGATAAAACTTTACATAAATAGTGATTATTACAACCATTAAAATAAACAAAACGATAACGTTAATTGACGCTATCTGCACTAAAGAGATACATTAATTTAACCCCGGTTCAAGTGCTGTTCATATCAAACATGCATACGAAATCGATCAGTTCAATGTTATTAAAGACGAGTGGTGAGCAAATCTTAAGCAAAATTCATTTTCTACGCTGAATAGAACTTAAACGTCAGACACTTTGTATTTTCTATAGAATTTTGGCAAAACAATTTATTGAATACTCAACAACCAGCTAACATGCGCGAATGGTCCATAAACTGAAGCCATTCGTGTAGTGTGGTGTGACGCAGTAGTCATGAAATAGGAAGGTGGTGCGGACAAATAAATCCAAGACAGGCGTACAGTCGCCATCAGATATATCGTAGCGGGCGAGTTATTCAAATATTTCTGAGCCGTGTTGAATTTCAATAAATTATGTACACTAGGAGTTGCTGTTAATATCTGAACATCCAATTCTACTAATATTATAAACGCGAAAGTTTGTAAGAATGCATGGATGTATGTTTGTTACTGTTTCACGCAAAAACTACTGAACTGATCTGGCTGAAATTTGGTAGGTAGACAGATTAGGACTTGGATTAACACACAGGCTACTTTTTTCACGCTCGTGAGCCACTTGCGGCTCGCGCACTGTGCACCCTTGAAAAGTCATGGAAACGTCCACGCGGGTGAAGCCACGGGAAACAGCTAGTTTGTCATAAATACTTAGCAGCAGATTTTTCGATATGTTCTTCATACACAATGACGTAAGGTACTTTTTCCTTAAATACTACATATTAAAAAATCTGCTGCTCAGATTAATAGCAACTCCTAGTGTAAATAATTTATTGAAATTCAACACGGCTCAGAAATATTTGAACACCTTGCACGCTATGATATATCTGATGGCGATTGTACCTCGAATATGAGTATATTCGACCCACTTGAAAGTAAAACCATCAGTTTTCCGATAGGTAGGTACAATCGCCATCAGATATATCATAGCAGGCGGGGTGTTCAACTATTTCTGAGCCGTGTTGAATTTCAATAAATTATGTACACTAGCAGATCAGAAATATTTAAACACCTCACCCGCTATGATATATCTGATGGCGATTGTACCTCGAATATGAGTATATTCGACCCACTTGAAAGTATAACCATCAGTTTTCCGATAGGTAGGTACAATCGCCATCAGATATATTATCATAGCGGGCGAGGTGTTCAAATATTTCTGAGCCGTGTCGAATTTCAATAAATTATGTACACTAGCAGTTCAGAAATATTTGAACACCTCGCTTGCTACGATATATCTGATGGCGACTGTATCTACCTATCGGAAAACTGATGGTTTTACTTTCAAGTGGGTCGAATATCTCGAAGAATAGTAATAGAATTCCCGAATTCGAATGGGCTGTATGGCTTCCGGCTTGGAATAGGGACATCCGATCTCTTCCTGGGTTCTTTCCGCGTACTGTGTCATCATGTCGCACACTGCGCGGATCGCCAACCCGCCTGCCAAGCGTGGAGATTTCGGCAAAAACCCCCCAACTCGCGGGAGGCCTATTTTAGGGTGATGATGAAAGTAGATAAAACATTACTATACTTTTTTTTATTCACAATTGGTTAGCCCTTGGCATCATCTCACCTGATGGTAAGTGACGATGTTGCCGAAGATAGAAGCTGGCTTACCAAGATTCCCCAACGCAATGGAGAACTCGCTATCTTATCTTCAAGTCGGGAACACATCAATGTTGTTAACACTGACGTTTGGCGGCAAGACTTAGATAAGGTGGTGGTAGCTAGCTAGCCAGGCGGGCTTAGAAAATGCCCTACCACCAACCAAACCGAGTCTTACAAGTGACCCCACCTGGAATCGAACCCGCCACCTCCTGGTTTGAAGCGAATGGACTAAGCATATCGACACGGAGGCTGTTAAATACTAATCCCACTTACTCGTAATTCCTTTGATTTCCTATTCAAATGTCTATTGGGAATTGGGATATTGATCGTCAGGCTGACATTTGCTTGTAACAACATTGCCAGAAACACAATAACACGCCCAGTCCAGACACAACAGCTCGGGTTAGACGGAGTCGAGACGATGTTTCTTTTGCAATGTTTGGTTCCATTAAAAAGAAACTCTATGATACTACAACGTATGTGAAGGCGTTGCTGGCGAGACGCCAAAATAGAAAATTGTCACTAAAACCCAAAATAAATTCTAAATTTATGCATCTCAAGAAAATAAGGGAATATTTTAATTGCTAATAAATCAAAATAAAATAAAAAGCGTCGGTGGCTCAGCCGGTAACGACTCGGTCCATCTAACCAGAGGTACCGGGTTCAAATCTGGACGGCCAATGTACCAATGAGTTTTTCAAAAACTTACGTACATATCATTACCGATTGCTTTAACGGTGAAGGAAAACATCGTGAGGAAACCTGCACAGGCCTGCGAAGAAACTCGAAGGTTGTGTGTGAAGTCGACCAACCCGCACTGGGCCCGCGTGGTCGACTAAGGCCTAATCGCCCTGATTCAGGGTAGGCTCGAGCCCCTCGGTGGGGACGTATATGAGCTGATATAATAATAAATCAAATACTATTTGTAGCTGGCATTAATTAATGAAACTTTATATATAACGTTTTCCGTCGTCTTGAAAAACCTTGTGATTACATTCAATCTGCATTAGATATTTCATTTGTAAAAATAAAGGCAGAAAATCGTTAGGGCAAAAGTTTTTATTTCAAGCAGGCGTAACAGCTGACAGAAATGAAATATTTTTATGACAAAATTACAAATGTAAGTACTTGGAGAATAAAACAAATGGCGTGGGACGTTGGCAAGCTTCCGAGATTCAAGTCAAATCTGTAAACAGTTCTCGTTGTATTGTATTAGTCTAACACTAACAGGTAGGTACTTCATCTATATGTATTATGTGTCCCGCAATCAACATTAAGTGCATGATTAGCTGTTACGTCATTCTAAATCCAATATGGCGGACTCCCAAAGATGGCAGAACAGTAATAGGGATGACGATAGCATCATAAATAAATTATGAACTCTTAATCACTAAATTGCCCTCCTACTTAAACTTCGGAAAAATTTACTTGACCGATTTATTTTATTAAGCCGTTAACCTGGAAACTTATTTATTTTATTTATTTATTCACAATTGGTAAACCCTTGACAACATCTCACCTGGTGGTAAGTGACGATGTTGCCGAAGATGGAAGCGGGCTTACCAAGATTCCCCAACGCAATGGGGAGCTGGCTATTTTATCTTCATGCCGGAACACACCAATGATATCAACATTGATATTTGGCGGCAAGACTTAGATAAGATGGTGGTAGCTAGCCAGGCGGGCTTAGAAAATGCCCTACCACCAACCAAACCGATACAGATACACCTACAAAACTTATAGGTATACTTGAGGAGTAGAAATATTTATTTGCGCCGGAATGGTAAAGAAAGTATCCAACAAACGTTCCTAGTTTGGATAACGGCAACAGATTTCTGGTTAATGAAGGAGTGTAGCGCTTCGTGCGGATATACGGCATATCAGCAACGAAGGGAGGGAAACCCTACTAGTGTCTGGTTGTTTATCCTCATCTCAACCGCCTAAGTGGCGTAATGGATAGTCCATTCGCTTCACACCAGGAGGTCGCGGGTTCGATTCCCGGCGGGGTCATCCTGTAAGACTCGGTTTGGTTGGTGGTAGGGCATTTTCTAAGCCCGCCTGGCTAGCTACCACCATCTTATCTAAGTCTTGCCGCCAAACTACATCGTCACTTACCATGAGGTGAAATGATTCTAAGGGCTTACCAATTGTGTTTTTTTTTTATTGATTAAAAACTACAAAAATTCAAACAAATCATGATGGAGCAGTGAGCTTTGTTTTCAGGTCACCGTGACCTTTATGATGAGCATATAAAGCCTAGAGGCCAATAATATCGAAAAGTGCAGCCGAAGCTGACGAAGAAACAGCAACTTAAAAACAAAACAAGCTACTAAACAAAAAATACGAGGTGAACGCACGGTTGCGGAAACAACCGGAGTCAGAGGCCGCGTATACGTGTGGCGAAACGATTTCGTTCGTCCCATGGCGCTCGCTTCTACCACAAAACAGCTTCTACCAAAGTTTATATTATAGTAGTACTAACATACAGTATGCACACTCCCTGCCGCTCTCTAGATTGCGACCTCACCCCCTCGTCACCCGATTGATACAGATTGGTTACAGTTTGTTTCTCGAACGTATGGGATTTCGCCGTGATTATTGTTTGCTCGTCATTTGTTTTTAGAAATGTCATTTCACGACCATAGTAAGCAGTGTCCGGGGTGTGCTTTTTACTGTATGTTTTTTTTTTTTTGTAGTTTGAGATTTTGGGCTCACGGAGGGCACGGAGCTAATATTATTGGAGGGGGAGGGAGTTGGAGGAGGGAATGGGAAAAGAGTGAAGGGTTAGGGGAAGAGTAAGGGAGGGGAAGTTGTTAGGGGATTGGGGTTGAATGGAGTTTAAGAAAAGTTGAGGAGTGTTGAAGGGGAGAGGGGCGGCTTTTACTGTATGTTAGTATTTAACCCATCGATGGAGAATATTTTTGACTGAACGGTATTTACTTAGATCGTTCATTCTTAGTGTTTAGCTTCAGGTACACCTGGATACTTCATGCGCCGAAATCCTATATACGTTCGAATCAATCTGGGTGACGAGGGGGTGAGGTCGCAATCTAGAGAGCGGAAGGGAGTGTCCATACTGTATGTTAGTACTAATATAATTATATATATAGGTACTTTGCTTCAGGTAACATTATAAATGAAATATAAGAATCATTATGGCTTGTGAAATCTACCCCAGATGATGGAAGAAATAAAGGCTATGATTTCAGGCGGAAACCTCTTGTTTTCATACTTTTCGGTAGTAGAGTTTTTTTTTTTACTTTCATTTTATTAGTAGATTGCCTAGCGCACAATTTGGTGACTCAAAAACATGTTTTAATCAAAAAAAATATATAAAAATAATATAATTTAAATAAGTTATTGAAATAACATTAATTTATACTGACCCTAAATAAATGGAATACGCTATACAGGGTGTAAAAAAATTGATTTGGGACCCGTTAACTGGGGGTTCTACTCGTCATATTGAACAACTTTCCCCAAGGAACCCATAGACAATTCTCAAAAAAAATATGGACCCTCCATACTAAAATGCACAAAATTGGTCGATCAGCTGATCGATTTGTATTAAGAGTAGAATCCCCCGTTAACGGTACCTACACCAATTTTGTTACACCCTGTATATGAGATACTAGCTTTGGACCGCGGCTTCGCTCGCGTGGACATAGTCTTTATGACTGTATTCGAGGGGAGCACAGTGCGCGAGCCGCAAGTGGCTCGTGAGCGTAGACTTCAATTTGACGTTTAATGTTTGAAATTTGACATTTAACACAAAACAAATCTGCTCATCACACAAATGTTTGCCCTGGGTGTGGATCGCACCCACAACCCTTGGATCAGTAGTCAAGATCACTAACCACTGAGCCACCGAGTCAGTCA
Source organism: Coleophora flavipennella (assembly GCA_947284805.1). Lineage (NCBI taxonomy): Eukaryota > Metazoa > Arthropoda > Insecta > Lepidoptera > Coleophoridae > Coleophora > Coleophora flavipennella. The sequence goes on from OX369300.1 coordinate 6,892,954, forward strand.
ATATTATACAAAATATCGGATACTTTTATTACAATTGAATAGTTTCATTTACTTCCTATTTTCTGTAGTATACAACAACACATTGTCTTCATTACATAGTAATTTTATCATAAACGTGTTCCGTTTTTTCCTAGGAAACGCAGACACTTGTGGCCTGCGATGGAGATGACATTTTAACGCAGGTAATGACATTTCCTGCTTAGGAGAAACACCTACGCTATGCGATAAGGTTAATCGAACTATCCGCCTTCGGGCTGTTTGCGGAACTGATGCATCAACGGATATTATATGCACTGGTATATGTCGCAGGGATATGATAAAATCAGACATTTATTGAAAGCAATCACGTGATTTGATGAAATTACTACGAGGCAGGCAAATTGTACGATAAGTCATTCCACTTTCAAAAAAGTTGAGCAGAGTAAAGTCTTGTTGTTTCAATCCTTACTTTAATATTATAGATGTGAAAATTTGTTTGTTTGTTACCTTTTCACGCTTCAACGCCTTGACCAAGCTTAATGAAATTTGACATGCAGGTAGCCTGTGTCACGAGGAAGGACATAGGCTACCTTTTATCCCGTGAAAATAGCATAGCCCGATGCAGTTCCTGAGGGAACTAAAAATATACTCTTTTTTGGTTAATTTATTTAACATCGCAACGGAACAATGGATTGCGTGATTTTTTGCACAGAGATGGTTGAGGGGGTGGGAAATGACACGATTTACTAATAAGCATATCCTGACATAGTTCCCGAGGGATCAGGAGAAAATTCATGTGCTTGCGGCTCGCGCACCACGAAGCCGCGGGCAAAAGCTAGTAGAAAATAAAAGACGATTCTGGGACCTTGATTCCCACCTCCAAAGTTCATCATCAGATCAACTTCAAAACACCAAAAGGATCTATTGTCACCGGGAATACGGCTTCATTCCAAATTTCAGCACAATCGAATCGCAAGAATTGAACTAAACAGACATACATACAAACATTGCAAGTTAAAAAAAAGTTAAAAAAAAATCTTTTAAAAGGAACGGAAGATGAGACTGTGCAGTGAAACTTGGACATAAGTGTATCACTTTTTAAACTGGATTTTTTTTAAACATTTTATTCCTTGGCTGGCAATCTTCTTCTTATCGTATGGCACAATCAACCGTGCTATCCAAGGGATAGACGGTGGTTGCCTGGTATTGCACTTAACATCACCCGCGGTCACGTGTAGGGTATTTAGATCAACACCTACGGACGTGTGCAACGCGACCTTCGTACACATCTGAAATCAGATGTGTAGGTTTCCTCACGATGTTTTCCTTCACCGTTAAAGCAATCGGTAACTATGCAGGGTGACTCCTAAGTCGTGAAACCAAATATGTTTTTCTGGCTTTTTACCGTTGGTTAAAGCACTCGTACGTAACATTATGCAAAAATCTGTAAATGTATATTGTAATAAATAATAAAAATTAATTTTAAATTAACCGAGTCTCGTGGTTACCCTACTTATTACGTTGAATTGTCATAGACGTTTTTCAGATAATTCAATTCAACCTTTTTGTTTTTCTAGTAGAATAGGGTGACCACACGGTTGGTAGTTTTAACTCTAACTAAAGAAATTAAGTTTTACTACAACAAAGTTTAATTGTTGGTTTTTTGGGGTAAATGCACTGAATTCTCCTTGAAATGCTGCGTTAGAAACCTTAATTTCGGTTCACGACTTACGAGTCACCCTGTATGCACTTTAGTTTAGAAAAACTCATTAGTACATTGGCCGTCCGGATTTGAACCCGAAACCTCTGATTAGGAGGTCCGTGTCGTTACCGGTTGAGCCACCGAGGCTTACTAGCTGGCAATGACACCTGCTTTCTCAAAACGAGGCAAAAGGACACCAAGTATTAACCACTCGAACGACTCCTGTATACAAACACAAATGGACAAATCACGACTGGACGGGGATAATTTAAGAGATTCGTGACTAGCGCAAACATGGGCGGTAACTAAACTAATATATGTGTTAACGTTTTAAATCCGGTGGAGCGGACAGTCAAATTATCTATACATACAAAGATTTCGCACCCTTGAAAATCACAACAGAAGGTTGCCTGGAAGAAATTGCTTAATAGGACCAACTACTTGTACATCTCATCATATTTCCTACATTGTTATCCTTCCGAAACATAATGTTGAATTCTCTTGGTTTTTTTTTATTTAAAATTTGAGTGCGTTTGACTATACGATGTAGTCGAGGATGGTAGCTTTGCGTTACTGTATAATCAATTAAACCTGACCGAACCTAATATCGCTCGCTTAAGGTGTGAAATATAAAAGCTTCTAAATCAACATCAATAGATACATTAAAATATATGTGTTTTGCCATCATAAATTTACATATTTTGCAGATGTTGAATTTTGAACATTTTGAGATTCAACATTTTCAGAATTCAACATTAGGACAATTCAACATTATGATACGAAACCATTGTTATTTGTACTCATAAGCTGGTACTAAAAAACATTTAATAAATAATAAACTGTACTCTCCACGGAAAACATACCTCCTCCTCACAGGAGCGTCTAACAGTATATTCAATTTGTATGGGAGGTAACTTTATATGGTTTTACTAGATATGCCACTGATGGCATATGCCGCCTGTAAAATTTCTCGATCGCGTAAACTTTAAAATATTAACTGAACTTTTTAAAAACATTTTAAAACTTTTTTTGTATGACAGGTACCATATACAGAGTTTTCCCAGAATATAACATATACCATATTTTAGGTGTGGCCGAGCAGGCATTTTATTGTTTTTTTTTAATAAAAAATATGAGTGCGTTTGGCTGCACCTCACCTGATGGTAAGTGCCGATGCAGCCGAGGATGTAACACGCAAGCTCAAATAGTGCCTATTCACTCTCGTCTTGAAGATTGACAAATAGGGATGAAGAATGCTAGTCATCTGATTTACTTTTTATCATCTGCCAAAAACGACATTTTGTTCAAGTATGTTTGAAATACATAGGCGTGACGTCATAGTTTTGCAGCTTCATTTATGTACTCATTTTGTGATTTTGGTGAATTAAAAATCGAAGACTTGATGGAAAACAAAACGAGTAAGGTTTTCCGAAGTTTAATTAGGAGGGCAATTTAGTGATCAAGAGTTCATAATTTATTTCTGATGCTGTTGTCATCCCTATTATACGAATCGAGGAATACAGACGGGAATTCCACTCCTTGGCCGTTCGCATGATGAACGAAGAAGCATAACGCTTCGTGAGAAAAGGTGGAATATTGACTACAAAGGGGTGGAACCGATCTCCGCGTCTGGTCGTCCGATGATGAAATGGAGATGGGGGAATGAGGTCGTGAAGATCCAGGGCACACTCTCCGAAATGAAACCTGTAGAACACCAATAGACAGGCAACTTTGCGGCGATGCTTGAGGCTTTGGAGCCTGTTTGATACAAGTTCCTATTGTTTTGACGACTTTTTGAAACTGAAAGTAGTTTAATTTAAATATTATTATTTTAATTTTATTTAAATTTATTTTTAATTTTGCTTTTTAAATTAGTGTTATGTAATAATGAAAATGACGTTTATATACTATTACTAGCTGTTGCACACGGCTTCGCCCGCGCAGATCCCGTTTTTTTTTGTTTCCGTGGGAATTTTTCAATCCTTTCTTAACGTTTGACTACGTCTTCATAACTGTTTGTATTCCAAATTTCAGCGAAATCCGTTCAGTGGTTTCGTCTGTGCGTTGACCAGTCAGTCACCTTTTCCTATTATATTACAAATTATTATTTTATAATGACCAATTAATTAACTTTATATTTAGAATTAAATATTTTTAATTTTGATTCCATATATTATCTAAATTATCATTATCATTAAAAATGTCAATGTCTATAAGCGTTCTCTAAGACAAAACTTTGGAAACATCCTTAGCTTTATTTATGAGGCTTTTTTTTATGACAGGTACTGTACCCTTAATATTTTGAAAATCAAAAATTCAAGAAGGTCAAGAAAATAATATAAAATATCAAAGTGCAAAATTTCATCAAAATCGGTACAACAGTTTCTCTGCAAATCGAGGATACGGACATACACACTTTTTTTAAACACTTTGGTGTGTATAAGTGATATAGAGTGCATTTTCGTAAAAAATGGCGTAGTCGGTTTTTCGAGCGATCAGATAACCGTAACTCTATTTCCCCCTTCTTCGCTTGAAGGTAAAAAAATCAAGAAAATATTTAATATTTGATGAAAATAAGACGCCAAACTTGTGCGTGTAAACCAGCATAAGTTATCAAAATAGTAATACTCTCCGTCAGGTAGCTTACCCAGTAACTATTATCCAATCTGTGGTTACGGCCCCGTTATGTGGAGGTCGGAGGTCTACGGGGGAGACCTACGATCAACATACCCTCTCGTATATCTACCAGATACGCTTAACTACCAGTTTTATGATATAACGTCCCTACCCACCGACAGCTAGGTTATATAGTGAGGGCCGCTATTCCTGCCAGCACCATAAGGCGAAAGCAAGGACCAGTTGCGGTAGGTCTTGAGACGCTTGTCCTGGTAATCTGCAAGGCGAGTGCCTCGTGGTAGAGAACCAGTACCTACGATCAACAGTGGACGTCTTCCGGGTAATGCGATGATGATGATGATGAGTGTCGCACGTATGGTGTACAAGTGTCTTTGTTAACTATATATTTTTACGCTGTTATTTTTTTTAATTCAAAATGGGAGTGCATTTGTCTGCATCTCACCTGATGGTAAATGCCGATGCAGCCGAGGATGTAACACGCTTGTTCAAATAGTGTCTATTCACTCTGACCTAGATACCAAACGCGACCAGTTAAAGGCCCGACCACCTACCTGCGACCATTTCATACAATTACGAGGGTGGCATACTTAAATGCCCTCAGTGTGCGAGGAGTTTCGCTGCGAAGATTGGCTTAGTGCCTATTCACTCTGACCTTGATATCAAACGCGACCAGTTAAAGGCCCGACCACCTGCGACCATTTCATACAATTACGAGGGTGGCATACTTAAATGCCCTCAGTGCGCGAGGAGTTTCGCTGCGAAGATTGGCTACATAAACCATCTTCGAACGCACGCGCGGCAAACCGACTAGAAGTCGAAGTGGTCGCCTGACGCAAATCGGTCGGATAGATCATCATCATCATCATTCACTCTCGTCTTGAAGATTCCTAAATTATACAAATCGGGGAATACAGACGCCGGGAAGGAATTCCACTCTTTGGTCGTTCGCATAAATGAACGAAGAAGCAAAACGCTTCGTGCGTAAAGGTGGAACATTATATTATTATCTATGTTCACCGAAGGATTAAAATCTTGACTCGAACGCGTATTTTGATTGCACGTGTTTTGTTTAAAACGTTCAAGGGAAGTGAATTCTGCCATCACAGACGTCTGATAAAAAATATTATAAATTAAACAAATATTTGAGTACGAAATTTTTTTTTACAGTGATAGATAAGAGTAATATCTTGATAGCTCCTGTGCTGATACATCAAGACAACAAGACAACGATGACGGTCATTATAAATCAGTCACGTAGCTTCGTAATTACTTTGTGTGCCGCAACAGAGGAATTATATAGGCTTGTGGAAATTTTGAAGAGTGCTATCTACACTCATGGTCCTTGAAAGTATAACCCTTTCAGGATAGACCAACACGATCGTGCGTTCAAAATACAAACAATTTTGAACCTTATCATACACTCAGTGTAAAGTTCGTTCGCTCATAGCCGGCTCCCGACAAACACTGTTACGATTGAACTCAGAGCGGCACCTTTGACAGAGTGTTTGTCGGGTGCCGTCAAAGATGCGGTTTAATGAGCGAACGAACTATATTTCACTGAGATCTACAAATAACTTTCATTTGTCAACTTTTTTAAATATTTTTTTATTAATTATTTTCAACAAAAAAAACTGACGTAACCTATACGTAACTATATAGCGATAACAGAGTTCATGTAAAGAGAAAGTGCGGCCTGAAAGGATTGTTTTATTATGGAATTTGAACGAGACATGTTAAAACAAAAAAAAAGTGAAAACAAACAATACATTTCGTAAACAAATGCTAATTTTACAGAAGCTTGTCGTGATAGCAAACTATTTAGTAATCTGTGGTGATAGGTTCATGAGATGAGATTTATGATAAATGCAACTGATAATAGGGATGACGAATGCTAGTCATCTGATTTACTTTTTATCATCTGTCAAAAACGCCATTTTGTTCTAAAAATATTTGACGTTTATGTACTCATTTTGTGATATTGGTGAATTAAAAAACGAAGACTTGATGGAAAACAAAACGAGAAAGGTTTTCCGAAGTTTAAGTAGGAGGACAATTTAGTGATCAAGAGTTCATAATTTATTTGTGATGCTGTCGTCATCCCTATTGGGCACACTGAACACGTTACAAAATGGGCTTCCATCGCCACACTCAAGTACAATTTTGCCAAATTTTTTGTTTTTTTTTATTTTCCAACAAAAGTACGCAACCGATTTTGATCTCCTACTAATATTACAAATGTGAAAGTTTGTATGTATGGATGTTTGTTACCCTTTCACGCTTCAACCACTGGACGGATCGGGATGAAACTTGACACACATATAGGTTAGGTCCTGTAATAGAACTTAGGCTACTTTTCACCCCGGGAAAACTTCTCATTCCCACGGGAAAATCGAAAACAATGCCGCGGGCGGACGGCTAGTGATTTATATGGGACCATCCTGGAGGTATAACGTATCAATTAAAAAAGAAATCGCTAAAATCCGTTTAGAACCGACAAAGAAATCGCGTAACATTCACAAAAAACACACCGAACTAATAATAAACAATTTCAATTTCAATATTATTTTCTCCTCTTATTTTGAAGTCAGCTGAAAACTAGATAATATCTCGCAGATAACAGAGACATAATAAATTTATTATAATAATTTGTCACCAGAAGGCTCGTAACGTGGAAGGTTTTGCAGATAGAAATAATCGTAGTGGCACAGAGTACTTTATACAGGATGATTTTTTTTAATAAAGTTTTAGTATGGTAAATTCTAAACTATAAGCTAAGAAAAAACTCTCTTAGGAACCGTGATCTCAATTTTAGAGAAAATAAAAATGGCGTTTTGAAAAAAAATAATCTTGTAAAAGGTTCGGAGATATGGCGTTTAAAAAAATATATTGTTATTTCGATTGTATACTACTAAACAAACCAAAAATTGTATGGAGACCATAGGTCTAAAGTTGCTAGAAGTTGTTGAAATTAACGTTTTAGTTATGTGGAAACTAAACTTACTGGCCGATTATCAAATGAAAAAGGAAAAAAAAACAAGTTTTGTGTTTCTGTCATTAATTAAATGCATAATTTAGTCAATTAAGTAGTTGTGTCGTGAATTCAATTCAACTAAATAGGTAAAATGCCTCAATCTTTGTCAAATTCCGAAAAAATGAATTTATTGTGAGGGTATCATTTAAGTAACAGGAACCAAACATTGGAAATTGACTGGTATCGTAATGAATTCCCCCTGAGAGAAACGCCAAGTCGCTATACTTTGTGCGTTTTTCTCTACCTCTTATACAAATAGTTTAAAATTTCCCCATACAGACCCTTTAAAAAAACTCACCCGTATATAAACGGAAACGTAGTGGTTGTGACCAATGTAGGTAAGTACTAATAGTTATGGAGAATGGCGACCCTGGAAGCAGTGCACCTACACCCACTTGCACTCACATTAGGAATCACACTTGTAATGTGTCATGTCAAGTCAAGGGTATCTGGTTCCATGGTTAGTGTCGTATTTATGTAGTATATGTAGTTCATTTACAATTAACCCATGCGTAGAAGAACGCTACACCATTATTGCATACAGCATTGCATGATACATCGGTATATTATCTATCTATCGTAAACAATCGTATTCGATGAATATTAATGAATGATCGATTGAGAAACACAGCAAAAAAAAGTTGTAAGTAAGAATAAATTATTAAATTATGAGTTTCATGTGACACTGCGCTAGAGATAATTATTTAATTATGGTGCTCACGTAGGATACGGAAGCGACCGATGTAAATAAAATACCTGTTCTTGAGCACGTTGTCCGGCACGAACACATTCCACCAGGAGGGCCGCTTCTGGCGCACGTAGGCGGGCGCGTCACCCTCCTCGTCCGTCTCGGTCTCGCCGGACTTCCGGCGCTTCTTGCGCTCGAGCTGCAGGCGCGCTGCCCACGAGCGGCGGCGGCCCTTGTCGCCAGCGCCGAAGCCCTCCGCGCGCGTCGGCACGGCGACGGACGCGCGCCGAGGCATCTCCGGCGCGGGGCCATCGAACTCGTTCAACTTTCTGTATCTCTCGGCGAACGCAGCATCGGAGGCCCTCCTGCCGTTAACTGGTGGGCGCGAGGGCGCATTGTTGATGACGATATCGAAATCACTGAAGGTCTCATCGTCGTCGGTATCGTTAACGAATTGCTCGTCGGTGAACCTGCAGGGGTTCTCGTCGTCGTCGGCGGCCTCCTGGAGGCTGGTGAGCGGCAGGCTAGGGCGGTGCACGCGCAGCGAGCGCGGCGCGGGCAGGCGGCCTGGCCGCCCCTGCAGCCGCGCCAGAGCCAGCGGCACCGGCGACTCCGTCATCGTCGGCTCACCTCCACTCATTGTAGTAAATTGACGAGCACTCGGTTACTTAATTCACTGTTTTAACGTTACGAACACTTTATGGAGCCAACATCGCGATCACGGCTCCACCATTGTAAGTTGTGGGATAACTATGTTAGAAAACTTCGGGAACACCATAAATACCAGCGAGAGCAGGTATTCACCGTTCTGTAGTTTAGTTCACTAATGAGCCTGAATAAGCAAGAAAAGTTTAAAACGATCCATTCAATATTTGCGTGGTAATAAAAACACAAAAGATAATTTAGATAAATAATATACCATATTTAAAGACGCAGTGGTGTACCTACTTAATAATAAATTAGGATTTAACATTAGCCTTGGAGGCGCGAGAGTCCCGCTGCTCTGCTGGCATCAGCCGGCAGATCGCTTCAATTCTGCTGCTTTGTTCCAGCAACGGACAAATCACCTCAATTCTATGACAACAATGCCTCGAATAATTAACCAAAACTGTCCTCACCGATTCCAATATAGGGTAAAACCAGGACAGTTACCCCAGGGGCATAGTTGCCCCGATTGTATTTTTTTTTATTAAAAATTTGAGTGCGTTTGGCTGCAATTACTCTAGTTTCGCCGATGAATCGTATGCTATTATTAATGTATCGAAAGATTCTCCAGCTACCACTAAGTTGACCGTGTCTCATGTCTTTGTACGATTGCATGGAAAGGCAAAATGCGATTAAAGTGTTTTACGGGGGTAGTTGTCCTGTTTCTCGGCGGGGCAACTATCCTAAACGTAATTTACATGGATTAGGCACCTATCCCCTATGTGGGATAGATGTCCGTAAAAAACGTTAATACTCTAAAAACATTAAAGATAATGTAATTTACTTTTCATAAATTTGTAAAGAGCGTCGGTGGCGCAACGGCAAGGGCGCTACCTCCTATCCGGGAAGTCGTGGTCCGAGTCCTGCCACGCACCAATGTGTTTTCGAATTTCGATCTCATATGTACGTTTATCCGATGCTCTTACGGTGATGGAAAAAACATCTTGAGGAAACCTGCACACGCCTGCGAAGAAACTCGAAGGTTATGTGTGAAGTTGATCAACCCGCACTGGGCCGGCGTGGTCGACTAAGGCCCGATCGCCCTAATTCAGGGTAGGCTCGAGCCCCTCGGCGGGGACGTATATATAAGCTGATGTGAAATTTGTAGATAAAAACCGAAGTACCGGCCAGTTTTACAAATAAAGTATTTTACTTTTGGTACTGAGAGATATAGAATGATTTCAAAAAGTGTGTCAACTATCCGGCTTTTACCCTAAACCGAACACCGAACCGAATAACTAATGAACGCAACGCATGTCAGTCTAATTGAGAGTTATTTATTATCGATGATGTGTCGAAGATAAAATATGCAAGTGTGGGCATAGAGTTATTTTGAGTTGAAGAAATTACTTTAAATGTGATGTGAAACTGTACAATAAAAGTTTTGCGACGGCCATATGGCGGTAAGACTAGACATCTATTTGTGGCTGTTTAATGGACTTGTAAGAAACTGTGGTAGCAAGTGCCGGCGCTATGGCGTGCGCCTTAAAAGCAGATAGGTGCAGCTTTCGTAACTGCATTGCATAGTTAGTGGACGTCGTCGTCTCACGCGCACGTTCGTCGAACAGAGAAAGTTGCTGTCGACAAGTATAAATAGCACCGTATTACTTACTAGGGTCGTGTCATTATCTTTGATGACATTCTGATGATGCTTATGACCTTTTGAACAGAGGCTTCAGGTTTGGACGTCGTCCAAGTGGCCATTCATTGAGTTTACGTTGGTGTCATCTCGTTTATAAATGAAAATTTGTTAAATATTGCGCGTCGGACTGTCCCGCTTTTAATAGCTCCAAGCTGTTGTATTTAGTGCGACTTTATATGAGTTCTCTTGGAATACGAACATAGATTCAGTCAGTCGTCGGACATTCGTTATCAAGGTCGAACAACAATTGAGTTTATTAATTGACACTCGTTGCGTTTAGTGTACACATTGATATGAATAGAAACATAGCACTCCAACAGCTTTTCCGAAAGATAATGCAACTTCGGGAAAGCTGTTGAATGGGTATGTTTCCACATATTAGGATTAATGTGTACAGTAAACACAACGAGTGTCAATTAATAAACTAAATTGTTGTTCGACCTTGATAACGAGTGTCGGACGACACGACTGGCTATCCAGCCGAAATTAAAATTCTGGTTGGCTTATAATAATCCATTGGTTACTAATATAATAAAGATCTAGGTCAACATAAACAAAATTAGGGCTTGTGCACAAATCACGCAAGGTTTTTTCGGCTACTTTTTGAACTCTGGTGATATTTGGTGAGGTTCTTGGCTACCCCTCCTCTCCCTCACAATCTCACGTGTATTTTTATAATTCAACCAAAGAATAAAGACTATATAGTATTGTATATAGCAAGCGGGGTCAAGCGCGGTCAAGGCCACGGGCGCCAAAAACCAAAATTTTGTAATATAGGCTATTTTGAAGTATTTAACAAGTGAAGAATTATTTTTAATGAAACCGAGAAAAACTTAGATTTTTGTCACTGTAAAAAAATACACGTGAGGTCTCCTTATAAAGTGATTTCCTTAGATCAGTTGATTGCCAACTTTGTGAGGGAAGTGTAAAATTGTTCAGTTTCATGAGTAGATGACCTCCTTGCTCTATGTGTTACCCCCCCCCACCCCCAACGTGATCTGTCGTGAATTTTTCGTGACGACTCCCCCCCCCCCCCCCCCCCCATCGAACCTCACGTGATTTGTGCACAAGCCCTTACTCGTCCGTTTAGTTGTGTGTGCGTCATCAAATAATTCAGAGCGCAGTAATGATAATTTAAATTTCATTTTATAGACCGCTCGGAAAGTATATGCAGTGAAGTTAACCCACATATGTCAATCGCTCAGCAGTCACCCAGTCATCACAAGAAATGGTTTCTCAATGTCATCGTGCAGATTAACCTTCCGACGGCCGAGCCCGTGTCAATCTAAGGCGCAAGTCTAACAAACAAACAGGTGTACATTCGTACTGTTATAGCAGAATATTATATCGATTATACACAAGATATGGTATCGTTCTTAAGATCAATTTATTCGACCTTGCAAAACTTGCAATCATTCTTTCATATCAGTTAGTTGTTTGTTTTATAAAGATGAAAATCATTTTATTTTAAGGCGGTAATATTACAGATTTTCGTTATTTTTGACGTTAGTTACTCTTAAATGATAAAAAACCCAAGGTCGATAAAAATACCCTTATTGTTGATGATGTTCCTTAAAGTCAAAAGCTACATGATTGAGCAGTTTTGGATCGATAGAAAAAAAAAATAGGTATACACCGCCTTGACCAATTTTAATGGAAATTGGCATGCAGGTAGCCTGTGTCACGAGGAAGGACATAGGCTACTTTTTATCCCGTGATAATAGCATAGCCCGATGCAGTTCCTGAGGGAACTGAAAATATACTCTTTTTTGGTTAATTTATTTAACATCGCAACGGAACAATGGATTGTGTGATTTTTTGCACAGAGATGGTTGAGGGGGTGGGAAATAACATGATTTACTAATAAGCATATCCTGACAACTATGTGGAGAAATTTCATGTCCACCGCGCACCCTCTAAGACAGTCATAAAAACGATATCCACACGGGCGAAGCCACGGGCAAAAGCTAGTAAATCGATAAGTCCTATCCTAAAGCTTCATTAACTCGGCAAACTTCATGAAGAAGTCGCAATTCGCGAGTTATAGTCAATAACCCATCGCGGCTGATCGCTCCAGAATCGATAAACATGTCTCTAAGTACTACTCTACATGCGAAGCTGAAGTCTTTAAATCATCCATGTTTACAAGCGGGATGAAAGATGACGAGAACGTAAAGAATTAACGTTTAACGGCATGTATACAAGAATCGCATTAAAATGTTAAAAGGTGATTTAGGAAATCGTTTTGATCTTCGCTTTGAAGACGAGTGTTTAGGCGTGTATAGGTGTTGATGAGAGATTCTGAATTGTTTGTAGTAGGCATAACTCTAGGAGTAAAGAGCGTCGGTGGCGTAACGATAACGGCCGCTACCTCCTGTCCGGGAGGCCGTAGTTCGAATCCTGCCACGTACCAATGTGATTTGGAATTTCAATTTCATATGTACGTTTATCTGATGCTCTTACGGTGAAGGAAAACATCGTGAGGAAACCTGCACACGCCTGCGAAAAAACTCGAAGGTTGTGTGTGAAGTCGACCAACCCGCACTGGGTCCGCGTGGTCGACTAAGGTCCGATCGCCCTAATTCAGGGTAGGCTCGAACCCCTCGGTGGGGACGTAGCTGACAAGAAGATACTCTAGGCTGGACAGCCGAGAGCACAATGAATGACCAATGCTCACGAGTGTCATGTGACGTTTTTCAATACACTTGCAAGGAAAAATAAGTGAGTGAGTAAACTTCTTTTGAAAATAATTGAAAACGCTAAACACGTTAAAAAACCGACTTCCATCGCAACAAATTAGTAAATTTTTGCATTATGATTTTTGGTTTTTGTTAATTATCTACTAAAGTACTACACCGATTTTGATAAAATTTATATGGGACCACACGGGAAGCACTAGCTTTCAAATAAAAAAAGAATCGTAAAAATCGGTTCACCCAGTCAAAAGTTCTAAGGTAACAAACATAAAAAAAAAAAAACATACAGACGAATTGAGAACCTCCTCCTTTTTGGAAGTCGCTTGATAACTACAAAACAAACTATATGTCCAAACCAATAAACGTAGGTAATGGTTACATACCCTTTGCATTGATAACTAATCTCCTTACACGACCTTTGCACACTTTGCAAATTAAAAAAAATGTGCGCGGCTTTATTTTTAGCGTCGGAGGTTGTATGCTCAGGGCCTTAGGTTATAAACCGAATGTTTTTGTATTTATAACATAAATTAACATTAATTTGTTGACAAAGTAAATAATTTATATATTAAATGTTTATTTATACTATTTTTAATCGTCTTCAAAAAAGGAGGTTTCTGAACTCGACCGTATCCCTACTAATATTATAAATGTGAAAGTAACTCTGTCTGTCTGTTACGCTTTCCCGCAAAAACTACTGAACGGATTTGGCTGAAATTTGGTAGGTAGACAGATTAGGACCTGGGTTAAGACATAGGCTACTTTTTACCACGCTCGCGAGCCGCTTGCGGCTCGCGCACTGCGCACCCTCGAAAAGTCATAGAAACGTGGTCCACGCGGGTGAAGCCGCGGGAAACAGCTAGTATTATATATATTTTTTTGTGTTTGCGGATAACTTCGTCGTTTATGAACCGATTTTGATGATTCTTTTTTTGTTGGAAAGGAGTTATTCCAAGGGTGGTACCATGATAAGGAAAGCAGGATCTGATGAGGGCATTCCAGAGAAATCGAGGGGAACCTTAGTTTCACGTTTGAAGTCGGTTTGTTATGTGAAAACAAATAATACTATTTTTGGCATTAATAACAAAATTTTGAAAACAAAAAGTCTGGGATGGAATTGTGCGTTCGGTTTCAACGTAACAGCCACGTTGAAGCCCGCATTGATTTGAACTTCAAATGAATAGACTTACGTTCGATATTATTTTAACACGTATCAACCTGCTCAGATTGAGTCATCTTGAATCCTTAATACGTTAACAGTTCAGTGTACCGTATGTGGTACACGAGGAGCAGTTCCGCCGAGTTCGTGTACCCTATGAGGCACACGAGCCCTATGTTACTTTACGGGCTCACATATGGCGTGTTTCGGAACACTTGTATGAAGACTGTTAAAGTGTTAATATTACCTAACAATAGGCTGTTGACAAGACAGTTACTTATAGCACACCCTGGACACTTCATACAACGGGCCAAAAATGACATTTCAAGGATGTAGTGTACTGTATGTGGTACACGGGTAGCGGTTCCGCCGAGTTCGTGTACCCTATGAGGCACACGAGCCCTATGTTACACTACGGGCTCACATATTATATGGACATATGGCGTGTTTCGGAACACTTGAATGGGGAATGTTAAAGTGTTAATATTACCTAACAATAGGCTATTGACAAGACAGTTACTTATAGGTTGTAGTGTACCGTATGTGGTACACGGGGAGCGGTTCCGCCGAGTTCGTATACCCTATGAGGCACACGAGCCCTATGTTACACTACGGGCTCACATATTATATGGACATATGGCATGTTTCGGAACACTTGAATGGGGAATGTTAAAGTGTTAATATTACCTAACAATAGGCTGTTGACAAGACAGTTACTTATAGGTTGTAGTGTGCCGTATGTGGTACACGGGGAGCGGTTCCGCCGAGTTCGTGTACCCTATGAGGCACACGAGCCCTATGTTACTTTACGGGCTCACATATTGTATGGACATAAATGGCGTGTTTCGGAACACTTGTATGGGGAATGTTAAAGTGTTAATATTACCTAACAATAGGCTGTTGACAAGACAGTTACTTATAGGTTGTAGTGTGCCGTATGTGGTACACGGGGAGCGGTTCCACCGAGTTCGTGTACCCTATGAGGCACACGAGCCCTATGTTACTTTACGGGCTCACATATTGTATGGACATAAATGGCGTGTTTCGGAACACTTGTATGGGGAATGTTAAAGTGTTAATATTACCTAACAATAGGCTGTTGACAAGACGGTACAAGTAGTGTACGGTATGTGGTACACGGGGAGCGGTTCCGCTTAGTTCGTGTACCCTATAAGGCACATGAGCCCTACGTTACTTTACTGGCTCACATATTATATGGGGACATATGGCGTGTTTCGGAACACTTGTATGGGGAATGTTAAAGTGTTAATATTACCTAACAATAGGCGGTTGACAAGACAGTTACTTATAGCACACCCTGGACACTTCATACAACGAGCCAATAATGACATATAAAAAAAGGAATGACGGAACAAACAAAATGGCGGCGAAATCCTGTACGTTCGACAACCAAACTGTAACCAATCTGTATCAATCTGCGTGACGAGGGGACGAAGTCGCAATCTAGAGAGCGGCAGGGAGCGTCCATACTGTATGTTAGTACTAATATATATACTTTGCTAATAGGTTGTAGGTAGATAAAAAACCTCTGCAACTAAACATTTACCAAGCTGACAATTGTAAACGTTCAGCTTCCAACATTGTGCGGCTTATGGTAATAACTGGGACGGTGATAAAGCACGCATAATCACCCATAACCGTCTTAGCACCTTTATCGCACGTACCGACCGACTGTTCTAGACCTACATTCTTTCACCGTCATCATCATCTCTAAGGAATCTAGGTTTCACATCACGCTGCTTATATAAATAAGTAAAAACAATATTTCTACCATTTAAGCACATTCTTAACCCAATTCCTTAAGATTCATCTCATGGCCGAGATTTTCTAAGTGACGACAAACTAAAATAAATACAGGCACAATAAATAAGGATCACTCGAGACTCGAGACAGCTGCGCGTGCGACGAAGCGTCAGCGTACCGAGTGCCAAAATGGAAATGTAAACAAAAAGGGCAGCGACGAGCTGCGGTCAAGCGTCGACTTGTTGAGTTTTTTTTAATATTCTGGGACAAATCACACATGGTCATCTGGCCCCAAAGTAGGATTTCCTGTGTCATGGGAACCGTTTAAACGATATAAACGAGATTTCTGTGCTTCTGGAAGGAGCTGGGTTCGCTGGACTAGCCAGCAACACCTGCACGCATAAAGGACCGAAAACCAATACCAATGAACCATAATAGGTAGCAAGCAAAAAGAACTCACAGAATATGTGTTTGGGAATTTAATAACAAATAATAAAAAAATACCATCAGTAAAAAAATAAGGAGGGCAGGGGGGGGTTGCCATACAAGAAAATTGTTAAAGTTTTTTTGTTTTTTGCTCTAACCGTGAAACTTGTTGTGATTATAGTACTGATTCCAAAGTAAAACAACAACCGATCGGGCCGATGACCTGGTGAAGGTCGCGGGAGGCCGCTGGATGCGGGCAGCGCAGAACCGGTCGTCGTGGAAATCTTTGGGGGTAGCTTATGTCCAGCTTTGGACGTCCTTCGGCTGATATGATGAAAACAACAAAGAATAAAAGCGAGTCGTACACGCGCTAAGAAGTCCAAACATTTCTTCCAATAATAATATGTTTGTCTGTTGATAAACGATTCAATGATATTATTATCTCTGCTACTCAAGAGAACACTTTCCACTCAAAGAGTAGGGTTGTCAACTTTAAAATACGAACTTGCGGGAAATCATCATTTTAAATGCGGGACAAGTGTTTAAAAGACGGGATCCAGCAACAGAATACTAAAATGAAAGTGTTTTTTTTAACAAATTAATATTTTACTACTATTTGTGAAATATTTCTTCTATTTGACTACTCGATGGCTCAGTGGTAAGTGCCCTTGACTACTGATCCGAGGTTTGTGGGTTCGATCCCCACCCAGGGCAAGCATTTGTGTGATGAGCAGATTTGTTTGCTCTGTGTCTGGGTGTTAAATTTATCTATATATGTATGTATTTAAACGTATATAAGTATGTATATCAGTCTCTGGTAACCCATAACACAGGGAATCCTACTTTGGGGCCAGATGACCATTTGTGATTTGTCCCAGAATATTTATTTATTATTATTTATTTATTTATTTTATTGAGAATCATAAATATTCATATCACATCAATAAATTAACACGACCAGCGGCTAGATTGTAGTGTCGGCGGCGCAGTGTTTGTAGGGTTATAATAACATAATCGTACGTAGAATGACTTTCGAAAACCGCGATATTTAGCGCCCCGCACATACCCAGAGCGGGACATCTTAACGTAATGCAAGACGGTTGGTAACCCTAGCAAAGAGATACTGATGCGTTTTTGATGTCGCCAAAATAAACTGCGAAGTAGCGCTCTTATCTTCATGCATATCAATATTATTCTTCAGGCAAACGCCATTAGATTCGTGAACGTTAAAATTTGCGAAACACGATTAACGTGCCGGCGAATATCGAGAATATTTAAAAATAAACAATTAAATTATTGCAGGCTAGCTTTTGCCCGCGACTTCGCTCGCGTGGATATCGTTTTTATGAGTGTCTTTGAGCGAGACGGGAACTATGTCAGGATATGCTAATTAGTCATCAAATCAGCTCATATACGTCCCCACCGACGGGCTCGAGTCTACCCTGAATTAGAGCGATCGGGCCTTAGTCGACCACGCGGGCCCGGCGCGGGTTGATCGACTTCATACACAACCTTCGAGTTTCTCCGCAGGCGTGTGCAGTTTCCTCACGATGTTTTTCCTTCACCGTAAGAGCGTCGGATAAACGTACATATTATGAAGTCGAAATTCGAAAACACATTGGTACGTGGCAGGACACGAACCACGACCTCCCGGACCGGAGGTAGCGGCCCTATCCGTTACGCCACCGAGGCTCTCGATGATAATTAGTAAATTATGTTATTTCTTACCCCCTCAACCATGTCTGTGCAGAAAATCACAACAATCCATTGTTCCTTTGCGATTTTAAAAAAATTAACCAAAAAAGAGTTTTATTTTCAGTTTCCACAGGAATTTTATTAATTTCAGTTGGTCCAGGTGAAAACGTAACAAACAAACACATTTTCACCTTTATAATATTAGTAAGGATTAAGTGGATGGGTGCGTGGACATTACAAGATCGCAGGATTAAACCAAAGTATATATTATATTAGTACTAACATACATTATGGACACTCCCTGCCGCTCTCTAGATTGCGACCTCACCCCCTCGTCACCCAGATTGATACAGTTTGATTGTCGAACGTATAGGATTTCGCCACCATTTTGTTTGTTCCGTCATTCCTTTTTTGAAATTCTGGCCCGTTGTATGAAGTGTCCAGGGTGTGATTAAACTGAGCCTGTCAGAAATACATTTTTTCAGTATTAGATGACTGATTTGATTAAGTAATCTAATTTCGTTTTTGCTTTCCATTGGATGAGATCACAATCTAAGTCGGCCATCTCATTAGAGTATGTATTTATTCTTGTCATTATTGGCCGCAGTCACGAGGCAGAGCAAAGCCTCTACAATGTATACAATATACTGTAGTATAGTAAAGAATGTATTACTACCACGGTGAGAACAATAATAGCCGCCGATGCAAATAACGCATTGAAAATGTAACGAGATACTTGCTTGGCAGGTGAACGTATAGAATACTAATTAATTATACTTATCTTGAGTAAACAAATACGAATAAACAGGACAAAGAGCGTGTATAGGCCTCATTAATTCAATGACAGTGAATCGAGCACTGACATGATGGGGAGATGTAATGGAGTAAGGTAAGCGCCTCGAGTATAAGGAGCATCTACATACCACCTCCGTGGCGCAATGGTAAGTCCATTAGTTTCACATAAGGAGGTCGCGGGTTCCATTCCTGGCGGAGTCTTTGTGTAAGACTCGGTTTGGTTGGTGGAAGCCGGCCTGAGCTACCACCATCTTATCCTAAGTTTTTTGTGCCAAACATCAATTCTTACAACATTGATGTGTTCCGGCTTGAAGATAAGATCCCCATTGCGTTGGGGAATCTTGGTAAGCCCGCTTTCATATTCGGCATCATCGTCACTTACCATTAGGTGATAATAGATGATGCCAAGGGCTTACCAAATCTATAAAAAATGGAATATCATGAGTCAGGCCATTGAATAAATTCAAATAAGAGTCTTTAGTTTAACATTTTCATATGTAAAAGTTCAGGAATGCTGCGGCAGTAAGCAAAAACGTCATGCTTTTTTATGGAGCGAAAAACTAAGAAATTAAATTACCTATTACTATCCATTAAGGAACAATTTTAAGATAACCCAAAGGGCGATGGAGTGAGCTATACAAGTAACTATTTAGTAATCTGTGGCTATACTCGGAATTCCCCTACGCGGTCGAATCAGAAATTAGGAGATCCGTAGGAGAACCGAAGTAACTGACATGTCTAAATGTACACGAGAGGAAACCTGCACATGCCTGCGGAGAAACTCGCAGGCTGTGTGTGAAGTCGACCAACCCGCACTGGGCCCGCGTGGTCGACTAAGGCCCGATCGCCCTGATTCAGGGTAGGCTTGAGCTCCTCGGTGGGGACGTATATGAGTTGATATGATGAAGGAACAATTTATATTGCACTTGCATCCATGTCATTGTCAATTACTATATTATGTGTAGCTTTTAAAAACAAACAAGCCTCTCCGTGAGTTGGAAAGCTCGTTAAAATACTCCTGTTATCTTAATGATAAAAGTCGAAGGCAATGTGTATGAAAGACTGACATGTGTTTATTATTATTTGCCTGTATACTGTGTAGTCGATAGAAACGGCATAACGAAGTTTAGTTTAAACATTGAACAAAAACAAAAAGATGGACACGGCAGTACGGAGTTTAGTTTAAACATTGAACAGAAACAAGAAGATGGACACGGCAGAACGGAGTTTAGTTTAAATATTGAACAGAAACAAGAAGATGGACACGGCAGAACGGAGTTTAGTTTAAATATTCAAGAGAAACAAGAAGATGGACACGGCAAAACGGAGTTTAGTTTAAATATTCAACAGAAACAAGATGATGGACACGGCAGAACGGAGTTTAGTTGAAATATTCAACAGAAACAAGAAGATGGACACGGCAGAACGGAGTTTAGTTTAAATATTCAACAGAAACAAGAAGATGGCCACGGCAGAACGGAGTGTAGTTTAAATAATGAACATAAACAAGATGATGGACACGGCAGAACGGAGTTTAGTTTGAACATTAGACTGAAACAAGAAGATGGACACGGCAGAACGGAGTTTAGTTTAAACATTGGACAGAAACAAGAAGATGGACACGGCAGAACGGAGTTTACTTTAAATATTGAACAGAAACAAAAAAATGGGCACGGGAGAATGGAGTTTACTTTAAATATTGAACAGAAACAAGAAGTGTTACATTGTTGACCACAGAGCCCAAGCCGTTTAGAAACAGCCAGAGGAAACAGAGGACTGATCGTAGTCGTCACATTACTAAGAGTTCTGTACAATGTTGCATCAAAGTCCGGTTGTCCAATCTAATGAAATAGAACGATCAAGATATGTAGGTAATAAATAATGTTAATGGGAACCTTAGGTTGTAGTACTAAAATTCAAAAGCATTAAAATAGGGTTTCAGTCAAGATATTTCAGTAAAAAGCATCGGTGGCTCAACCGGTACGGTAACGACGCGGTCCTCCTAACCAGCGGTTCCGGGTACAGATCCAGACGGCCAATGTACCAATGAGTTTTTCGAAACTTACGTACACATACTTACCGATTGCTTTAACGGTGAAGACAACACATCGTGAGGAAACCTGCACATCAGATTCCAGATATGTATGAAGGTCGCGTTGCACAAGTCCATAGGTGTAAATCTAAATGCCCTACACGTGACCGCGGATGATGTTAAGTGCAACACCAGGCAACCGCCGTCTATCCCTAGTTAATTGTGCCACACGATAACAGAGAAAGAGTCAAAACATTTGAATTTTACATTTTGGAATAGCTAAAAAAAAATTACTTAACCGTTTTCCCCTAGCAACTTATACTCAATTATAAAAAAAAATAATTGGATGTCAGTAATCCAATATTTTTATTGCAAATTGCGTAGGTATAGGTTTAAACAAGATTCGATGGACTTACATTTAAAATTAACGCACGGAGAACCTTTGCTGCGCCAAGAACATTACTGATGAAACATTTTTTTTCCTAGACTAAAA
Organism: Coleophora flavipennella; assembly: GCA_947284805.1. Taxonomy (NCBI): domain Eukaryota; kingdom Metazoa; phylum Arthropoda; class Insecta; order Lepidoptera; family Coleophoridae; genus Coleophora; species Coleophora flavipennella. Next base: position 6,914,398 of record OX369300.1, read on the forward strand.
AGGCATCAAGTTATCACATATTTAAGAAAAAATACGGCTTGTTTTTGTCAATCCTAGCGGATATAATGTGTGAACCAATAGTATTTTTATGGACATTTTGACACGGTACAAAAATAGCTCGGCAACCTAATACAGCAACAGCTTTATACTCATCTATGGGTAATGAACAAGGCAGACGATCAAAACCAAAACACATCATTCTCAATGAAGAATAATTGCTATTGTTAGTTATCATAAATAATACACGAGCAAACGGCGTATCTCCGTGCAACATACATACTGGGAATTAATCGCCGGCTCCAGCTTGTCATAGATCAAAAACAAGTGAAGAGGAAAACCAACATCGCCACTATACTATGTGTCAACAAAAGTTAAATGGATAACTAGGTCCTGCCCTGTTAATTTGTAAAACAGAAACAAGGCGACTTTATCTTTAAAAAAAACAAGGGTTTTAAATGACTTGTCATTGAAGGATTTTCGGCACGTTAACGTTCCAGGTTTACATACTCTTTGTCTAGATAAACACTATACTATGTGTCAACAAAAGTTAAATGGATAAAAAGGTCCTGCCCAGTTAGTTTCTAAAACAGAAACAAGGCGACTTTTTCTTTAAAAAAAAACGAGGGTTTTAAGTGACTTATCATTGAATGATTTTCGGCACGGTAACTTAACATACTTTGTCAAGCTAGGTAAACATCGCCACTATACTATGTGTCAACAAAGGTTAAATGGATAAGTAGGTCCTGCCCTGTTAGTTTCAAAAAAAAACTAGGCGACTTTTTCCTAAACAAAACAAGGGTTTTAAAATGACTTATCAATGAAGGATTTTCGGCACGTTTACGTACCATGTGTATATACTCTTTGTCAAGCTAGGTAAACATCGCCACTATACTATGTTAAAAGAAAAGCTAAATGGATAAGTAGTTCCTGCCCTGTTAGTTTTTAAAACAGAAATAAGGCGACTTTTTCTTTAAAAAAACAAGGGTTTTAAATGACTTATCATCGAAAGATTTTCGGCAAGTTAACGTATCATGTTTACAAACTCTATGTCAAGCTAGGTAAACACTATAATATGTGTCAACAAAAGTTAAATGTATAACTAGGTTAGTCCTGATAGTTTCTGAAACAGACACCAGGCGACTTTTTCCAAAAAAACAATACATACAGGATGTAACAAAATTGATGTAGGTCCCGTTAACTACTACTGCTACTCATCCATCACGCTGAACAACTTTTGTTCTACGACTTTGCTGAAATCGCAAAAAAAATTACTCTTCATACAAATCTATCAGCTGATCGACTAATTTTGTGCATTTTAAGTATGGAGGGTCCAAATTTTTTTTGAGAAATGACGTTAGGTTCCTTTGGTTCCATTCAGTTGTTCAGTATGATGAGTAGAAGCCCCAGTTAACGGGTCCTACACCAAATATTTTACACCTGTATTAGCTGAAACTATTTTAACTGGTGCTTCTACCCATGAAACTGAACAATTTTCCCCATGGAACCCATAGTGAAATCACAACGAAAAAATTTGGCTCTCCCATAGTAACTCGATCAGCTGATCAGGCAACTTAGTATGGGAAGTTCAATTTTTTTTTTGAGATTTGACTATGGGTTTCATGGGGAAAGTTGTTCAGTTCCATGGGTAGAAGCACTAGTTAAAATAGTTTCAGCTAATTTTGATAGACCTTATATAATATTTGATAAGATATTTTACGACTTAATTGTGACAGATGTCACAACGTAAAATCAATATTTAATTTATATGTTTACACAATAGAGAGTAATTTAACTACAGCATAAAATATATTAACTAAAATAACCGACATAGCTCACAGAATCGCTAAACTGAAGTGGCAGTGGGCAGGGCACATAGCTCGTAGAACAGATGGCTGTTGGGACAGTAAACTTCTCGAGTGGCGACCGCGCACCGAAAAATGTAGCGTAGGCAGGCCTCCCACGCGGTAAACCGACGACCTGGTAAAGATCGCGGGAAGCCGATGGATGCGGGCAGCGCAGGACCGGTCGTCGTGAAAATCCTTGGGGGAGGCCTTTGTCCAGATATCCTTTGACGATTCTCGGTTGATATAATAACTGCTAAGGTGCTGAATGGTGTGATCGAAACAACAAGAAAGCTTCCATCGCGTATAAGGTTTATAATTTAGAAGTGTTAATCAATCTTCATCAAATAACGATAATCCAAGCGTACGTATCAGAACAAAATAGTAAATTCGTCGCGGTGAGGTGACCACTTATTATAGAACCTTCAATGCGGTTAATTGAAATAGATCTTAGGGCTTTAAGAAGCCTCAATCCGAACAGGTTGATACGTGTTAAAATAATATCGAACGTAAGTCTATTCAATTATAGTTCAAATCAATGCGGGCTTCAGCGCGGCTGTTACGTTGAAACCAAACGCCCATTTCTCGATTTTAACATGTTTTTATTCCTTTTCTATACTTTCAAATAAGTTAAAAAAAATGTGTTGAATTCAAATGAAAGGTCTTTAAGTCACCGATTTTTGTGTGTTGGTTTCATTCAACATTAACTATTTGTTTTCGAGAAATTTTGCAATTAATGCCAAAACAGGGTCTACAGTATATTTTTTTTACATCATTAGTGGTATTATTTTTAAAATTGTATTTAATTAAATCGATTTTTTTATTACTTTAAGTATATTATATATTTTTTCCATAGTGATAGCTTTACACAGTCTTTCAATAATTTGAATTGAATGACATATCTTAAGGTCTTAAATCGCAACAATTTTAATTTTTGTGATCTCCCTAAGCCGAAGATAATGTAATGTTAAGTCATTTGGTATTCGTAATTTGTTTGCTATTCGTCGAATACCGAATAATAATGTCTATTATTCGACATTCGGCGAATAGTTGTCTAAAATAAACTTTTAATGAAAAAAACTATAGGCTTCAATAATTACTTAATTTTTTCTTAAAAAACAAAACACACTTAGTTTAGTATTAATTATTATCAATAATATTAAATGTCATATAAAATCAGTCATGTCAAAGTTAGGCTTTTTTTTTAATATTTAAAATCCAAAAGGGGCTGATTGTGGTGCAAAAAAACTAGTTTTTTTGCACGATTTGGATCAAGTCAGTTGCACTTTTTTCATACATCAAACCTGCCTCATAAAATAGTATTCCTGAATAAACAGAACTGTCTGGTGTGTTTAAGTATCTTTTAGCAATTTAGATTACAGTAGGTAAAGAATAAATGATTGTACAAGCGTGATGGTACATTCGATAACAAATAATCTATTTTTTAAATTCCTTTGTTAATGTCGAATAATAATAGCGAATTATTCGACTATTCACCATAGGGAATAGCGATTAATCGGTATTCGACTATTCGCTATTACACCTATTCGCGGCAACTCTACTATTTACCTAGAGCAAAGTATGTACTGATGAGAGGCCTTGTTCTGTTGGTAGTTAAAGCTTTAGTTCGGAACCATGTTTGTGAGACCCCGAATCGCACTTGGCCGGTTTTTTTTATCTCCGATTAGTAGCCCATTGATGATAATAACAATAGATAAAATAGGTACGTGGGTGTCTGGGTTCGGTTCGTTCACAATAATCACAAGCATACATTGGCCGCTCACATTACGTTTATAGCTAGAAAAATGTAGGGCGTGTCCGGTTTCAAAGCGCATTGTTGAGTAAGGTTGAGTACAAACAAATGCAAATTACTGTATCAAACTGATATGTATGTGTATTTTTTTTTATTAAAAATTTAAGTCTATAAGCTCAAACACGTCCGCACCGAAGGGCTCGACGCTACCCTGAATTAGGGCGATCGGGCCTTTGTCGACCACGCGGGCCCAGTGCGGGTTGGTCGACTTCACAAACAACCTGCGAGTTTCTTCGCAGGCGTGTTGCAGGTTTCCTCACAATGTTTTCCTTCACCGTAAGAGCGTCGGATAAACGTACATATGAAATCTAAATTCGAAATCGCATTGGTACAGGCCATAGCCATTACGCCACCGACGCTCATTTTTTGAAAAATTTGAGTGCGTTGGACTATATCTGACCTGATGGTAAGTGACGATGTAGTCGAGGATGGTACAAGCAAACTCAAATAATGGCTATTCACTCTCGCCTTGCAGATCCCTAAATTGTAGGAGTCGGGAAACACAGACGCAGGCAAGGAGTTCCACTTCATCGCTGTCCGCATAATAAATGAGGAAGCGTAACGCTTCGTGCGTATAGACTGAATATCAACAACAAACGGGTGGAACCTCCCCCCGGGAATCGAAACCGCGACCTCCTGATGTGAAAGTACCGTACTTAACCATTAGGCCACGAAGGCGGTTAAATTCAATTGCATATTTTTTTTACGTAAAATTTATTATAAATTCATTACAAATTACACCTAAAAAACCTTAAAATTGTAGAATCAGAGTGCACTTGTTAAGTTTCGGCTATTCGTGAATCGTGGGGCCGTGAGATGTTGCAATCGCACTAACATCTCCCAAGTTCCAACTCACTGATAACTTTGCACACATAATAGGGGATCGGACTGTTAGTCATTTGAGTTACTTTTTATGATCTGTCAAAAACGAAATTTTGTTCTAAAAATGTTTGAAATACCCACAAGTCACGTCATAGATTTTAAGCGTCATTGACGAACTTATTTTGTGAATTTGATCAATTAAAAATTGAAGAAGTGATGGAAAAACAAAACAAGGTTTTTTGAAACTTCAAGAGGAGAGCAATTTAGGCTAGTACTCTTTATTATACTGTGATTTAGGAAATCATATTTCAGATTTTATTTTTGACTAGCTGTCCCGGCGAACTACGTTCCACCTTACACTACACTATACACTACCCTACCCTACACTACACTACCTTACCCTACCCTACATAAGAACCTTCACCTGACAATAACGAACTCGACAAAAAAAGAATTAGCGAAATCGGTCCAGCCGTTCACGCGTGATGCCGTGACCAAGGGAAATAGGGATTCATTTTTATATATACAGATGCAGTCTGATCCCCTATTATGTATATCTACAACACATTTTTGCTCTGGAATGTAAATAATTTAGGCAGTTGCAAACCAAATGCTCGTAGACAGTTGAATTAAAATTACTTGACGTGCGCAGACGCCGTCTAATTACACAATATGTCATCTAATATAATATAATGACGGTAGTCTACAAAAATAGTTAGCTGTAAAATAAAAAATAAAAATTTGCAATTGTAATACATCGTTATTGCTCTTATAATTTGTTAAGCTTTTTTCTTTTTAATATGTAAAATGTTTTCCTTCACATCGTGAGGAAACCTGCACACGCCTGCAAAGAAACTCGAAGGTTGTGTGTGGAGTCGACCAACCCGCAATGGGCCCGCGTGGTCGACTAAGGCCCGATCGTAGGATAGGCTCGAGCCCTTTGGTGGGGACGTATATGAGCTGATATGATGATGTATAATGTACTAGTATCTATGTGTGTGTTTGCAGTGACAAATAAACTTATTATCTATCGTAAAATTTTCGTCGTATAACTATCCGAAATAATGTCTCATTTTAGCTTCGTCGCTTTCGAGTAATAAACATTGTTATGTAATTGAAGTTGTCAAAAGAAAGTAAACAAATGTAGGAACACCACGCAAATACAATGGGATCGTTCTAACACATTGAACATAAACTGTGGCTCTTACGGGCTGTGGCTGAACACCGACCTCCTTTCCCCGCTGCACTGGCGTAACGTACAAAACAGAACAACTGGACGAAGACTTCGACGCACGAAATCGTAGCGTAACCTGCGCGCGCGACTTTCACTGCGGACCTAGCGGCGTGCGCGTACGCTATTAGAGCGTGCGTGGCGCTCGGCGCTGGGAGTGCTACTGCCCGTGCCCGCCCGAGCGCGCGCACCGGCCGGCCTGCGCCCGCGTCGCCCGCTGGGACTAGATAACGAGCTCCTCCGAAACCCACCCCCTCGCTGCGAACGTTATCAGCAGTCATCATAGCTACTTCAAAATCACAAGGCTACTGATATTATCGGAGCAGATACCATATCAAAGATGTCCTACATGGAAAACAATGAGATTTCTAGCTACAGCCTGTCAAAAACATTTGGAATTGATGAGATTGTAACGCCAGATTCTACGTTAAATTTCGAGATGATGTACTGTTTTTTTTTTCTATTGGTCAGAATCATAAATTTTAAATAGTAACTTATAAATGCATTATATACGTCCCCACCGAGGGGTTCGAGCCTACCTTGAATTAGGGCGATCGGGCCTTAGTCGACCACGCGGGCCTAGTACGGGTTGGTCGACTTCACACACAACCTACGAGTTTCTCCGCAGGCGTGTGCAGGTTTCCTTAACCGTAAGAGCGTCAAATCTAAATTCAAAATCACATTGGTACGTGGCAGGATTCGAACCACGACCTCTCGGACAGGACGCGGCGCCCTAGCCGATACGCCACCAACGATCTACATAAATGCATACACACTGACAGAAATATCTTTAAAATAAGATTAACGTTTCTGTATAAAGCTTTCATTATAACATCTGTCCGGCAGGAGTTGGAAGCACCAAAAAAGTCCATGAATATTCATTGCCACTTCTATAATTAATTTAAACATGACATTATAATGCCCATTACATTACATCTTCTTTATTAAATTTTGCGAACGCAATAATAAATTGTAAGCTGTCAACGTGAAATCCAACTTCCTTCGTAAAAGCTGTGTTATTGTATTCAAATGATGCTACTCCAACAACATTGTAAGTAATTATCATATCATCTCATATACGTCCCCATCGAGGGGCTCGAGCCTATGCTGAATTAGGGCGATCGGGCCTTAGTCGACCACGCGGGCCCAGTGCGGTTGGACACAACCTTCGAGTTTCTTCGCAGGCGTGTGCAGGTTTCCTCTCGATATTTTCCTTCACCGTAAGAACTTAAGTGGCAGTGGGCGGGGCACATAGCTCGTAGAACAGGCGGCCGTTAGGGCAGTTAAGTTCTCGAGTGGCGACCGCGCACTGGAAAACGTCTCCCACTCGGTAGACCGATGAAGGTCGCGGGAAGCCACTGAGTGCGGGCAGCGCAGAATGGAAATCCTTGAGGGAGGCCTATGTCCAGCAGTGGACGTCCGTCGGCTGATATGATGATGATGAAGAGCGTTGGATAGACGTACATATGAAATCGAAATTCGAAAACACAGGTACGTGGCAGGATTCGAACCACGACCTCGCGGACAGGAGATAGTTTAGCGACAATCATAATTTCCATCACTACGTCACAGTATTACGATATGACTTACAGAAGCGCAACGCCTTTGATGTCGCACGATGTGTCACCGGCGTAGGTACTAGCCCATACTAGCACAGGCTAGGCAACTCGCGGAGTTTGGCAGGCTGTGCCCCGCCGCCCGCTGCCCCGCAAGTACCCTTCCGTTGCTCTGCGCAAGTACATTCGTTGCGCTACTAAGCAGCTATATTGTAATACTGTGACTCCGTCCACTAAGACAGGCGCAGTCCATTATGTATGAAACAGCTATCGATTTTCATGCATTCACTGCTCAAAATAGAACAGTATTAACGTCGACGTGGTGTCGACATATTTTTTCTCGTTGAACTCATTGTCGACTGACAAATCGCCAGTGTTTGGACACTTTTAAATTCTAATCAAAAGGCCACACAAATGTTATCGATCAGTGACTCAGACTGTGGAAAATGGCTCTTCTAGAAAAAAAATACTGACAGGATTAGCCCGATAAACAGATAATAGGTATTGTGTGAGTGTTGTGTGCGACATGAAAAGAGTTAAATATACAAATTCAAGAGAACTATTTTGTTTAAACTATTTATGCGAGGAATAGGTGGTGCAACTAGACTACTCAAGGACGTAACTTGCCTGGAACTATGATTTGAAGCAGATTTGTTTTATTCACTATTGACATCTATTGGTAAGCCCTTGGCATCATCTCACCTGATCGTAAGTGACGATGATGCCGAAGATGGAAGATACCCCAACGCAACGGATCTGGCTATCATATCTTCAAGCTGGAATACATCAATGTTGTCAACACTGATGTTTGGCGGCAAAACTTAGATAAGATGGTGGTAGCTAGCAAGGCGGGCTTAGAAAATACAACCAAACCGAGTCTTACAAGGTTAGACACCGCCGGGAATCAAACCCGAGACCTCCTGGTGTGAAGCGAATGGACTAACCATTACGCCACGGAGGCGGTTATTCAGATATTCTTATAAAGACACAAAACGATAATTTAAAGTTTCGGAAAAATAAATATACATTTAATTACTCCAATTGTGATGAGTAAGTAACTCATGCACTGCAATACTGCAATATCACGACCCTCCGATTCACAGAAAAAAGAATAGATATAATTTTCAACCGACTTTCGAAAAGGAGGAGATTCTCAATTCGACTGTATTTTTTTTATGTTTGTTACTTCAGAACTTTTGACTGGGTAAACCGATTTTGATGATTCTTTTTTTATTTGGTGTGGTCCTATATAAATTTTGTCAAAATCGGTGTAGTACTTTATTCGAAAATTACAAAAACCAAAAATAATCATGCAAAATTGTACTAAGTTGTTGCGATGGATGTCGGTTTTTATCTAGACTATACAGGGTGTAGCAAAAGTGGTGTAGGTTACGTTAACTGGGGCTTCTACTCATCATACTGAACAACTTTTGTTCTAAGACTTTACTGAATACGTAAAAAAAATATCTCTTCATACAAATCGATCAGCTGATCGACCGATTTTGTGCCTTTTAGTGTGGAGGGTACAATTTTTTTTTTGAGAATTGACTATGGGTTCCTTGGATAAAGTTGTTCAGTATGACGAGTAGAACCCCCAGTTAACGGGACCTACACCAATTTTGTTACAGCCTGTATATACTTAATTACTCTAATTGTGATGAGAAAATCAAGCATTGAAATATTACGACCCTCGGATTCACTGAAAAAAATATAGATATAATTTTATCGAGTCGTCTATCAACGTCTGAGGACAGAGCATTAATGTATATGATGGAAAGAAACCCGACTACCAGTGCAGCAATAGAATATAGTTCGAACACTCTTGGTTTATTTCCATGGCTTCTGTCTACAACTGAACCGTTTGTGAGCAACAAGCGTCCGGTAGCCTGCAGGCAGCGTCCGAGCAACCAAGCCAAAACTCGTGCGCAGCCGTTTGCACAACGTCCGCCCTTTCCGCACGTTCTTGACATACGAGTATTACGCAGCCCCCCAGAGACGTAGCGCAACAACCTTCGAAATAATCGCATTCAATACTGTTTCTCGTGTCAAAAGTGTAATTACACACTGGATATATGTGTACAAATGTGTAAAATATTCATTAAAAACCGGCGCCGACGACGCTTGTTTATTCATAAAAATGTTTTAACCAACCTTCATTCATACCTTTCTCTTACGACGACGTTCACGTCACAGTAATACTAGAACCAACACAGTCACTTAAACAGGGTTAAAAGCATATCGAGAACGCAGTTTCGCTCCTCAACTATAGTTGCAAAGATATCCTGTCAATAAATGCAAGAAAGTAGGTTGTCAGGAATAAAATAGCTTACAATAGCGCAACGAAAGTACTTACGCCTGGCAAACTCGCTGACTACAGGCTAGTATGGGCCTAACCTAAGCCGGTGGCGCATCGTGCGATATCAAAGGCGTTGCGCTACTGTAAGCCATATCGTAATACCACAGTATTACAATATAGCGGCTTACAGTAGCGCAACGAAAGTACTAACGCAGAGCAACGGAAGGGTACTTGCGGGGCAGCGGGCGGCGTGGCACAGCCTAGGTTGACTACAGCCTAGTATGGGCTAGTACCTACGCCAGTGGCGCATCGTGCAACATCAAAGGCGTTGCGATACTGTTAGCCATATCGTAATACTGTGACATAGGTATACATCTAATCAGCGGTTTATTATACGGAACGGTCATAGCTCGTCTTCTCAATGGGGCACACGCAACACCAACGAGTATTTCGTTCTCAGACGATCACATATGCAAAACATGACACATTTCCCATTACAATAGGGATGACGAATGCTAGTCATCTGATTTACTTTTTATCATCTGTCAAAAACGACATTTTGTTCTAAAAATGTTTGAAATACCTAGGCGTGACTTCATAGTTTTGCAGCGTCGTTTAAGAACTCATTTTGTGATTTTAATGAATAAAAAATCGACGAGTTGATGGAAAACAAAACGAGTAAGTTTAAGTAGGAGGGCAAACTAGTGTTCACAGTTCATAATTTATTTGTGATGCTGTCGTCACCCCTATTCATCCGATGACGTGCACATGGGTCTGGGCCAGTATCCATCGTCCAGCACGTCATCTAACGGTGATGCCGAACAGATGAATGTGTCCAACGGTAAAACGCAACAAAAATCGTAAACCGGGCCGTCACGGTACACCGGCCTTCTAAACGCATGCCTGCCTAAACCTACAACCGACCGAGTTCAGTAACCCTTTGGGAGTTAAGATATAATAAAATACAAGCCAAGTGCGAGTCGGATGCGCGCACTGAGGGTTGCGTAACGTACCACCCGCCACACCTTTGGATGCAAATGCAATATGTTATAGTTAGTACGCATCGCAATAATAGTTATTTATGATACAAGGGTGGTAAAAAGGTCAATAACAAACGAGTGAATAAAAAAAATAATAAAAAAAGTGTCATTTGTAACCATCGTCACGAGTTTGTTATTTCCTTTTACACCCATGTATCATGCGAAGTTTTTTAATACAGTTGTGAGAAAATAGATAAAATAAAAAAACGACCGTGACAGAAAAATAAAATACATGGGTTACCTATCAAGGCTTCTGCAATCAAGTTTGGCTTATTTTAAATGTCCGGGGAGTAATCTCACTTAGTTTTTTCTTATACTTACACATAAGTATATCTTTTATTACATATGTATTACCTATTCCTAATTTTATTACTTTTCACAATTAAAACATCTCAATTCAGTTTAAAGAAAATGCGCCATATTTTAGCTAGAACACGTACGCATGCGTAAGTTTTTTTATTATCTTAAATAAACTACAATAAGGTTTGGATACTAAACCTTTTTAGATAAGATGACCTATTCCTTGGTGTAGCCGGTTCCACTTCATTTATGTTTTTCTCTTTTCTTCACAAAGATATAACCCAAAGAGAATCTAAACACCTAGCGTTATGTACTAACCTCACGGAGGAACTACCTATCTCTTTTAAAATTCTCCTTTAAAAAGTCTTAAAGAAGATTCTGTATCTTTGCTTATTATATTTTTTATTTGCTAGATATGTCTTGTTCCTCCGAGCTAGATATTTTATAAAAAGTGGTAAAGTAAAAGCACGTGTGCGGTAAAATCAATTTTGCGCACGCTTGACTGGCATAATAATATACCACTTTTCGAGCAACTGCATTGAAAAATATTTTTCTACTTCTTATGTAAAGTTGTTATTTATATAGAGAGAAGGCTGCATAAAGTGGACGTCCTTAGGCTGATACGATGATGATGATGATGATTAATTTCCGATAAAACAGGCCTCTTTTTCGCAACTCCTCAGAAGTAAGCAAAAAAATTTGCTGCACATCTGTGTCGGTCGATAAGTTTTACTTTTATTTTACACGTGAGTTTTATTTTATTGCGCATTCAGCATAATAAAACTGAGCGCTATAATCATTCCACCTGCTTCAACGGAGTATTCTTACTTGACGTGAGTTTACGGTCTAGAGTGGATTTAAGGCGGTAATATTACAGATTTTTGTTATTTTTAACGTCAAATACTCCTAAACGACAGTAAACCCAAGGTTGAAAAAAATAACCTTATTGTTGAGAATGTTCTTTAAAGCACACCCTGGACCCTTCTTACAACGGACCAGAAATGACATTTCAAAAAAGGAATGACGGAACAAACAAAATGGCGACGAAATCCTATACGTTCGGCAACCAAACTGTAACCAATCTGTATCAATCTGGGTGACGAGAAGGTAAGGTCGTAATCTAGAGAGCGGCAGGGAGTGTCCATACTGTATGTTAGTCAAAGGCTATTAGAAACACGATTGAGCAGTTTTCGCTCGATAGAAAAAGAATCTTAAAGTGGGTCTACACCGTTACTTTCAACCCTAGTTATGACTAATATTTTTAAGAATATTTTTTTTTAAATACACAACAATATTTGTTATGATAATAAAAAGTGAGTAATGTTATTATCTTTTATACTTTCAATATAGTTTTTGATTAAAACGAAAAACCATAAAAAACAACTACTCTTTACACGTAAAGAAAAAGGCAGAGACAACTTATACGGGCGGAAACCCTAAAAAACCAAGAGCAAGAAAGCTGAAATTTTGTCCTTTATAATGTAAACAAGGAACAAGGTCGGATTTTTCGAAATTCCCACGGGATAGGGAAAAAAACTGGAACGTAGTCGCGGGCAAACAACGTCTGCCGTCTACTCTAAATGTAATGGATTTATTATTATTACAGCTCATATACGTCCCCACCGAGGGGCTCGAGCCTACCCTGAATCAGGGCGATTAGGCCTTAGTCGACCACGCGGGCCCAGTGCGGGTTGGTCGACTTCACACACAACCTTCGAGTTTCTTCGCAGGCGTGTGCAGGTTTCCTCACGATGTTTTCCTTCACCGTTAAAGCAATCGCTAAGTATGTACGTAAGTTTTTTGAAAAACTCATTGGTACATTGGCCGTCCAGATTTGAACCCGGTACCTCTGGTTAGATGGACCGAGTCGTTACCGGTTGAGCCACCGACGCTTAAGTAATGGATTAACAGAATGGATTTCTGCAATAAAAGCTGATTCATCATCATCATATCGGCCGAAAAAACGTCCACTGCTGTACAAAGGCCTCCCCCAAGGATTTCCACGACGACCGGTCCTGCGTTACCCGCATCCATCGGCTTCCCACGATCTTCACCAGGTTCGTCGGTCCACCGCGTGGGAGGTCTGCCTACGCTACGTTTTCCGGTGCGCGGTCGCCACTCGAGAACTTTACTGTCCCAACGGCCATCTGTTCTACGAGCTATGTGCCCTGCCCACTGCCACTTCAGTTTAGCGATTCTTTGAGCTATGTCGGTTACTTTGGTTCTCCTGCGGATCTCCTCGTTTCTGATTCGATCCCGCAGAGAAATTCCGAGCACAGCACGCTCCATTGCCCTTTGGGTGACCTTGAGCCTTCTCATGAGGCCCATAGTAAGCGACCATAGCACTGTTTCGTAAGTCATCACTGCCAACACGCACTGGTCAAAGACCTTAGTCTCAAGACTAAAAAGCTGATTGCTTGGTAAAAAATGCCATAAGTTGAATTAATATGGGTGTAGTTTACTTGGGATTAATAGTGACTGATAATTTGAAAAATAAATGTAACAATAATTAGAATCATTTTAAATAAAAACCAGAATATTGTTTATTATACTGTGTTATTGTCTTACGCTTATATATGACACTCACACAGGAAATCAGATATAATCTACTTGCTAGACCTGAAGGAACACTTCCACATAGCGTTGCCAGGCGTCCGGATAAAGCCGGACAGTGTTAGGCTTTTTGGATGCGTGTCCGGCCAAATTAGAAGGTGTCCGGCCTGTCCGGCTTTTTAGGTTTAATGATTTTTCCAGTCACCTGTGCATTCGGGTGAGCGCTGTCGTATTTATGAGACTATGGCGGCGTTTCTTTGTCTGATTAGGACCTCGCTAAAGGCCAGTAAACATGACTGATTGATTTAGGAGTGTCTAAAGAGGGCTTTAATAATTTAGGGAGTCCGGCTTTTTTACCCAAAAGTCCGGCTAAACTAGCAGGTATGTCCGGCTATTTAGTTTTAAGACCTGGCAACCCTACTTCCACAGATGAGATACTAGCAGTGTTGCCACCTTTAGGAAAATAAAAATCGGGACAATCGGTCGGCCATCGAAGACAATCGTAGTTTGGACGTATACAGAATTTCAGACCATCTGACTGAACAATATCATTGTAATGGGGACTGTCCCGGTAGAATCGGGACGGGTGGCAACTCTGGATACTAGTTACTTCGTAACAGATATTGCACTTCCTTATGAAACGAAAATACCTACGCATTTATTCACCTACTCCTTCCCATGCACGGAAACATGAGAATTAAGTCGCTCGACTTAGCGGTTATAATTGCTTACACGGGCGGCGCGCGATGTGTAGGTACTGATCTCGCCTGCTACACCGAGTGACGGGGGCCGACACTTTTCTGTCTTGTGTACTAAGCTGTTCACAGGCTCAGCCAAAGAAACAGACATACATATTCTCTAAAAACACGGAAACATGAGAATTAAGTCGCTAGATTTAGCGGTTATAATTGCGTACACGGGCGGCGCGCGATGTGTAGGTACTGATCTCGCCTGCTAGACCGAGTGACGGGGGCCGACACTTTTCTCTCTTGTGTACTAAGCTGTTCACAGGCTCAGCCAAAGAAACAGACATACATGTTCTCTAAAAAAATTACCCTCTATTTTGGATGGTCAGACAGGTAAAAACTTAAGAGGGTAAAAACAAAGAAAAAACTGATAATATTGAGCTGTACCAACAGAGATAAAACATGTATTACCATAATGTGTATTTGGATTGAGAATCTAGACTAGATTAAAAAAAAACGGCCCACACGAGTCGGACTCGCGTAAAGTAGGGTTCCGTAATCTTCTCGAAAAATAAATGAATATATTAAAAAACAAAACTATATTTGCAGTTGGTAATATAACATTTTAATCACATGCAATTATCCCTACTAATCCCTACTAATATTATTACTAATTACTAATTTACTTTTACTAATATTATAAATGCGAAAGTAACTCTGTCTGTCTGTTACGCTTTCCCGCAAAAACTACTGAACGGATTTGGCTGAAATTTGGTAGGTAGACAGATTAGGACCTGGATTAAGACATAGGCTACTTTTTACCACGCTCGCGAGCCGCTTGCGGCTCGCGCACTGCGCACCCTCGAAAAGTCATAGAAACGTGGTCCACGCGGGTGAAGCCGCGGGAAACAGCTAGTAAAGAATATTTTAATAATTTTAAGGTAAAGTTGGTCAAGAGGTCGAAAATCAACGGTTTTCAAATTATGGCCGCTCATTTTTAAATTTTGTATAAAAAACGCATTGATTTGTTCATTTGTAATAATTATCGTAAAACCTAAAAACTTTTAGGTACAAGCTTTAAATATTGCATTGTCACATGATATACATATGTATGCAAAATTTCAGCTAAATCGGAAATCAGGCAGTGGGTCAAATTTAACTTGCAAAATTTCACCCGAACAAACATACATACATTGCAAGTTGATTAAAAGCTTGTAAAAAATATCTAAGCATGCAAAATACAGGAAAAAGTTACTTATTTTATCAGCTTTCTAAAAAGGTATAAAAGTTGCAAAACATCAATTTAATAGTAACAAAAAATAATGATTCCTGTTACGAAGGTGCATCAAGACCCATACAAATACAATATGGTTTACATGAGTTTTTAAATTTTACCATGTTTTTCACATCATTAGTCGTCACTCGTCAGTGACACTCTAGCATCATCTCTTCCCTTATCGTGTGGCACAATTAACCTTGCTATCCAAAGGATAGACGGCGGTTGTCTGGTGTTGCTCTTAGAATTAGTACTAATATATATACTTTGCCATCACCCGCGGTCACGTGTGGGGCATTTCAATTTACGTTCTTACTCCTTCCTCGAAAGTAAAAATGTTAAAAAACAAAAGTGATTCACATTGCTACAGACAAGCCACAAACACTATTCTGTTAAGAATGCAACAAGGGGTCATTAACTAGGATACAAGCAACGACATCCTCGTTAGTCCAAACAAGCTTGTCTCTTCTATGTCTACATGGCTACATACAAGCCAGAAACACTATCAAGGGGTCATTAACTAGGATACAAGCAATGACATCCTCGTTAGTCCAAACAAGCTTGTATTTTGTATGTCTACATAGCAATATACTAAGGAAAGCTTTTAATTTCAACATTTTCCTCGAATTTGATTCCAATTAAAAGCCGCCGGCGGCAAACTATGCGGTAAGTGAACTTCACATCCGCGCAAGCGATGGGAGGTTATGTTACGTAACTCTAGCGTTCAGAAAGCACTGGCAAGTTGGCTTCTAGTGCCTACCTACAAATACCAGTCTCATTAGTCAATTCCCACTCGATGAACCGAAGACCTGGCGAAGGTCGCGGGAAGCCGCTGGACGCTTGCAAGACAGGGCGGTCCTGTGAAAGTTCTTGGGAAAGGGCTATGTCTTTCGGCTGATAAGATGATGATGATAGGCAATTAGGATTACAATCATAAAATATCCCTCTTAAAATTACAAATAATAGTATATATACATTATGATACAAGTGACCTAAATTAGTCATTACATGGAGTCGAGGGCTGTTTTGGAGCAGAGAGTGTATTGGCTTATGCTAGCGTGTGCCATACGACGACGTTTCAATATGCACTTGCGACAGAATAAAAAAAATCTCACTTACCTACTTTGTAAAAATCACACTATGTTATGTATGTATGACCTTTTAAACTGATAAATAAAAATTTTCAATTAACCTAAAAACTTATAGATACAAGCTTTTAATATTGCACTGTCACGCGATAAGTAAACAGCATGCAAAATTACAGCTCAATCGGAAACCGGGAAGTGGGTCAAATTTAACTTGCAAGATTCCACCCTAAAAAACATACATATACATTGCAAGATAAATAAAAGCTTGTAATAATAGGTCTTTACCTATGAAATTGCCGAATGTATAAAAAAGTTTAAAGATGAAAATTAATATTAATATTAAGAACAATAGTTATTAAAACAAAATTTATTCTCAAAATTGCATTAGACTATTAGAAATTAAATGGTGGTAAACATATGCCTTGATCGAACCCGCGACCTCCTATTGTGAAGCGAATGGACTAACCATTACGCCACGGAGGCGGTTAAAAAGTTTACAAGCTGTGGAAAAAATAGTATTTTTACAAAAAATCAATAATGTAGTTCAATCGTTGAGGTATTACCCGACTACAGAAAAATTAGGGTAATTATTTGACAGTCTGTGTATGTATGTATGTTTACCCGACTACGGAAAAAGAAGGGTATTGGTTAGACAGTCTATCAGTTGTCTGTAATGTATGTTAGTACGTATGTGTATGATGTTTCCCTAGTATTTCATAAATCACTTAACCGATTTTAACAAATGTGGTGAGAGTTTTCGATTATTATAATGAGACACAAGAATTATGGAAATAAAATAAAAGTTAGAAAACTAAAACCCGACTACAGAAAAACTTTGATAAGTATGAAAATAATAGCCGCGGGGAACAGCCGTGGTGGCAAGCCCTATCGTTATCAAAATTTATATCACCTATCATTATGGCTTGCGTGCGACCACGGCTATTACCCCAGATGAAGCAAAAATAAAAGCTACGATTTCAGGCGGAAAAACTTTTGTTTTCATATTTTTTTGTGAAGTTTTTCTGCTGTCAGGTTTTAGTTTATTAAACTTTTATTTTTTGGAAATAAACTTTTTGAGATACCCAATTTTTGTCACGTTCAAACCAAGATGGCGGCTAACGCGCTGGAGGTCGAAAACTTGGATTTTTCACGAGGGCGCTTTATTTAACCCGATATTAAAAAAAAAACCTCTTCACTTTCTGTAGGTTCAAAAATACAAACTGGGCTATAATTACTTATATTGTTATCAAAAATCGGGTGGTAATAAATTTTAACGTCCAAAAACAATTATTGTGATGGATAAAGTAACCTTAAGTTGGTAAAGGTCAAGGATTGGTCATCGCAGAGGTCCATAAATTGAGGGTAGGCAACATAATGCAGGACTAGATGGTTATCAAGATACAGTACTCGTAAGCTTGCACGTTACAAGGTAATTTTTTAGATTATTTCTAATAATTTTTCCATCTCTGGACATCATAAATTAAGTAGGAAAGAGCTTTAACAAAAATCTAAATTTCTATGTCAGACATTTTTGGTTTTCAGAGTTCAGGGAAAAACAATCAAAGTCACTTCTGGACAATTGTAAGAAAACAGACTTAGAAAACCTTATAATTGTTTATAAAACCGGCCAAGGGCGAGTCGGACTCGTGCAAGGTCGAGTTCCGTAGTTTTTTAAAAAAATGTATGTATATTTTAAAAACAAAAGTATATTTACAGTTGATAATAGAACATTTTGTATTGGAAAATCTAGGAACTTATTACAAATCCAACTGCACACCTTAAGTGGGTCGACTATTGTTACTCCTAAACTAAGAATGGCTAATTAGCCGTGATAGTTTTCCTACTATTTACAATTATTTTCAGATGTCCTGATATAGCGGTTTAGCTGGCAGGGATGGAAATTGGGATGGAACACTTGACTCTAACAAAAATTAGCTAAATCCAAAAATGGTTTTAGCAAATTTAAATAACTATTCAACGATACCCCACACGGTACGTCAACGAAAACAATTCACCCCCCTTTAATGTAAGAGGTACCCAAAAAAAAATTCCAAGATTCTATTGTACCACTTTGTTGGCGCGATATGTATCATCATCATAGCAGCACATATACGTCCCCACCGAGGGGCTCGAGCCTACCCTGAATTAGGGCGATCGGGCCTTAAGTCGACCACGCGGGCCCAGTGCGTGTTGGTCAACTACACACACACACAACCTTCGAGTTTCTCCGCAGGCGTGTGCGGGTTTCCTCACGATGTTTTCCTTCACCGTAAGAGCGTCGGATAAACGTACATATGAAATCTAAATTTGAAAACACATTGGTACGTGGCAGGACTCGAACCACATCTCAAACATAAATTTTATGAATGATCAGTCTTAGTAAATAACCCACAATTATCCCAGTGCAATGTACTAAAGTGTACGCTGGCACGATTGAGAATAAAAAGGGATAAAAAATAACCTTTTAGTACAAACGAAAGGATCGTTCAAAAACTTTAACTTTTAAGCTATAGACTCTGATCCCTTATCTATCTGCTTTGCTTGAAAGTTAGTATTCGGGGATTTTTGGGAGCGAAAAATCGATTTAGATAGGTCTCATCTCTGGGAAAACGTTATTTTTCGAGATTTTTGCACTGGAGTCGGGCGCGAAACGAAATATGCCGCGCAGTGTGTATCATAAGTAGCGTAATTTTTTTTTAACATCTCTGGGTACTATGCCCCGAACAAAGCTCGGTCGCCCTGGTACTAACGTTTATGCCGAAAAATTAAAGCTCATTATTCGGGACTCTTTTCGATATTAACCTTTTTCTGTCTCAGACCAGATAAGATTAGCGCGTCTATAGATGGCGGTACCTTAGTCCTCAAACAGTTTTAGAGTGACTTTTATAGTTATTTTCCTGGGTTCTTCATATAGTCTAAGCTTATTTCTTGTCACTAAAAAAACTTGACAGAAGTAAAAACTTTTTACAGTTTTATAAGTTTTGACTCTGCGAGTGTTCCTGGTAAGGTGTCGGTGTCACGAGTTCAATGGTTTTTTTTCAACTTGAAAATGCTTTATAAGTTTTGACCCTGCGATTGTTCCTGGTAAAGTGTCGGTGTTGCGAGTTCAATTTCCATCTCAAAAATGGCCAATGCGCCTAAAGAAGTTTTCACTTCAATAATATTAACCCTCTTTTAACTACTGTCGTTTTAAAACAACATTTTTTTCAAACAAAAAAAAATATTATATTTTTTCTTATTGTTATTATATTTTAAGTAGCATATTGTACGTTTCAAATACAAAATTTTGCAGATTTTTTTTGTAAAAAGTAGGTTAAGTATCTTTGCTTATAACTCGTACCAGAATCTACTCAAAAACAAAACAAACGCGCTAATGGTGTACAGTGTTTTGACATCAACACATTAATAAATTTTCGTTCCAAAACCGATTACTGCTGACCAAAACAAATCAATCAATCACTCAACTCATGCCTTCTAAATATTCGGCCTTATTGCATGCCTGAGCGAGCTTACAATACCTTTTAAGGTTCGGCACTGTACCAAGCAGAAGTCGGACCATCAAAATATGTTCATGAGATTTCGAGAAGTTTCGAGAACCCTGGCTGAAGCACACCCTCGACACTTCATACAACGGGCCAGAAATGACATTTCAAAAAAGGAATGACGGAACAAACAAAATGGCGGCGAAATCCTATACGTTCGGCAACCAAACTGTAACCAATCTAGGTGACGAGGGGGTGAGGTCATCATCTAGAGAGCGGCAGGGAGTGTCCATACTGTATGTTAGTACTTATATGTATACTTCTTTTTGGACCACCGCGTTTTCTCTTGAGTAAGGATCGGCGAAGTCTAAGAAACACAGACTTATGGCAAATATAAGTCTGTGGTACGAAAGCACTCTGATTGCAACTAGTCAGGAACAACATTTAAACAGTTAAGTTAAAATTACCACACACGATAAAACCGGCCAAGTGCGAGTCAGAACCGCACACAAAGGGTTCCGTACCATCATACTAGATGGCGCTAGTTTCTTCACGTTTAATAAAAACACGTTTTTTGTATGGAGACCCCCTTATTTTTTCACTTTTTCTAATTTTTAGTATGTGTTGTTAGAGCGGCAAAAGAAATACATAATCTGTGAAAATTTCAATTGTCTAGTATCACGGTGCATGAAATGGGTGAAATGAAACTGGTGACAGACGGACAGAAGAGTCTTAGTAATAGGGTCCCGTTTTTACCCTTTGGGTGCGGAACCCTAAAACACACGGTAACGTATGGAATTATTTATAAAAATTATCACTGTCCAATTTATAACAAATGCTATAATGTAGCACATCCTTACTAATATTATAAATGTGAAAATGTGATTGTTTGTTTGTTACCTTTTCACGCTTCAACACCTCAACCAATCTCGGCGAAATTTGACATGGAGGTAGCCAATGTCACGGGGAAGGACATAGGCTACTTTTTATTCCGTGAAAATAGCATAATCGGATGCAGTTCCTGAGGGATTTATTTTTTTACCCATCGTAACGGAGTAACGGTTTGTTGTGATTTTTTTCTCAGAGACGATTTAGGGGGTGGCAAATGATATAGACTACTAATTAGCATAGCCCGAGATAGTTCCCGAGGGATATAGGGAACTCATTTCCAGGCTCGCGCACGTCGGGGGGGTGGCAATGTAGCAACGGATTGACGCGATTTTTATGCAAAGAAAAAGTTCAGGAGATGGAAGTGACATAGACTGCTGATCAGAATAGCCAGTTAATAACTATATAGTTCCCGAGGGATCTGGAGGAAGCTACAGCCTACGCTCGCGAAACAGTAATAAAAACGATGTCCACGCGAGCGAAGCCGCGGGCAAAAGCTAGTTCAAAATAATTTAACACTTCATCTAAAGGGCAAAGGATGTCAAAAGAAATAGCTATCGACAGGTCAAGGTGCATTAATTTTATCGCTAATAATGATGTTTATTACACTCAATTACGTCGTGACCGGAAACACATTACAAGCGGAAAGTATTGTTAGTTTTTCTGTCAATTCAGATTCAATTAAACGCCGATGGATTGCAAAATAATGATGACACATGCCACAGTTGGCACTGCTTGCGACACCGGAACGGAAATTAACCTATTTTCCTTAGAGACTAGTGTCCTGCCACGTACCAATGTGTTTTCGAATTTCGATCTCATATGTACGTTTATCCGACGCTCTTACGGTGAAGGAAAACATCGTGAGGAAACCTGCACACATCTGCGAAGAAATTCGAAGGTTGTGTGGGAAGTTGACCAACTCGCACTGGTCCCGCGTGGTCGACTAAGGCCCGATCGCCCTGATTCAGGGTAGGCTCGAGCCCCTCGGTGGGGACGTATATGAGCTGTTATAATAATAAAAAAATCCTTAGAGACAATATTTTTAGGGTTCCTTTGGGTAAAGGGTAAAAACGGGACCCTATTACTAAGACTTCGCCGCCCGTCCGTCTGTCACCAGGCTGTATTTCATGAACCGTGATAACTAGACAGTTGAAATTTTCACAGATGATGTATTTCTGTTGCCGCTATAACCAAAGACTAAATATTAGAAGTGAAATACAAAAAAATACAAAAAAACGTAAAGAAACTAGCGCTATCTAGTATGATGGTACGGAACCCCTGGTCCGCGATTCTGACTCGCACTTGGCCGTTTTTTTTATAAGTATGAACCTAATTAAGCAGCGAACTCATCATGAAGTTAAACTGGCAGAAAATGACATTGGACGAGATCCAAGTACGCATGTAGTTAATCTTAAAATGAAATATGTACTTTAAAAAATTTAAAAGCTTTTAGGTACAAGCTTTTATTTGAAAAGAGTTTTTATTGCCAAAAAGCCAAATGCTCAAATGAATTTAAAAAAAATACTGACTTTTTGGCGGGAATATTTATTATATTTATTTTCCCAAAAATTACATTTTGTGGTTTTTGATGTATAATATTGATAGTGACATCAGCAAAGTACCATTTATGTGTTGTATACTGAAATAAAAGTTTGTATTCTGTGTTTCGAGTTCCTACAAGAAGTCCGCGCAGGCTTTAGCAAAAGTGCTATCATTTTGCTATAGTACGTAGGTTAGGTTAGTTTATAGACAATGATATGATGTGAACGTAAGGAAACGGTGATATTGAAGACCGAAAAGTTTTTGAAGACGTAAAATCTACAATTACTACTAAAAAATATTATAAGATGGTATGGCCAAAGAGCCTTAGCTTAGAGGGAAAAAAAATACACGGTTCTGAATTCAAAAAAGGTAATTACTCACTCAATCGTATTTCCTACGATTCTATTGAAAACTAGCTGTCCCGGCGAACTACGTACCGCCTTACATTACAGTACACTGCCCTACCCTACCCTACCCTAACCTACACTACACTACCCTACCCTACACTACTCTACCCTACACTACACTACCCTACCCTACACTACTCTACACTACACTACCCTACCCTACACTACCCTACCCTACACTACCCTACATACCACACACTACACTACCCTACACTACACTACCCTACCCTACACTACCCTACCCTACCTTACCCTACACTACCCTACACTGCCCTACCCTACCCTACACTACCCTACCCTACATAAGAACCTTCTCCTGACAATAACGAACTCGACAAAAAAAGAATTAGCGAAATCGGTCCAGCCGTTCTCGAGTTATGCGCTTACCAACACATTTTGCGATTCATTTTTATATAATAGATAAAAAACTATTCTGGGACCTTGATTACACCGCCAAAGTACATAATCAGATCAACTTCAAAATACCAAAAGGATGTATTGTCACCGAGAATACAGATCATTCAAAATTTCAGTTTAATCGGACCCCTGGAAGCCGCTCTAAAATCGATCGCAAGATTTCAACTAAACAAACATACAATCATTGCAAGTTAAATAAAATCTTATAAACAAACTAGTGGGTGCTCGCGGCGTTCCCGTTTTTTGGTGTTCCCTTGGGAATTTCCGAAATCCTTTCTTAGCGGATGCCTACGTCATAACATCTACCTGCATGCCAAATTTCAGCCCGATCCGTCCAGTGGTTTGGGCTGTGCGTTGATAGATCACTATGTCAGTCAGTCAGTCACCTTTGAGTTATATATATTTAGAGATAATTGTAACCAAGGCAAAGAATACATATTAGTACTAACATACAATATGGACACTCCCTGCCGCTCTCTAGATTCCTACCTCACCCCCTCGTCACCCAGATTGATACGATTAGTTGCAGTTTGGTTGTCGAACGTATAGGATTTCGCCGCCATTTTGTTTGTTTCGTCCTTCCTATTTTGAAATGTCATTTCTGGTCCGTTGTATGAATTGTCCAGGGTGTGATAAAAGTTTCAAAACGTGCTGATGTTTAAAATTATGTTTTGGTTGTAGGTAACTGTAGGTTTCGTGACGAAACCTGCACACGCTTGCGGAGAAACTTGCAGGTTGTGTGTGAAGTCGACCAACCCGCACTGGGTCCGCGTGGTCGACTAAGGCCCGATCGCCCTAATTCAGGGTAGGCTCCAGCCACTCGGTGGGGACGTATATGAGCTAATATGATAATGTAGCTGTAGATAGAGGTATCAATCGTTATCTAAATACTGTTTATACGATAAGACGTATTTTGGAACTTTAGGTAATTGTTTTGACTCGAAACTACGCAATATTTACATCATCATATCAGCCGAAGGACGTCCACTGCTGGACATAGGCTTCCTCCATTCCCCCAAGGAATTCCACGACGGCCGGTTCTGCGCTGCCCGCATCCAGCGGTTTCTCGCGACCTTCACCAGTTCATAGGTCCATCGAGTGGGAGGCCTACCTACGCTACGTTTTCCGGTGCGCGGTCGCCACTCGAGAACTTTACTGCCTTCGACCAGTGTGTGTTGCCAGTGATGACATACGGAACTGAGACATGGTCTGATAAGAAAGCTCAAGGTCACCCAAAGGGCAATGGAGCGTGCTATGCACGGAGTTTCTCTGCGTGATCGAATCAGAAACGAGGAAATCCGCAGGAGAACCAAAGTAACCGACATAGCTCTCAAAACTACTAAACTTAAGTGGCAGTGGGCGGGGCACATAGCTCGTAGAACAGAATATTTACATAGATAAAGTCATTTATCGCCCTACCTTCTAAGGCACCTGATAGATCAGTGTAGAAAGCATAAATTTTTTGTATTCAAAATTCGAAAGCCCTTGGCATCATCTCATCTGATGGTAAGTGACGATGATGCCGAAGATGGAAGCGGGCTTACCAATATTCCCCAACGCAATGGCAAACTGGCTATCTTTATCATCTAACCCGAACACATCAATGTTGTTAACACTGATGTTTAGCGGCAAGACTTAGATAAGATGGTAGTGGCTAGCCAGGAGGGCTTAGAAAACTTACCACCAGATGAGATGTTGTCAAGGGTTTACCAATTGTTAATAAAAAAAAAACGCCTTACCACAAACCAAACCGAGTCTAACAAGTTAAACCCACCGGGAATCGAACCCGCGACCTGCTGGTGTGAAGCGAATGGACTAACCATTACGCCACGGAGGCGGTTGGTACAGAGGCCAGCACATCAAGCTATTCACTCGTAGTGCGATTCTGATCCATACATATTCGGCATAAGAACTGTACAAAGTCCAAAGTGTGTAACTTGATGTGCTGGCCTGTGTACATGCGCCAACGCAACGCTACGACGTTAAAACGCAGATGCT
The DNA here is from genome assembly GCA_947284805.1 of Coleophora flavipennella. Classification (NCBI taxonomy): domain Eukaryota; kingdom Metazoa; phylum Arthropoda; class Insecta; order Lepidoptera; family Coleophoridae; genus Coleophora; species Coleophora flavipennella. The sequence continues at coordinate 6,939,637 of OX369300.1, forward strand.
CGAAGCAGGAAGAACGAACATGTTTGATAAACAACAACGGCTGCTAATCATCTCGTGCGTTCGCGGATCATTTGTTTACTCTATGACTGATTAATTAAACAAACAACAGCGGACACAGATAAACTAATCCTGGAATTGAATTTGTAAGATTTTCGCCTCAGCTATACAGGGTGTAACAAAATTTGTGTACGTCCCGTTAAACGGGGCTTCTACTCATCATACCTACTAAACAACTTTTGTTCTACAAGTATGCTGAAAACGCAAAAAAATTTTTACTCTTCATACAAATCGATCAGCCGATGGACCAATTTTGTGCATTTTGGAATTGAGGGTCTATTTTTAGGGTTCCGTAGGCAAGTGTCAAAAAACGGAACCCTTATGGAGTCGTTATGTCTGTATGTCTGTCTGTCTGTCCGTCCGTATGTCACAGCCACTTTTTTCCGAAACTATAAGAACTATACAGTTGAAAATTGGTATAAGTAGATGTATTCTGTGAACCGCATTAAGATTTTCACATAAAAATATAAAAAAAACGAACAATTTTGGGGGTTTTCCATACTTAGAACTGAATTCAATTTTTTTTTATTAAACCCATACGTGTGGGGTATCTATGTTTAGGTCTTCAAAAATGATATTGAGGTTTCTAAAAAATAGTTTGCGCGATAGACACTTCCAAAGTGGTAAAATGTGTGTCCCCCATGTAACTTCTAAAATAAGAAAATGATAAAACTAAAAAAAACAATTATTTTTTGATAAGACTACGAAACCCTACTTTGCGGCGAGTCCGACTCGCACTTGGCCGTTTTTTTTTGAGAATTGACTATGTGTTCCTTGGGGAAAGTTATTCAGTATGATGAGTGGAACCCCCAGTTAACAGGACCTACACCAATTGTTTTACACCCTGTATATCTTGTGACTTTTCCGAGTAATAGAAATAAATTTGCTATCCGCGCGCCCCTTATTAGCCGAAAATTCGGAAAAAATAAATTAATTAAAGAACCGACCGAGTGCGGGTCGGACTCGCAAACCAAGGGTTCCGTACCATCGTACAAGATTAAAAAAACTAAAATAAAACCTTCTTGTATGGGAGTTTTAATTTTAATTTATTTTTAGTATTTGTTATAGCAATAGAAATACACACTCTTATTTCGACTGTCTACCCATTACATTTATTTTTACTATGCTATTACCATATTACGGTTCATGAAATACATTTGGTGGTTCAGAACCCTTAAAAAATGCTAAATACGTTAAAAAACCGACTTTCATCGCAACAACTTAGTACACTTTTGCATTATTATTTTTGGTTTTTGTTAATTTTCTAATAAAGTACTAGACCGATTTCGACAAAATTTATATGGGACTACGCGGGAAGCACTAGCTTTCAAATAAAAAAAGGAATCATAAAAATCGGTTCACCCAGTCAAAAGTTCTGAGGTAACACACATAAAAAAGACATACAGACGAATTGAGAACCTCCTCCTTTTTGGAAGTCGCTTGAAAAGAAGGTTAGGTTAGCATACAATAACAATGTAAACAAATGCTGGTACCTAAAATTGGAGCCCGATCGATCATTTATGGTTATGTTATGTTAATATGTTTTTGTTTATGCTATGTTTACGCTAGACGCACTGTCTACGACCTTTAACTGTAAGTGATCGTAGAGTAACACTAGACAATGCTATGATTGAGTGTGTTGTTTACATGGAAAATTCTAATGAAATAATAAAACTGCAAGAAAGAATATTATGGAATATTTTTAGTTACTCATCAAACAATTAACAAGTAACCTATAAATTTATTTTCCTTATTTGTTTATAACAATGATAACAAAAATACTGATTGCACATCAAGTTATCCGTCCTTCTCAACTGGACTAGAGTTGAGCAAGCGAAGCGAGCGATAGTAGGTTCGGTTAGGTTTGATTGATTACACTGTCGAGGAACTTGGCGAAGCGAAGCTCCCCCCTCCTGGGTGGCGGATCTGACTTAAGAAATAATAAAAACAGTTTTGCTTAAACCACATATACGCTATACTTGTTAACGCTATACGATACGTGCTATAAATGTTCAAAAATTCGCGGAATGAAATGAAACAATTGAAGTATTTTTCTTATTCAATATAATTACGCTCGAGTTAAAAAAGCGTCGGTGGCTCAACCGGTAACGACTCGGTCCATCTAACCAGAGGTACCGGGTTCAAATCTGGACGGCCAATGTACCAATGAGTTTTTCAAAAAAAACTTACGTACATACTTACCGATTGCTTTAACGGTGAAGGAAAACATCGTGAGGAAACCTGCAAACGCCTGCGAAGAAACTCGAAGGTTGTGTGTGAAGTCGACCAACCCGCACTGGGCCCGCGTCGACTAAGGCCTAATCGCCCTGATTCAGGGTAGGCTCGAGCCCCTCGGTGGGGACGTATATGAGCTGTAATGATGATGATGACGCTCGAGTTAAATGCACTTTTCTGATCGACTAATTAATTTGTATAAACCATCAAAAAATATGTTTTTCCTTTGCCCTCAAAATGAGCCGAAATTTCCTCCTTAACTTCTTCATCGGTATGAAGTTTTTTTACTGGTAGTTCTTTTTTAAAATTTTGGGCACAAATAATAGTAGCTGAGGGCCAGATCTCGGTTGTAGGGTGGGTGAGCTAGCGATTCGAAGTCGCACTTTTAAAGAGCAGCAGTCGCAACATGGCTCTTGTGAACCGGGCATTGTCATGCAATAGAAACACACCCTTCGACAGATTTCCCCGCCTTTTTTCTTTAGTGGCTTCACGTAGTCTTTTTATAGCGTTGCGTAAAATGACCCAGTTATGGTGACACCCTTATCTTTATAGTCGATCATTGATCGATTGAACTTCTTCGGAGGAAGTGCTGCACCCTTCTTATGCCACTGGATAGACTCTTGTTTCAACTCAGGTTCAAAGTGATGAACCAAAGTTATCCCCAGTCACAATTCGTTCCAATATGTGAGCAGAGTTGTCACCGCATAAGTTTAATAAAGCGTATTCGATATTCAATTTGCTCCATAGTCGCACGTTTATTCCGAAATAATTCGTTTGAAAGGCAATATTTTAAAAACAAATGACGGCGTTGGCTTGACATTTGGCTTAAATTTTTTTTTGAAGAGTTCTCATACACAATAAGCAAAAAGGTTCTGTAACATTTTACCTCCTTTTGCTTCGTTCCGCGAATTTTTGAACACCCCCTCGTACAACAATACCAAAGCACACCCTGGACACTTACAACGGGCCAGAAATGATATTTAAAAAAATGAATGACGAAACAAACAAAATGGCGGCGAAATCCTATATGTTCGACAAGCAAACTGTATCAATCTGGGTGACGAGGGGGTGAGGTCACAATCTAGAGAGCGGCAGGGATTGTCCATAATGTATGTTAGTACTAATATATATACTTTGACCGGAGCCAAAAGATGATTCTAGAATTCAGTCAGGACAAAATAGAAAAAAAATGAACTTATTTTCCAAAGTATGAGCACATGATGCTCGAGTTTGACGGTTGGCTGAATATTCATGAAATTCTCATACGCTACGTAAGAGGAGCGGCGCACCCAGGCCGGCGATGGCTGGGGGGTGGTCGGTGGCGACAGCGCTACGTAGCTGAAAATTATACAAACTTTCGTTTCAGACTGAACATCAAAGTACAGAGGCCAGCACCTCAAGCTAAACACTCTGTAGTGCGATTCTGATCCATACGCATACGGCATAAGAACGGTACACAGTCCAATGTGTCTAGCTTGATATGCTGGCCTCTGTACGTACTACTATGTGTTTCATTAAAGCGAAGACCACTCGCTCTACTAAGCTACAAAAGTACACACCACACAGAAAGCCAAAAATATAAGGCACTGGAAATTATGCTAAAATGTAAATTCGGAATAACATCGGCAAGGACTGGGGAATACGCAGATGTAATTTCAAAGCAAAACGAAATAGGCATTAATCATGTCTTTCTTCATGACCGGCGGCGGTGACTGGATATTATGTTTCATCCAATAATATGCCTTTAAAAACGCGAAGAGGATAGAAATTTCTTATTTGAAGCGTGGCATACCTACCTATACAAGCGGAAAACTGATGGTTTCTTGTATTATATGAAACATATACGCCAATCGATAGAAAACAACATTGCAAACAAAAAATTATCTTTGACAAAACGTCGTAAAACACAAACTTTCCGAAATATGAAAAAAAAAACACATTTTCAAACTAAAACTTCTCAGTTATTAAAAAGTTAATTAAATGCTTTAATGATTAAACGTTTCTTCTTGTTACTCGTATTTACATCTTTAGCTTTTTCTGTAAGCCTATTTACTCTAGAGTCTCAAACGCAATGGCTACTAAGTAGAATGCTATTAAGTCAGCGTTCATTTTCCTTACTTCGGCGACGTATAGCTTGTAACTACATTATTAGACCAACATTTTTATTTTATCAAAAGACGACAATGTTATGAGCAAATAAACCTGAGTCGCGCAATACAACGTATATAATTTTCAGTAGGCAAAATGTTTACGATACCATTTTGGGTGGAAAACAGTTTTCATAACGAGGCTAGAACAAAGGTAGAGGTAAGTGCGCCTAGCACCCGTTTCGTGACAACGAGCCCGAACAAACACGCTGTTATCGCGACAGTTTGCTTGCCACGCTGCCACTACGCGGCTAGCAAACACTGCCTCCGAGAAATGTGTTGGTATAACGCTAAAATGAAATCACTAACATAACATCGTGTCACTCTCACTACAGATGAGGCCTTGGAAAAGTCAACTATACCATTCTGCTGCTCAGATTAAAAATAATTTAGATATTGAATTTCATACAACAATCGTAACAAAAAGTGGGGTAACGTTTGTTCTATTATATTATATACGAATGTATCGTTACCTTAAGAGGTTACCCGACACGTAACAGGTCCTATCCTTCACGATTGTAATGTAGATGACTGTGACCACCAAGACAAACCATTCAGGTTTAATGGTGCTAGATGATTGTTTTGTATGTTTTGAAATTGGTATATTAAAAAATAATAATAATAATATATATATATATATATATATACACACAGTGGTGGTCACATAATTAAGAACGATAAAAGATACGAGGCCAATTCAGTTTTTTCACCAGAATAAATTGTACAATAAGTTTATAAAAATGATTTATTATTGTTGTTGAATATTGCTATGACTATCCTTTTTTTATTTAGTATCACAATATTGTCAAAAGAGTGTGCATGTTTATTTACTTATTTATTAAATCACAAGGACTCATTTATTTGCAGGAACACTAGCTGGACAAATAATTAAGAACGAAATATTTTTTTTATTTTTTCATCAGATTGTAAATGGAATGCGATGCTCTTCTTTACTATTTTTATTGCAGTTTTGCGCAGTTATTAATTCCTTTCTCGTTTTTTGCAATTATTCGTCAAAAACCCTTGGAAAAAATAAATTTTGCGACTCTGCTACTAGAGAACTAATAATAAAGTTGCGTGGTCGTAATAGGTCTTACAAAAAATTTGTGGATCATTTGGCCTGCTCTAATACGATGGTGTAGCAGGCTGTGATACATTTTAATACCCATAAAGCTACTTCTAATAATCCCCGCAAACGAAAACCAATAAAAACGTCTCCTCGACACGATTTAAAAATAGTTCACTTTGCTAAGCAGGACCCATTTAAAGGCTCTAATCAGATAAAAATGAAGTTTTTATTGAAAATAACCCTAAAACAGTCTCGGCGCGCACTGTTCAAAGACGTTTGGTGGAGGCACAGTTATTTGGGAGATGAACCAGAGAGGTACCCATGCTGACACCATGCCATAGACAGGCCCGAGTTGCGTTTGCAAGGAATTATGTAAACTGGACAGAACAGCAACGAAAGAATGTACTTTTTTCTGACGAAACCAAAATAAATAGAATATGCTCTCATGGCAAGCAGTACATACGCCGACGTGCAAATAAGGAATTCGACCCAAAATATACAAAAAATATGGTAAAGCATGGCGGTGGAAAATTTAAAATTTGGAGTTGCTTTGCCGGTTATGGCATGGGACCTACCAGCCTGATACAATGTAACACGGACCTAAACCAATATAAACAGATTACTCTGAAGAATGTATGCTGCCATACGCTGACGATAATCTCCCAGTAATTTGGACATTCCAGCACGATTATGACCCAAAACACACTGCCAACTCTGTAAAAACGTTCCTCAATAGGCACATGGTAACTATGTTAGACTGGCCACCAAATAGCCTAATCTTAATCCCATAGAAATTCTGTGGTATCAAGTTAAAAACAAATTGTCGAACAGAGTGTGCGGTAACATGAATGAACTTTAAAATGCATTTGTTTTTTAGTTGGAACCCGCCAAAGGTTCATAGCATCAATTCCGCGCCGCCGCCGCCACTGTCATGCAGTTACCACGGTAGCACACATCCAACTAAGTACTAACGTTACAAAATAAGATGATTTCATTAAGAAAAACGCTGTTAAATTCACTTTAAATTAATGAATAACTTAAATTATACAGTAATTGTTAGTTTTATTATAAAGTTTTAACTCGTTCTTAATTATTTGTCCAGCCTTTGCCTACTGCTATGTGAACAATACCTAATCAACAGCTAATTAAATTGAATATTAAATATAATTTCCTAGTTTTCTTTTTGGATTATGTTGGCCTCATAAATATACTAACCAGCAGTATATTAAATATTGTTCAATAAGGTTTAAATATCTTTATTATGACCATATACACTTTAAAGGGATGTCTGATTATGAAGCGTTCTTAATTATGTGACCACCACTGTATATATTAAAAAAAATTGAGACAGGTACATTTGAGACATGTCACAGCACAATTTGGCATGTTGACGGTAAGTCTTCCAACGCGTGACTGTAAGCAAAACTCTGCCCCGTCGTGATTCGAGCAGAGTTTTTTATACCCCGTTTTCATAGCGCTAACACTACATCTACCTTTTATATTTGATCAGAGTTACACTGTCGCTTGTCAAACGGCGTCGAATATAAAGCAAGCTATGGATAGAAGGGAAACGTCAATAACGTGGTATTCGCTGGTCTCTCAAAGGAGTGGCGAAGGTCGGACACCTTTCTCCGGTCGGTAGTGAGAAAGTCAGGAAAACGAGCGAGTGGACCCTCGTCTTAAAGTAAAGGGCAAACCGTTTAGCGTCGAGCTACTCACTCTATCTCCGCACTCCATATATCGTCGTCATCTTCTTCTACGTGCATTTTTAGAACATTATAAAAACACTTCGCCTGCAATAGTCATTAAGTCATGAATTAAAGTTTTCGAAAGATCCATTTTTATAAATTCACAAGTGGTAATCCCTTGGCATCATCTCACCTGATGGTATGTGAAAATGATGCCGAAGATGGAAGCAAGCTTACCAAGATTTTCCCCAACGCAATGGGGAACTGGCTATCTTAGCTTAAAGCCGGAACACATAAATATTTTACTGTTTGGCGGCAGGACTTAGAAAAGATAGTGGTAGCTAGCCAGGCGGGCTTAGAAAATTCCCTTCCACCAACCAAACCGAGTCAGAGTTAGACTCCGCTGGGAATCGAACCCGCGACCCCGTGATGTGTAGCTAATGGCCTTAGTCATTACGCCACGGAGGTGGTTAAAAATTAATATAGAAGTCCAAAAAGAATAATTTAACAAAAAAAATGTAACTGTAAATGCTGCTAAAGTTCGACGTGAGCAGGAAAAAAACTTTTGCCGCAAAGAAGGCAACTTCAACAATTTATTCTCAAACAAAATGCTTGTCTTACGAATGGCGGCTGCAACCCTCGACAAAAGTTAATTTTAATTAAAGATATAATTTATATTCACCGTACAATGTAGTACCTATAAATAAGTACTTCAAAAGAAATATAATTGATTTAAAAACCAACTAGATGTGTCCGATTTTGCGATCGGACAAGGTAACGATACAGATAACAAAATTTACAATAAATATGGGACGTATACGTACCAATACGAAAAAAATAAACTCATTTTGGTTTTTCAGTCACGAAACATCACTAACAAACTGTGTCAAAATAACCTTCAAATTACAAATGTTTTAGTAAGCAATATCCACTGAAACTGTAATCGACCACTAAAATCGATTAGCCGTACACTTTTTCATTTATCTCCTATTCGAGATATTCAATATCTATTTAGATAAGAATTATGACTTAATTTATACATAGGTATTTTTATTTCATATTATTTATATGACATGGTTGTTGGTAGTCGTGGTTAAAGTAGTGTTGGTATTTGTTGATTTACTTCAGAATTTCGTCGCGTCGCGTCGGTGGTGTAATGGCAGGGGCCGTTACCTCCTATCCGGGAGGTCGTGGTTCGAATCCTGCCACGTACCAATGTGTTTTCGAATTTTGACTTCATATGTACGGCTATCCGACGCTCTTGCGGTGAAGGAAAACATCATGAGGAAACCAGCACACGCCTGCGAAGAAACTCCCTGGACACTTCATACAACGGGCCAGAAATAACATTTCAAAAAAGGAATGACGGAACAAACAAAATGGCGGCGAAATCCTATACGTTCGACAACCAAGCTGTAACCAATCTGTATCACGAGGATCTGTATGACGAGGGGGTGAGGTCGCAACTCGCAATCTAGCGGCAGGGAGTGTCCATAATGTATGTTAGTATTAATATATATACTTTGCTCGGAGGATGTGGGTGAAGTCGACCAACCCGCTCTGAACCCGCGTGGTCGACTAAGACCCGATCGCTCTAGTTCAGGGTAGACTTCATTCCACCTTGGGTCAACGAGACGCAGGGAGAGGTCCCACCCCTATCTTGTTGACATTCAGCCAATAAATACGCACGATACGTTACGCTTTCTCATTTTTTACCGACTTCGAAAAAGGAGGAGGTTTCTCAATTCGACCGTATATATTTAAACTTATACATGGTTAGGTTTTTTGAAATTCACATTAACCGAAGTCAAAAAAGAAGGAGGTTTCTCAATTCGACCGTATATTTTTCTGTAGCGTAAATGAATTGATGGATTTTGAAATGCGAGGTGTCGTTAGATTTGTCTTAATCATGTAAGTGACATAGGATACATTTTTACCCAACTGGCCAAAAAATAGGGTTTAAATGTTTATGCCGTCGGATTATTAATATTTAAAAAGATAGAGAAACATAAGAAGCCTTTCAAAAAGTGTTATGAAAATCCATAATAATTAGGTAAGTAAGCTTGGGAGCTTGTTCGAAATGACTCTCGTGAATTACGGAATTAAATTAGGTTTCTATACATACACACTAAGCTAAAGCACACCCCGGACACTTCATACAACGGTAGTGAAATGACATTTCTAATGAACAAATGACGAGCAAACATAATCACGGCGGAATCCTATACGTTCGAGAACCAAACTGTAACCAATTTGTGTCAATCTGGGTGACGAGGCGGTGAGGTCGCAATCTAGAGAGCGGCAGGGAGTGTCCATACTGTCTGTTAGTACTAATATATATACTTTAGCTAAAGATATACTAAACAGAGATCAAATAAAATTTATAACAGATATAGATCCTGTAGGTAATGCAACACGAGCGCATAGCGTGCACCGGCCAGTTCTCAAACGGATTACGCCTCAGCGCGTTGCAATAAATGCATTGATGCGGCGAGCCCGGATACAGGTCTGGGAAGCATCAACTCGAGTTGGTCCTTCGAGCCACCGCCGCCGCCGGCGCCGCCGCTCATCCCGACCAATCATCCAATTACACCACTCGATGTACAATATCACTTTCAATTCCATTACGAGTACTTACACATTCAACGTATTAACCACTTGGATCCTTTATTTGGTGCACAAATGCAGGTAGGTAATAGATGAGGTCAAAAAATTTATGATGAAGACAGTTTGTATGGAATATTAAAGAAGGTACTGCATAATTGATTATAAGTATTAAAACCATTAAATTCAAAGATAAGCTTACAAAGATGTACTGGCTGCCTATACACCAGGATTTCAAGATTTCAAAATGTTTATTCCAAATAGGTGCATGTTACACTCTTACTGATAGCGATTACATTACATAATATACATATACAGGGTGTAAAATAAAGGTGCAGTGATACTTCAAGGTGGGCTTGTGCTCACCTAACTGAAAAACTTTTGTTCTTCAACTTTACTAAAAATTGCGATTTTTTGTTTTCATACAAAACTGTCCAATCAGTTGACCGTTTTGTATGAAAGATAAAATGAGAAATTCGCGATTTCAGCAAAGTTGAAGAACATAAGCTGTTCAGTTTGATGAGTACGAGCCCACCTTGAAGTATCAGGTGTAACATAAAGGTGCAGTGATACTTTAAGGTGGGCTTGTGCTCACCTAACTGAAAAACTTTTGTTCTTCAACTTTACTAAAAATTGCGATTTTTTGTTTTCATACAAAACTGTCCAATCAGTTGACCGTTTTGTATGAAAGATAAAATGAGAAATTCGCGATTTCAGCAAAGTTGAAGAACATAAGCTGTTCAGCTTGATGAGTACGAGCCCACCTGGAAGTATCAGGTGTAACATAAAGGTGCAGTGATACTTTAAGGTGGGCTTGTGCTCACCTAACTGAAAAACTTTTGTTCTTCAACTTTACTAAAAATTGCGATTTTTTGTTTTCATACAAAACTGTCCAATCAGTTGACCGTTTTGTATGAAAGATAAAATGAGAAATTCGCGATTTCAGCAAAGTTGAAGAACAAAAGCTGTTCAGTTTGATGAGTACGAGCCCACCTGGAAGTATCAGGTGTAACATAAAGGTGCAGTGATACTTTAAGGTGGGCTTGTGCTCACCTAACTGAAAAACTTTTGTTCTTCAACTTTACTAAAAATTGCGATTTTTTGTTTTCATACAAAACTGTCCAATCAGTTGACCGTTTTGTATGAAAGATAAAATGAAAAATTCGCGATTTCAGCAAAGTTGAAGAACAAAAGCTGTTCAGTTTGATGAGTACGAGCCCACCTTGAAGTATCAGGTGTAACATAAAGGTGCAGTGATACTTTAAGGTGGGCTTGTGCTCACCTAACTGAAAAACTTTTGTTCTTCAACTTTACTAAAAATTGCGATTTTTTGTTTTCATACAAAACTGTCCAATCAGTTGACCGTTTTGTATGAAAGATAAAATGAAAAATTCGCGATTTCAGCAAAGTTGAAGAACAAAAGCTGTTCAGTTTGATGAGTACGAGCCCACCTTGAAGTATCAGGTGTAACATAAAGGTGCAGTGATACTTCAAGGTGGGCTTGTGCTCACCTAACTGAAAAACTTTTGTTCTTCAACTTTACTAAAAATTGCGATTTTTTGTTTTCATACAAAACTGTCCAATCAGTTGACCGTTTTGTATGAAAGATAAAATGAGAAATTCGCGATTTCAGCAAAGTTGAAGAACAAAAGCTGTTCAGCTTGATGAGTACGAGCCCACCTTGAAGTATCAGGTGTAACATAAAGGTGCAGTGATACTTTAAGGTGGACTTGTGCTCACCTAACTGAAAAACTTTTGTTCTTCAACTTTACCAAAAATTGCGATTTTTTGTTTTCATACAAAACTGTCCAATCAGTTGACCGTTTTGTATGAAAGATAAAATGAGAAATTCGCGATTTCAGCAAAGTTGAAGAACAAAAGCTGTTCAGTTTGATGAGTACGAGCCCACCTGGAAGTATCAGGTGTAACATAAAGGTGCAGTGATACTTTAAGGTGGGCTTGTGCTCACCTAACTGAAAAACTTTTGTTCTTCAACTTTACCAAAAATTGCGATTTTTTGTTTTCATACAAAACTGTCCAATCAGTTGACCGTTTTGTATGAAAGATAAAATGAGAAATTCGCGATTTCAGCAAAGTTGCAGAACAAAAGCTGTTCAGTTTGATGAGTACGAGCCCACCTTGAAGTATCAGGTGTAACATAAAGGTGCAGTGATACTTTAAGGTGGACTTGTGCTCACCTAACTGAAAAACTTTTGTTCTTCAACTTTACTAAAAATTGCGATTTTTTGTTTTCATACAAAACTGTCCAATCAGTTGACCGTTTTGTATGAAAGATAAAATGAGAAATTCGCGATTTCAGCAAAGTTGAAGAACAAAAGCTGTTCAGTTTGATGAGTACGAGCCCACCTGGAAGTATCAGGTGTAACATAAAGGTGCAGTGATACTTTAAGGTGGACTTGTGCTCACCTAACTGAAAAACTTTTGTTCTTCAACTTTACCAAAAATTGCGATTTTTTGTTTTCATACAAAACTGTCCAATCAGTTGACCGTTTTGTATGAAAGATAAAATGAGAAATTCGCGATTTCAGCAAAGTTGAAGAACAAAAGCTGTTCAGCTTGATGAGTACGAGCCCACCTTGAAGTATCAGGTGTAACATAAAGGTGCAGTGATACTTTAAGGTGGACTTGTGCTCACCTAACTGAAAAACTTTTGTTCTTCAACTTTACCAAAAATTGCGATTTTTTGTTTTCATACAAAACTGTCCAATCAGTTGACCGTTTTGTATGAAAGATAAAATGAGAAATTCGCGATTTCAGCAAAGTTGAAGAACAAAAGCTGTTCAGTTTGATGAGTACGAGCCCACCTTGAAGTATCAGGTGTAACATAAAGGTGCAGTGATACTTTAAGGTGGACTTGTGCTCACCTAACTGAAAAACTTTTGTTCTTCAACTTTACCAAAAATTGCGATTTTTTGTTTTCATACAAAACTGTCCAATCAGTTGACCGTTTTGTATGAAAGATAAAATGAGAAATTCGCGATTTCAGCAAAGTTGAAGAACAAAAGCTGTTCAGCTTGATGAGTACGAGCCCACCTTGAAGTATCAGGTGTAACATAAAGGTGCAGTGATACTTTAAGGTGGACTTGTGCTCACCTAACTGAAAAACTTTTGTTCTTCAACTTTACCAAAAATTGCGATTTTTTGTTTTCATACAAAACTGTCCAATCAGTTGACCGTTTTGTATGAAAGATAAAATGAGAAATTCGCGATTTCAGCAAAGTTGAAGAACAAAAGCTGTTCAGTTTGATGAGTACGAGCCCACCTTGAAGTATCACTGCATATACTCTTTATTGCACACAAATATTTACATGGGAAACTTAGAAAGGACATATACAAAGGTGGACTTATCTCTATAAGAGATCTCGTCCAGCCAGGGTGGAGCAAGGATAATTATCAATGATAAATATCATGATAATTATCGCGATAATAAATAACAAATGGATATATATCGACTGATAATAATAAAAGATTGCGTTCGTGAAAGTGAACTGTATTCGAACGTGTATTTCCAAACTTGCGTCTATCCGAACGCCAAAGTCAACGTGCCGCGCCGTAGGGATTCCCCTTACAAAAAAAAAACTGATTTACAGGATTATGCAAAGTTGAGTGAACTTGAGTGTCATTGGGTTTTTAAGTTAAATATTGTTTATTGAGTTGAATTTGAAAAATGCCTCGTGAGAAAGATCCAATATGGTCATACTTTATTTGCACGAAGACAAAATTTACTGGGCTATGGGCTCGGTGCAAAAAATGTAGCAAAGAGATGCAAGGAATAATAAATATAATGTATAAACTATTAATTTATTTAGTTTTTGTTAGAATAGTCCAAATTATAATGCATTTGTTATAAAATAATATAACAAATGAATTCCTTACACTGGTGATAATTATCAAAGAAGCGTAATTATCTTGATTATTTCGAACCCTGCTTCCAGCCAACCTTACCGGGTGTTATGAGAATTCAAAGGACGGGGGGCAAACCTATGTGTAGGTACCTAAAATTATACTAAATAAAATACTAATACATATAATATACAGGCTTGCCAGGTGTTCGGTTTTTCACCGAACTGTTCGGTATTTAAATCCCATTTTCGGTGTTCGGTATGAAGAAAATACCGAAGTATGGGTGATTCGGTATTTGCTATTTGTTAATGTTTACTAAGTGTTTTAATAGTAATATTTACTATTCTTTGGTTTTACCCTTAGCAATTCCCTTCGTCAGATAATTTTCGGTAATTTTCTCAGTTTGTTCTGGCAAAATCACCCTTTCATTTTCGAAAAATTGTACCAAAAATCGTAGAGGAGACCCTTTGATAAGAAATGTTCGGTTTTTTAATCTGGACCACCTGGCAACCCTGATAATATAATGTAAACTTACGTGATATACTCACATAAATAATACATACCAATAGTAAATAAATTAATTTAATACATACCTAAAAATAAAATACTTACTATTCTTACTAAAATAAATATATACAAATAAACTTACACGTTTTGTAGGTAAAGAAGATGCTCTTCATAATGTCAGATTGTGAAAAAAGTATCATCAGTTAATAATGTCGATAAAACAAAATCATTGATATAAAACCACATGTCATTTGGACATGTAAACAATACGACACGACAAGTGAATGCAAATATTGAATTTGTCGTAAATGCCTTTGACAAGAGTAGGCCAGTTCACACGGACAGCACCCGTTCACAAGTATAACGCGATAGCCAGCCATCATTATTAGTCAATAACAATATCACCAATAGCATAAAGTTCACAAGAAGCCGATAGATGCTGTAGCTCGAAATTATGAGTTTTTGCTTGCTTGGTTTATGCTCAGTGATCCGGATCGCCGGCAAGTTGAAGTTAAGTTCTCGAGTGGCGACAGCGCACCGGAAAACGTAGCGTAGGAAGACCTCCCACGCGGTGGACCGATGACCTGGTGAAGGTCGCGAGAAGCCGCTGGATGCGGGCAGCGTAGAACTGGTCGTCGGAGATGGTTTATGTTCATAAGTAGACGTGTTCTAGCTGAGATGATGATGACATTGGTGTCGATTCAAACAAAACACTTGACTTAATTTAACTAAACTACAATTCCACTAAAATAAGTTTAGTCGTTTTCATGTGCTATTCGATTTTGCGAACAAATTTAATTTGGTTGCCTTGTTTGACAGGAATAACAATCAAATTGAATTCACAGGGAATCGCGGGAAACCGCTGGATGCGGGCAGTGCAGGACCGGTCGTCGTGAAAATCCTTCGGGGAGGACTTCGTCCTTTTGTGGTTTTTCACAACCAATTAAAATTTTGTGGTCACCAAAGAAGTTCGCGATTAAAATTGGTTTAATTTTAGTTTGACATATATATTCAAGCCGGAACACATCAATGCTGTTAACACTGATGTTTGGCGGCAAGACTTAGATAAGATAATAATAATTTCCCTACTACCAACGAAACCGAGTCATACAAAGTTGACCCCGCCGGGAATCGAACTCGCGACCTTCTGGTGTGAAGCGAATGAATTAACCATTACGCTACGGAGGCGGTTAAACATATCTAATATACGGTCATTCCGAATAGCAAAATGGCGTTCTAAACTTACTCTACTTAGTTAGATGTTGGTTTAGATCTGTAAGATAAGATAAGTTGAGTTGTTCCGAATAGCAAACGTAATTTCGACACATCTTAACCTAATTCTAGTTTAGTTTAGTAGATTTGTGCAAAACCGTATCGACACCAATATCATGAAAGGCAAGAAGTTTTGCTATGTATTGTTAAGGTCATTCCGAATAGCAAAATTGCGTTCTAAACTTACTTTATTCAGTACGATTTTGGTTTAGATCTGTCAGATAAGATAAGTTGAGTTGTTCCGAATAGCAAACGTAATTTCGACAATCTTAACCTAATTTTAGTTTAGTTTAGTAGATTCGTGCAAAACCAAATCGACACCAAAATCATGAGAGGCAATAAGTTTTACTATGTATTGTTACGGTCATTCCGAATAGCAAAATGGCGTTCTAAATTTACTTTTTACGTTTATATCTGTCAGATAAGATAAGTTGAGTTGTTCCGAATAGCAAACGTAATTTCGACACATCTTAACATGTCTAAACCTAATTTCAGTTTAGTTTAGTGGATTTGTGAATCGACACCAATATCATTAGAGCCAAGAAGTTTTACTATGTATTGTTTGTAAGGTTACAAAACGATGAAGCTGACTTAAAACATATTTATTTACTGACGGCGATTTGTCAGCGGCAGAGCAAGATAAACCTGTTAAGGGAGATAAGTACATTTTGAAATATACTTGGTCTTTGGAGCCGACAGTACAACAAAACTTTTATCACCATTTTCTTTATTCAGTTGAAAAGACAGACAGACAGGTGACGAGAAAAACAACACCAAAGTGCGGGGGCTCGCCTCTTATCTATGATGTTATCTGATCTGTTTTTGCGCACTACATTCAATTGTCGCACCGTCCATCATACAAATCGGTATGCAAATAATTCTGATACCAGGCCAGGACGAATCGTTTAAAACGCTTTAGATTGATGGTTTTAACCGCCTCCGTGGTGTAATGGTAAGTCTATTCGCTTCACACCAGGCGGTCGCGGGTTCGATTCGGCGGGGTCAACTTTGTAAGACTCGGTTTGGTTCGTGGTACGCAATGCCTTATATATTACTGGGGTAGTGGTATAAGGATAATATTTTCTAAGCCCGCTTTGCTAGCTACAACCATCTTATCTAAGTATTGCCGCTAAACGTCAGTGTTAACATCATTCATGTGTTCCGGCTTGAAGATAAGATAGACAGATCCCCATTGCTTTGGGGAATCTTGGCAATCCCCCTTCCATTTCGGCATCATCGTCACTTACCAACAGGGGAGATAATGCCATGGGCTTACCAATTGTGGAATAATAAAATGATTATTACATAAACAAAACACGGTGAAACAATTAAACATATAATAAATGCCGCCAACGACGAGGCAACGCGCATACAAAGTGCCTTGATTGCCGAAAAATAAAACACATGCAAGGATGAAACGTGGCTGCGTGCTGGGTAGATAATTATGTTAAAGCTTTAAGATACCTCAATCCAAGCAGGTTGATCCGTGTTAAAATAATATCGAACGTAAGTGTATTCATTTTAAGGCGAGGCATTTGTAAAACAGTTGTCTCTGTTTTTTCCTTTACGTGTAAAGAGTCAAGAAAATAACCACACCTTTGCACTTTTTCAATGTTTTACGTTATTATTTCTCATAAGACTTCAATTTAAAAACTAAAATTTAGCAGGTTCTCTGTAGTACTTAAAAAGGAATTTCCCCATATAAAAACTTTGTGCAAATTTAGAAATTTCATTAATAAACAATTCGTTTTAGACTTTTTTTAGACGTTTGAGACCTGTTTTTGGGATTTTTTTATGATCGAGTAAAGTACACTGCACTTTCGTGTAACATATTAGCACATTCGTCAGACAATGTCCTTAAGTAAGTCCAATATTTTTTGCAAGACCTATATTTAGTAGCAATTGCCTAAAAAAAATTATCTAGCAAAAGGGTTTCTCCGCCTCTCCACCGCACCGGTGCCTCGCAATCAATGCAGGCTTCATTCAACGCGGCTGTTAGGTTGAAACATAACAGGTACACATAAGATAAAATAATTAACAACGCTAACACGATAAAACAACTGAATTCAATCGAAAAAACTACAATTATTATTGTACTACACTTCTTAGGGTTCCGTACCCAAAGGGCAAATACGGGACCTTATTACTAAGACTCCGCTGTCCGTCCGCCTGTCTGTCTGTCTCTCCGTCTGTAACCAGGCTATATTTCATGAACCGCGATAGCTAGACAGTTAAAATTTTCACAGATGTTGTATTTCTGTTGCCGCTATAACAACAAATAACTACAAATTTGAAAAAGTGAAAAAATAAGGGGGGTCTCCATACTAAAACGTGTTTTTTAAAACATAAAGAAACTAGCGCCATCTAGTATGATGGTACGGAACCCTAGAAACTAACACGCCATCTAGTATGATGTTACGGAACCCTTTGTGTCGAACTAGGCCGTTTTTTTTTAATTTTCAATTTGCTGAAAAGGTACCGAATCGGTTTAATACAAATGCACCTAATGGGACCACCCCAAATCAAATCAAAAACATTTTTTCGGACAACATAATCCGTAGTGTTAGTACAAGAAAATATTATAAAGACATTTGGATTAATAGTTAGTTGGGTTATTAGTTAACATGCAGCCGTGTGAAAATGTGTTTGTTACATTTTTACGCTTCAACAACTTGACCAATCTTTATGAAATTTGGGATGCAGGTAGCGTGTATCACTGGGAAGGACATAGGCTACTTTTTATCCCGTGAAAATAGCATAGTCCGATGCAGTTCTTGAGGGAACTGTAAAAATACTCTTTTTTTGGTTAATTTTTTTAACATCGCAACGAAACAATGGATTGTTGTGATTTTTCGCACATAGATGTTTGAGGAGATGGGAAATGACATAATTTACTAATTAGCATATAAATGACATAGTTTCCGAGGGATCCGGGGAAAACTCATTACCACGCTCGCGCACGTCGGCGTCGCAACGTAGCAACGGATTGAAGTGATTTTTTTGTATAGAATTGGTTGAGGGTGTTAAAAGTGACATAGATAATTTGCTAATCAGAATAGCCCGATACAGTTCCTGAAGGATCTGGAGAAATCATCGCGCACTACTCAACCTCGAAGACAGTCATAAAAACGATGTCCACGCGGGCAAAAGCTAGTCTATGGAATAAAAAAGAATCGTTACAATCGGTGAAGATAACATAACCAAAATAAATTGTACGGCAGCACTGCACATACTTTTTCGCAAAAACTTATACAGTCAAAAACACTTCAAAGGTACTTTTTTTGGCAAAGTATGTAAGCAAACTTTAGGAATTAATTAAAAACCCGACTTAACCTTAAAAACTTAACCTCTATTTTTTGGCTAGTCGGGTAAAAATATATCTTACTAGATCTTGCCAGCGGCTTCGCTCGCGTGAACATAATTTTTATGACTGTCTTCGAGGGTGCGCAGTGCCGGTTCCCGAGCGTGGAAAAAAGTAGAAGTTTCAGCCAGATGCGTTCAGCAGTTTTTGCGTGAAAAAGTAACAAACATCCATACATACAAATTTTCACATTTATTATAATACTAGCTGTTTCCCTCGGCTTCACTCGCGTGGACAACGTTTCTATAACTTTTCGAGGGTGCGCAGTGCGCGAGCCGCAAGCGGCTCGCGAGCGTGGACACTCAGGTAGCCTATGTCCTTTCTCAGGGTCTAAAGATTGTCTGTGCCAAATTTCATCAAAATCGGTTGAGAGGTTTAAGCGGGAAAGCGTAACAGACAGACAGAGTTACTTTCGCATTTATAATATTAGTAGGGATGTCTTTACCTATAAAATTGCCTATTCAGTTTTTGAAGTTCAATGTCAATTTTTATTGAAAAAAAAAAGTTTTTTATTATTGACCTTATGGTGACACTACTTATGGTCTTTTATTAGTAACTAGTGGCCATATCTTTCATCTTCCAATCCCCTGAGCTATGTACCATTGTATTGGAACAAAGACGTTTTCTTAGTGGTCAGGTGGGCCAATTTTTAGCCTAGTTAATTTTCTTGAATTTTCCTAAAAGTGACGAAATCTTATGCGGGGTATTTCAAAATATGTCATTATCGAAGAAACTGCTGCGATAACTCGAGAGCTTTAAAATTAAAAATGTGTATTTTTTGCATCGCGAACACGCGGGCCCAGTGCGGGTTGCTCGACTTCACACACAACCTTCGAGTTACTTCGCAGGCGTGTGCAGGTTTCCTCACTATGTTTTCCTTCACCGGAGCAAGCTCAAATAAAATAATCTAATAAGAGACACTTCAAGTTCTTTTACAGCGCGTTTCCTTGAAATTTTATCAGATACGTATGAGTACGTTGAAATGGAAAACAGGCCGGCAATATCAGCTGATTACTTCTAAACGCATATGTATGTATTGACACGCAAATGGAGATACGAGAAGGGAAAATATTAGACAAACGGGTATAAGTGTAGCGTCGTGTGGGCGTAAAATCGATTGTGCTATGGCGAGGAGAAGACGAAACTGCGACAATGGGGCGCGTGACTAACTCAGTTTTCTGTGCTTTAAATGGCCTCTTACAGCCTCACTCACGACTAACTGGACGCTCTAGTGGCTGTTTACAATCTTAAGGCTCCTCCGTCAATAAAATTAGCAACTCGATTCACGATGTTTCAAACATCGAACGAAATAGCTTGGAAATAAAGTTCTTGTTAGCTCGTACTGCAACGTGGCTGCTACGATTCGTCCGCAGCGATAGCGCTGCAGACGAATCGCGCGAAAATTGTGGTTTTTAATTCATTATAAATAAATTAAGAAGAATTGCCAAAAAGTAAGAAAACTAAATAATTTTATATTGTTTTGTTAAGAAGTTCATAAATTATCATAATATTTTGATTAAAATTGCAGCAGTTCTCTATGGTTACAATTAGAAAAATAAGGGTGCATTAGAATTAGTTCTGTGTATTTAAATAGAATTGGAGGAAATCAAAATCACTTCCTATCCTGCAGATTACAAAACATTATTTTTTTTCGATAAAAAATCTTTGATCAAAGTAAAAGTGGTTACAAGGTTGGCCGTTGGCGGCGGTATAAGCCATAAGTTAATCATTTTGCAAACGCCTGCCTTTAAAATGAATGCAATAACAACGTTGCTAGCTTGCATTATACACTCGAGAGCGATGAATCCGGGTCACTTAAAGAATCCTAAAAATCTCGGAAACTAAGAAGGCTAGCTTCGTGAAATAAATTGTTTAATAGACAATTTAATACTCCTTAAATGAAGTCATTAAAACTTCTTAGTTATTGTAAAGTTATGTCATAAAAAAATCAAATTTGAAAAAGGGAGACTTTCGAAGATGGAACTACGAAATTACTACATTTGTTTTTGCTTTTGTTTCTAATCTGTCATTTAAGTGGGTACATAAACCATGTTCATAGTGTTCAATATTTATTATTCAAGCAGTAATCATGTCGCTTACACCTGAAGAATGCACCAGAGTACTCACGATGCTGGAAAACGGCCGGGGTTAGCGCGATACAGCCGCGACTGTCGGTGTGTCGCTCTCAACAGTACAAAGAGTTCTCCAACGTTACGAGGAAACTGGCTCTAACCTACGCAGACCAGGAACAGGCAGAACCAGGTGTACCACAGCACGAGAAGATCGAAACTTGGTGAACACAATGCTTCGTAATCGCTTTCTCACAGGAACTGAACTTACAAATCAGTTTCGACGCCTCGGAGGAAGTAACCCAAGCGCATGGACAGTAAGGCGATGACTTGCTGAAGCTAACTTGAAACCACTTAGACCTGCAAACGGCCCTAAACTGGAGCGTGGGCATCGTATTTCAAGACTAAAATATGCCCAGAACCACTTTATTGGAGATTGGTCAAAAGTTATGTTCTCCGACGAATCAAAATTTATGCTCTACAAGCACGATGGAAGACACAGAGTGTATAGAAGACCAGGGGAAAGATTCAAGCAAGCATGCATCGAAGAAAAAGTAGCCTACGGTGGTGGGTCTGTACATGTGTGGGCCGGAATTTCTTCTGAGAGTCGCACAGAACTGGTGTTCATAGAAAACGGCTCTTTAACTAGCGAAAGATATGTGGAAGAAATCCTCAATGAACACGTTGGTCCATTTGGTCAATTTGGGTGAGGATGCTATTTTTATGCATGACAATGCCCGGCCTCATACGGGTTGGATTGTGAATGACTACCTTCAAGAGATGAACATTACTCGTATGGAGTGGCCAGCACGCAGCCCGGATATCAACCCGATCGAGCATGCTTGGGACGAGCTAGGGAGATGCGTAAAACAAAGAAGCCCTCCCCCAATCACGCTTCGTGAGCTCAAAATTGCTCTCACAGAGGAATGGGAGAATATTCCCCAAAATCGTATAAGGAACTTGGTGTACAGCATGCCAAACCGCGTAAACACAGTGATGGAAGCACGAGGAGGCAATACGAAGTATTAAAATTCAAGTAAATCGTAATGTTGTTCAAAAATGTCGCGTTTCCTATTTTTGTTTTAAGGCGAGATCAGCAGTTTTTTTTATTAATGTAATTTTTTGTAAATAAAATGTAGTGACTCGTAAATTTTATTACTTTCATTTAAGGGGTATTAAAGTGTCTATTAAACACAATTTATTTCATGAAGCTAGCCTTCTTAGTTACTGAGATTTTTAGGATTCTTTAAGTGACCCGGATTCATCGCTCTCGAGTGTATATTGAGTTTGGAGTCTTACATCTGTGGCCGATATTGAATGGATACGTCTATGTTTATTACAGTTTTATCAATTTTTTACATAACTTTATGGATACAGTTTTAGCTATGGAACTCTCTCCCAGAAACAGTCATAAGTACTCCAACAGTCAACAGTTTAAAAAAAAGACTTGATAAACATTTCGAAACAGAAGGGGTGCAGTGATATACACGCATCAGCTCTTAGAGCTGCTAGTGTAATAACCAAATAATAATCCCTACTAATATTATAAATGCGAAAGTAACTCTGTCTGTCTGTTACGCTTTCCCGCAAAAACTACTGAACGGATTTGGCTGAAATTTGGCAGGTAGACAGATTAGGACCTGGCTTAAGACATAGGGTACTTCTTACCACGCTCGCGAGCCGCTTGCGGCTCGCGCACTGCGCACCCTCGAAAAGTCATAGAAACGTGGTCCACGCGGGTGAAGCCGCGGGAAACAGCTAGTAATACATATTTGTATGGATTCTATAGATGTGGTGTTGCGAAATCTACACTAATATTATATACAGGTAATTTTTTTATGTGTAATAATAGGGGATAATCTTCGAAACTACTCATCCGATTAAAAAAAAATCACCATTACGGTATTTCAGGATGGACATAGGCTAAAAAAACCCCGCTCACTCTCGATTTCCATGGCGGCGATGCCGCGCTAATATATTTAAAAGATAAAGTTTGTATGTTTGTATGTAGGGGGTAATCTTCGAAACTTCTCATCCGATTTTAAAAAATCTTTTACCTATAGTTAGAATGGAATTTCAGGATGGACATAGGCTAAAAAAACCCGGACACTCTCGATATCCACGGGGGCGATGCCGCGCTAATATCTAAATATAATATATAACTCAAACGTGACTGACTGACATAGTGATCTATCGACGCACAGCCCAAACCACTGGACGGATCGGGCTGAAATTTGGCATGCAGGTAGATGTTCTGACGTAGGCATCCGCTAAGAAAGGATTTTGGGGAATTCCCACGGGAACCGCAAAAATCGGGATCTGCGCGAGCGAAGCTGCAGGCATCCACTAGTTATATATAAAGACGTAAAATTTGTATATAGAGACACTTTCAGTCAGGGTTCCGAACTTCCGACCAGGACACAGTGCCTTGACAGCGTTGGTGAAAATTGCAGATGATATTCGACACAATATAGAAAATAAGGAACTCACGCTACTAATCCTCCTGGATTTTAGCAGTGCATTTAACACGGTTGACTTCGATATCCTTTTAGGCGTCCTTGATTCCCTCAACCTGTCCTCAGCAGCCCTGTCCTGGTTCCGGTCATATCTCTCTGATCGTTCGCAATTAGTTAAGATGGATGACAAGTCTTCCAACTGGTGTACGATTGAATCTGGTGTCCCTCAGCACAGTATATATATTAGTACTAACGTACAGTATGGACACTCCCTGCCCCTCTCTAAATTCGACCTCACCCCCCCGTCACTCAGATTGGGTGTAGATTGGGTACCAAACGTAAAGGACGAGCTACGCAAGCACTTTTATTCACTTTGCGCGCCGCTGTGATTTCGTTCACAAGCATAAAAACCAACCAGTTACCGAACGTAAAGGCCTAACTGAAATCTTTTTTTTTTATACTTGTCATGTTGTAAACATCCACCGCTCGAACAAAAAACACCACTTTCCGAAGGGTATGATTTTATCGATTGTCAATTAAATAGATTCGATCACTAAATAAAAAAATTGAAATTCCCTAAATAGTATAGTTTGTACTCAAAATAGTAGATCTGTCACCACAGTAAAGTCATCAAACAACACCAAAACAATACTCAAAAGGAAAAGATTTATCACCCAGAAAAGTCTTTTAACGATTGTCAATTAAATAGCGTCGATCACTAAATAAAAAAATTGAAATTTCATAAATAATATTGACTGTTAAATCAATCAAACCTGACCGAACCTAACATCGCTCGCTTCGCTCGCTCATTTATTTATTGTTTTTGACCGATTACCCCCTAGTTTTCGATTTGTTACCATGCAATAGCTTTACCGCGGCAGTCCCCGAGTGCCACACGTATTTTTAATGACAGATCTATCAATTTGATGACAGATCTATCAATTTGGTGACAGATCTATCAATTTGAGAACGAAAATATTGAATAGAGATGAATCTATTTAACTGGGGACGAAAAATATAATTCCCCTTTCCGAATACACCATACACTATGAGACTATTAACTGCGACGTGGACGTATGAATTAACACTGAAAACTGCTATTATTTTATACGGTCTAACACTTTTTCGCCCCCTGGACTCCATATCATGAATCTTGGTGATCAAATTGACTTCACCTTTTTTTGGAATAAGCGTTAGCGATTTTCGTCCGTCAGAGAAGTGAAGGACCTTTTTTTAATAAGCGGCAGCGATTTTCGGCGTCATAGAAGTAGATGACCTTTTTTAATAAGCGGTAGCGATTTGGTAAATAACTAACAAACATTTTGTGACCAATACCGCCGGTGTGATTCAACCCTACCTGCACTCTTGCCTATAGATACGTCAGTTATAATTATGTATATCATTTCTCGCTCGTTTGTATGGAGTGTCCGGGGTGTGCCCTCAGGGAGGCGTACTCTCCCCTATTTTATTTTCTATTTTCATTAATAGCATCACCAGCTCTCTTCGGTCTTCTTATCATCTTTATGCTGATGATCTCCAAATTTATTCTTCCGCCCCTTTGTTTAACTTTTCTGAGGCCATCAGCATAGTCAACGCTGACCTTCGCACTATCGCTGAATGGTCGAAAAACTTTGGACTCCTTGTCAATGCTTCCAAGACCCAGGCAATAGTGATCGGGGGCAATCACTTTGTTTCCAAGTTTCGGGATATGGTGATGCCTAACCTAGTATTTAATCACACTATTCTTCCTTTGTCTCCCACTGTCAAAAATCTAGGCATCATCATGGACCAAACCTTATCCTGGTCTCCACAAATTTGCGATGTGAGCCGGAAAGTGTTTGCCTCCCTCCACTCTTTAAAGCGCCTACAGAACTTCCTTCTTTTTGAGACCAAGCTTTTGCTAGTTCGCTCACTTTTGCTTCCCCTTCTTGACTACGGCGATGTCGCTTATCTCGATCCATCTGTTGAACTCGTTCTGAAGTTAGAGCGTCTCCAGAATCAATGCATCAGATACATTTTTGGACTGCGGAAGTTTGATCACATCTCGGAATACCGTAATAAACTTAATTGGCTACCTGTACGTCAGCGCAGGAACATCCATATCCTTTCTCTTCTATTCAATGCGCTGTTTAACGCTGCGGCTCCCGATTATCTCCGAGAGAGGTTCAACTTCTGTACGTCAATGGAATGGCGTCTCCGATCCAGCAAGAATCGTGCGCTCGTTATTCCTTCTCACTGCTCGAAGACGTACACCAATTCTTTTACTGTCCAAGCTGCGCGCCTTTGGAATTCATTACCAGTGGATGGATATCAGAATGTGCCCCTCGCTCCTTGCATTTAAGGCTGCACTCAAAAAACATTACCTTAATCCTCCTCCCTTAAGCTAAATATATTATAATATGTAAGTAGAGTATGTATTTATTATATATAAGTATATATTTAGTATTGATATAGTTATCTATGTATATATTAATATAAGTACTAGAGACGATTATATGATAGTTAAATATATTATTTTTTTACTCGTAAACTTTACCTGACCGTATGCTCTGAAGTCCTTTCAGCATTCCAAGGTTGACTGGAAGAGATCCCGAAAGGGATAAGTCCTTTGCTAAATGTATTTTCTTTTGTCTAAATATTTAATGTATTTGTTTTAAAAGCAATAAAGAGTTTACAAACAAACAAACAAACAATCTTCGAAACTTCTGATCCGATTTAAAAAATTCTTTTACCTATAGTTAGAATGGAATTTCAGGATGGACATAGGCTAAAAAAACCTTGCTCACTTTCGATATCCATGGGGGCGATGCCGCGCTAATATTGTAAAGAGGTAAAGTTTGTATGTAGGAGGTGATCTTCAAAACTACTCATCCGATTTTAAAAAATATTTCACCAATAGTTAGCATGGAATTTCAGGATGTACATAGACTGAAAAAACCCGCTCACTCTCGACATCCACGGGGGCGAAGCCGCGGGCAACAGCCAGTATGTAATAACATGTAACTTGCGTCGTTTATTTGCCGACCGAACTGCGTTGTCTCCAACATTACAAGGAGCTCATAAACTCCCAAATACATTGACACAAGGGACAGAAATATCAAGCTATTTTCTCTCGCAAGGGTGCCGGATATCCGGGCCTACCCTTCGGACAACTTCACACGTGTTTCCAGTTGCGCGAACCGATCGGTAGTTAACCGGAACCGAACATACACATTCTCTGCTACACTACACCTATACAACGAACCAACAAAATATTAATTAATATGTCTTTAATAATGAATAAATTACTATTAAGTAAAGCAGTGGACTTCCTTCGGCTGATATGATGATGATGATGATGATGAAGTAAAATTATAAATTTAAATCTTTATGTATTACGATTTAACACTTTCAAAAATCGATCTTATTCCTACTTAATATTATAAATTAATGTGAAAAGGTGTTTGTCTACCACGCGGGCCTAGTGGGGGTTGGTCAACTTCACACACAACCTTCGAGTTTCTTCGCAGATGTGTGCAGGTTTCCTCACGATG
Organism: Coleophora flavipennella; assembly: GCA_947284805.1. Lineage (NCBI taxonomy): Eukaryota > Metazoa > Arthropoda > Insecta > Lepidoptera > Coleophoridae > Coleophora > Coleophora flavipennella. The sequence goes on from OX369300.1 coordinate 6,966,499, forward strand.
TTTTCCTTCACCGTAAGAGCGTCGGATAAAAGTACATATGAGATCGAAATTCGAAATAACATTGTTACGTGGCAGGACACGAACCACGACCTCCCGGATAGAAGGTGGCGGAAGTAACTTCTTATCTGTGGTAGCGGCCCTTGCCGCTGCGCCACCGACGCTCTTTAACACGCCAAGTTAATATAAAAAAAAATCCTCAATATTTAGAACACCCCTAAAGTTGATTTAACAAAATTAAATCACACCAACAAACAGAAGTCGCTCTTTGTGATTTTATTTTGCGTTACAAAGCTGGAAAACACTGCTAAGCGCTGCATGCGGGCTACGCGGGCTTATCTGTAGCAAAAGTGTTAACAGGAACCTTCGACCAATTGACAGCTATGGACCGGCCCACGCGAACAACGGTTTTGATGCCTACAGAAGGTGAGCATTCACTGATTTCGTCTCAGTCGGTCTTTCGGAGGCCAAGAGGTCACACGCTCGTATGCTCCGATAATCATACGAATAAATGTTTGTTTAGGCACCACTTTTCATTCGTAAGTAAACGTTTTGTAATACAATTCTAATTATATTTTCTACAATACTATTGAAAAAATCGCATGTTTTCATGATTATTTGACTAATTTTTATGAGACTAATGTATAAATAGGGCCGGTCCATAGTTGTTATATTGGTTGAAGAAAAAAAAGGTTGCTGCTAATCTGATGTGGCTTTAAAATTCGACCTGGATCCTCGTGTTTTTTTTTCTAAAATACTAACAAACAATTCGCATGGTTTTATGATTATTTGACTCATTTATTATGTTATGAGATTAATGTATGGATAGGACCGGTCCATTGCTGTTATATTGGTCGAAGAAACAAAAGGTCGCTCCTTATCTAATGTGGCTTTAAAATTCGACCTTGATCCTCGTGTTTTTTTATTTTCAACCGACTTCAAAAAGGAGGAGGTTTTCAATTCGACTGTATGTTTTTTTTGTTTGTTTGTTACGCAATATCTCCGCCGATTGTGAACCGATTTTCAAAATTCTTTTTTTATTCGAAAGAGTATACTCCCGAGGGGGTTCCATTGTCACCAAGTCAGGATCTGATGATGGGCTCCCAGGGAAATCGAGGGCAACCCTCAAATTTTATAGGCACGTTTTACGTGATTCATGTATTTTCTAAAATTATTAAATTGTTTGCGTCTGGTAGTCATCATATCATGTTGATGAGCTGATGAAGGAAAGTACAACTCCTTAACGGTTAGGAGTTGGAGTTGAGATGATGATGGAAACCACAGGAATCTGTATCTGTTAATGAAACACATGCATTATGATTTGATGGTTCCTATTGCCGAGTGGGTAATTGGGTTTAACTTTGTTAGATAGATAGCAATAATTGCAATATCACTAAAAATAAAGAAAATAAAAATAAAAGTTTAAAAACTAAAAACCGACTTCAAAATGAATAAATTTAGTCCCCTAGTTTAATTCGTACCTACCTTTGATTGAGTTATTGTTGGTCAATGTCGTGTATCTAAGTATAATAATATTATTTCATACTTTTGAGGGGATTTCATTTTGAAGTCGGTTTTTAGTTTTTTGAACTTTTATTTTTTCTAATATATACTAACAAAAAATTCGCATGCTTTCATGATTATTTGACTCATTTATAGACAAATGTATAGGTAGGGCCGGTCCATAGCTGTTATATTGGTCGAAGAAAGAAAAGGTCGCTGCTTATCTGATGTGGCTTTAAAATTCGACCTTGATCCCCGTGTTTGTGCGTAACGTTTGTACTCTACTGTCCCGGACAAATCCGACCCACTCCAAGGGGTCCAAATTGTTTAATAATGCAAATGTTCTTTAACCTTCTAGCACGATTAGACGCAGTCGGTATTCACATAAGCTACAGCCATGTTTTGGTTTTCGAACGACCGAGGAGCGAGCGGGAGCGAGCGTCAAATTCGAAAATTTTTAAATATTTTTTATTTTATTTTCAGGCTTCGTTGACCCATAAATGAAACAACAAAACAAAACAAAATACAAATAAATACAAAAACCTTTAATAACTATTGTTAGTAGGGTACATACAACTAAATATTCAATTTAAAAAATATATATAAGGTGTAACAAAATTAGCTGAAACTATTTTAACCGGTGCTTCTACCCATGAAACTGAATCACTTTCCCCATGAAACCCATAGTCAAATCTCAAAAAAATATTTGAACTTCCCATACTTAGTTGGCTGATCAGCTGATCGAGTTAGTATGGGAGAGCCAATTTTTTTTTGCGATTTGACTATGGGTTCCATGGGGAAAGTTGTTCAGTTTCATGGGTAGAATTACCAGTTAAAATAGTTTCAGCTAATTTTGTTACACCTTACATACATATAAGTAATTAAATAAAGTGTCAGTCTTACGATGGGGAGCGGTAGATACTACCTCACTGTGTGAAGGTGCATCCACTTCTCTAGCATCGGACTGTCCCACCTGTCAGCGACTAAGCCCAGGATACTGTTGGCACTGGCACGCACACGCCTCAGAATGGAGGCACAGCGTTTACTAACGATGGCATATTGCTATGGCAAAAAAAGCGACCAAGTGCGACTTGGGGGTCACCCAAACAGGGTTCCGCACCAAAGCTTTCAGTACCAACAGAACAAGATCTCTGAGTATATACTTATGCTCTAGGTAAATAGGGGTCTACTTATTCTGGACTTTATAAACTTCATTTTTCCTGTGGGAACGGGAGGACTTTAGATTTTCTCGCAGATTTTCCTATAATCTATGTACTTAACCTCATATACTGTGATTTTTTCAAGATTTTAGGCCCAGTAGTTTCGTAGATAAGGATTCTCACAACAAAGCCCTTTCATTTGATATGTCACACCAAATATTTTGAAGATCTTTTTTTTTGTTTTTATTTATCCCCCAAATGGCCGCCATGTCTAAAATAAATTTATTAACGTTACACTTCCGTCTTTGGGTTACCAAGTAACATATGTGAACAAACGTTCAACTCAATCAGTCCAGTAGTTTCCGAGCAAATTGGCTGTGACAGACGGACGGAAAGACACACGAGTGATCCTATAATGGTTCCGTTTTTACCTTTTGAGGTATTACGGAACCCTGAAAAAGAACTTCAGATTTTGATAGGGATCTAAGGGATGATGCCTAAAGTACTTGACTGAATTGGATACAATTTGGGTTCATCTCATCACATCAGCTCATATATACGTCCCCACCGAGGGGCTCGAGCCTACCCTGAATTAGGGAACTTTAGTCGACCACGAGGGCCCAGTGCGGGTTGGTCGACTTCACACACAACCTTCGAGTTTCTTCGCAGGTGTATGCAGGTTTCCTCACGATGTTATCCTTCACAGTAAGCGTCGGATAAACGTACATATGAAATCGAAAATCGAAATCACATTGGTACGTGGCAGAATTTGAACCACGACCTCCCGGACAGGAGGCGGCGGCCCTAGCCGTTACGCCACCGACGCTCGAGTCGTACACAAACTACACAAAATGAGGTAGATACTATCTCTCCCTCGAGGGTCTTCACCGTTCGTCGCTTGTCGCCTAAACATTTTATATCGGCCAAGGACGCAGTAAGGTATGCACAGACGAGCAACCGGGCAGCCAGCCGCAGACACAACCCTACCTACCAGACAACAGTATCATAGTACAGTATACATACTCCTACTAGGTCTAAGGGTTTGTGCACAAATCACGCGAGGTTTTTTCGGCTACTCTTTGACCTCCTATCTGGTGATATTTGGTGAGGTTCTTGGCTACCCCTTACAACCTCACGTGTTTATTTTTTTATTTCAACCTTATTTTAAGATTAATGGTATTGTATAATATATAACGGGCGAGGTCAAGCACGGTCAAGGCCACGCGCGCCAAAATTTTGTAAAATAGACTCGCTATTTTGAAGTATTTAACAAGTGAAGATTTATTTTGAATGAAACCGAGAAAAACTATTTACTCGTGGTAGATTTTTTTCTTTGTTCGTTCGCTGTAGAAAAATACACGTGAGGTCTCCTTATATCCCTCTCCCCCAACGTGATCTGGCGTGATTTCTATCGAACCTCACGTGATTTGTGCACAAGCCCTAAAGTAAATGATTCTGTTGAAACTAGGTCAGCACAAAATTCTGCAATCGATTATCAATTCCTTCTGGGCTGCTTCGAACTTTAAATGGATTTAGATATTAGTTCATCATCATCATATTAGCCACAAATCGTCCACTGCTGGACAAAGGCCTCCCCCAAGGATTTCCACGACGACCGGTCCTGCGCTGCCCGCATCCATCGGCTTCCCGCGATCTTCACCAGGTCATCGGTCCACCGCGTGGGAGGCCTGCCTACGCTACGTTTTCCGGTGCGCGGTCGCCACTCGATAACTTTACTGCCCTCATCGGCCATCTGTTCTACGAGCTATAAATATTAGTTATTCGATAATATACTTCTGGCCAATCAGTGCCCTTTCTTTGACGTTTGCAAATGTTTCATTTCTCACGTTCCAGTTCGCGTGCGGTACGATAATACGTGGGTTCCGAGTTCTGCGTAAAACTTTCAGTCTACAATGTAATTCTGCATAAAATATTAATAACTAGCTGTTTCCTGCGGCTTCACCTGCGTGAACAACGTTTCTATGACTTTTCGAGGGCTTGCGGCTCGCGAGCGTGAAAAGAAGTAGCCTGTGTGTTAATCCAGGTCCTAATCAATTTCAGCCAGATCCGTTTAGTAGTTTTTGCGTGAAGCAGTAACAAACATACACTCACAAACTTTCGCCTTTATAATATTAGTGTGATTATAGGTGATTGAACTTCCTATATTTTTTAACCGACTTCAAGAAATGGAGGAGGTTTCTTAACCGTATATACAGGGTGTAACAAAATTGGTGTAGGTCCCATTAACTGGGGCTTCTGCTCATCATACTGAACAACTTTGTTCTATGACTTTGCAGAAATCGCAAAAAAATATTTAAGCTATTCATACACATCGATCAGCTGATCGGCCATTTTTGTGAATTTGTGTATGGAGGGTCCAATTTTTTTTTAGTACCGACTATGGGTTATTTGGGGAAAGTTGTTTAGTATGATGAGTGGAACACCCAGTTAACGGGTCCTACACCAATCTTGTTACACCTGTATATTTTTTTGTGTGTTCATACACAACTTCGAAGAGCGTCGGTGGCGCAACGGTTAGGGCCGCTACCTCCTGTCCGAGAGGTCGTGGTTCGAATCCTGCCACCGTACCAATGTGTTTTCGAATTACGATTTCATATGTACGTTTATACGACGCTCTTACTGTGAAGGATAACATCGTAAGGAAACCTGCACACGCCTGCCCTCGAGGGGGAGAGATAGTATCTACCTCATTTTGTGTAGTTTGTGTACGACTCGAGCGTCGTCGGTGGCGTAACGGCTAGAGCCGCCGCCTCCTGTCCGGGAGGTCGTGGTTCAAATTCTGCCACGTACCAATGTAATTTCGAATTTCGATTTCATATGTACGTTTATCCGACGCTCTTACTGTGAAGGATAACATCGTGAGGAAACCTGCACACGCCTGCGGAGAAACTCGCAGATTGTGTGTGAAGTCGACCAACCCGCACTGGGCCCGCGGGGTCGACTAAGGCCCGATCGCCCTAATTCAGGGTAGGCTCGAGCCCCTCGGTGGGGACATAATATATGAGCTGATATGGTGATTATGTATGTTCGCGGATAACTTCGTCGTTTATGAACCGATTTTGATGTTTCTTTTTTTTGGGAACGAGATATCTCAAGAGTGGTACCATGATAAGGAAACCAGGATCTGAATCACCAGAGTAGAACCTTAGTTTCCTGTTTGAAGTCGGTTTTTTTTTCTAAATTATGAAGTGAAAACTTCTTTAGGCGCGTTGGGTATTTGAGATAGGAAAAAACTATTGAACTCGCACACGTTACCGACTGCAAACCGTGAAAAGTTTATCTCACCTTAAGTTAAGTTTAGTATGTCATGAATGCCTTTGACAAAGGTAGGCCAGTTCACACGGACAGCACCCGGTCACGAGTATAACGTGAGAGTCTCACCTGATGGTAAGCGACGATGATGCCGAAGATGGAAGCGGGCTTACCAAGGTTCCCCAACGCAATGGAGAACTGGCTATCTTATCTTTAAGCCGGAACACACCAATGCTGTTAATACTGATGTTTGGCGGCAAGACTTAGATGGTGGTAGGTAGCTAGCCTGGCGGGTTTATGAAATGCCCTAACACAAACCAAATCGAGTCTTACAAGTTGACCACACTGGGAATCGAACCCGCGACCTACTGCTGTGAAGCGAACGGACTAACCATTACGGCGGTTCGTTTTGTATGAAAACATTGAACGACAAATAAAATTGAACTCATTAATTGTATTAAAAAACAAAACGCTATAAAGCTTTTCTGACTGACAACCTCTCAAAAATTGGTCAAAATCGGTTAAATTTTATGAGTTGAAAGTTTGTATGAAAAGTCGCAGGTTCACAATCCTGTTAAACTGGGAACCCTTATCGTCTATCTGTTTGTCAGTCAGTATGTTACAGCTGTTCAAAGACTAAATTTAGAACGAACTAATCTGTAACCCCTATCTTATCATAATAGGGGATGATGCCAAGGGCTTACCAATTGCGAATAAAAAAAAAATATAAAAAAGTGGGGGCTGCAGTTGCAGCGATATTTCGACCCAATGGGATCATTTGTGTCTACCCTATAAGCTTTAAAAAGTTGAAATGAAAGTATAATCAATATTAATTCCAATAGACTTCTGAAAATTAATTAAGTCACATACCTATACCAAAGATGACCTATCATCCCGAATGCGTTATTCATTATCCGACTGCGCCAGAACGAGGGTTATGTTTTTGGAGATTTTTAAAAATTCATTATCGTAATAACAAAATACATCCAGAAAAAGCATTACGCTTTCCAAAAAACCACTGAGGTTATCTTATCTTATCATAATAAGTGGGGGCTGCAGTTGCAGCGACACTTCGACCCAATGGGATCTTTTGTGTCAACCCCTATAACCTTAACACCCTAGCCTACTCGAAGATGTGCTGCATCAATGCAGCATTTCCGCTGATGGGAGGTGCTTGTAGTCCTCCGGTTTTGGGTAGCCATCACCTAAGATGTACATACGCTTATTAGCCAGGACATCGCAGTGACACAGTAAGTGTTCCTTTGATTCTGTATCTTCACCACAACCACTATGTTATGCAATAGAATCTGAAAAAAAAATTGAGTGCCTCCCCATAAATACCCCCATTTTTTTTTGTTTATGTACCATACAAGTACAAGTCTTTCAAAACTATACTAGCTTTTGCCCGCGGCTTCGCCCGCGTGGACATCGTTGTAATGGCTGTCTTACAGGGTGCGCGGTGCGCGAGCCGCAGCGGCTCGCGAGCGTGGACAATGATTTTTTCCAGATCCCTCGGGAACTATGTCACGATATGCTTATCATGTCATTTCCTACCCCCTTAACCATCTCTGTGCAAAAAATCACAACAATCCATTGTTCTGTTATAGAAATTAACAAAAAACGAGTATTTTTTCAGTTCCCTCAGGAACTGCTTCGGACTATGCTATTTTCACGGGATAAAAAGTAGCCTATGTCCTTCCTCGTGACACAGGCTACCTGCATGCCAATTTTTATTAAGATTGGTCAAGGCGTTGAAGCGTGAAAAGGTCACAAACAAACAAACAAACACATTTTCACATTTATAATATTAAGTAAGGATCTTTGTTTTTTAAAACGTACATTTTTATTTAAGACTAAGGAACCCTACTGTGCGCGTGGTCCAACACGCACTTGGCCATTTTTTTTAAATATCCGCAACTGAAGATCTCTCCGGTCATAATGACCCGGTGTTATAATTATGCGGCAATCAATTCTAATCAACAAATAATTTTCGAAAAAACTTAAAAACTTTTAGGTACACGTTTTTATTCGAAAATAGTTTTAATTGTTTCGTTATGTTCTCAGCAAACCCTTTCATTTGGTACCCATATTGTAGGAGTGAACTAAGGCGAGGCACCGGTGGAGAAGCGGAGAAACCCTTGTTGCAATTATTTTATCTTATGTGTACCTGTTATGTTTCAACCCAACAGCCGCGTTGAATGAAGCCTGCATTGATTGCGAGGCACCGGTGGAGAGGCGGAGAAACCCTTTTGCTAGATAATTTTTTTTAGGCAATTACTACTAAATATCGGTCTTGCAAAAAATATTGGACATACTTAAGGATATTGTCTGAGGAATGTGCTAAATATGTTACACGATAGTGTGTACTTTACTCGATCATAAAAAAATTCCAAAAACAGGTCTAAAACGTCTAAAATGAGTCTAAAATGAATTGTTCATTAATAAAATTTCTAAATTTGCACATCATTTTTATATGGAGATATTTCTTTTAAAGTACTACAGAGAATCTGCTACACTTTAGTTTTTAAATTAAAGTCTTTAGAGAAATAACAACGTAAAACATTGAAAAAGTGCAAAAGTGTGGTTATTTTCTTGACTCTTTACGCGTAAAGGAAAAGATAGAGACAACTGTTTTACAAATGCCTCGCCTTAAAAATAACTAGTCCGCCATCTTGAGTGTGCCGCCATATTGGATTTAGAATGACGTTACACAGTTAACCATGCATTGTCATCCAAACTGAACGCGTATACAAAATTTCAGCTCAATCGGTTGAAGATATATCAATAAGACCGCCTACTGTACACTATATTATAGTATCTCTACGTATTAGCTTTTCGAAATTGTTTTTAATGTACTATAAGTGTAAATAAATAAATAAAATATCTGCTCCAAAATTGAGTTGCAAGATTTCACCCGAACAAACATACATACATTGCAAGTTAATTAAAAGATTGTAAAAATAATATTATTAATAGCATTCATTTATGTTCCAGCCATAAAACGCGACACGTGTATTCGTCGCACACAAGTGTATATATTTAGCACAGAACAGCATTCACTTAGACACAATGTTGCTGATAAATAACATTAATTCCCCGTCCGAGCCTCAACTAACAGGACTGAAGCCGAAGCATAAGGCTTTTTAATCAAATTAGTTCCAAGGCACAGATGAGATAGTAGTTACTTCGTAATCCATGGCTTGAGATTTGGCTTCAGTTCGGTCAAAGTATATATATATATATATATTAGTACTAACATACAGTATGGACACTCCCTGCCGCTCTCTAGATTGTGACCTCACCCCCTCGTCACCCAGATTGATACAGATTGGTAACAGTTTGGTTACCGAACGTATAGGATTTTGCCGCCATTTTGTTTGTTCCGTCATTGCTTTTTTTAAATGTAATTTCTGTCCCGTTGCATGAAGTGTCCAGGGTGTGACTGAAGCATAGGCTGCATAGGCTTTTTAATCAAATTAGATCCAAGGCTTGAAATTCGGCTTCAGTTCGGTGGAGAAGAGGCCTGCGCTATAAGATAAGGCACTCGATGTAGTGGAGAACTGGAGGCAGAAATTTCAACAACCAAGATAAGGTATAACGTAAATATTTTTATCATACTGAGTACTGACGACAGCCACGAGTCAACAATTATAGAACGTAATTTCTAAATTTAGAAAAAAAAAACAGCCAAGTGCGAGTCTGAACCGCACACATAGGTTTCTGTACCATCACACTAGATGGCGCTAGTTTCTTCACTTTTAAAAAAACACGTTTTTTGTCTGGAGTTTTTCACTTTTTCTCATTTTTAACCCCCGACGCAAAAAAGAGGGGTGTTATAAGTTTGACCGCTATGTGTGTGTGTGTCTGTGTGTCTGTCTGTGTGTCTGTCTGTGGCACCGTAGCTCTCAAACGGGTTAACCGATTTGGATGCGGTTTTTTTTATTTACAAGCAGGTTTTTTGGCGATGGTTCTTAGATACGTTTTATCAAAATCGGTTCAGCCGTTTCAAGGTCATCAGCTCTTTTGTTAGCTGCGGTAGGGTTCTTAGACTCTTAATGTGTATTTACTTTACTTTCAAACATACATGTGACCAAAAACTTGAAACACTCATGTATGCTTAATAACTATGCAGGATTATGGAACTCTTGGTCTGATGCTGCAGCCAGGATATCCAGAACACTAGCACACTCTTAAAAAAATAATAGCAGATATGTCGTGTTTGGACTCGTTTTGATCAGTATTTGATTCTGCATACAATGCAATGGTGGCAACACGGTGAGCTGATGCTGCGGCCAGGATATCCAGCACACTAGTACACTCTTAAAAAAATAATAGCAGATATGTCGTGTTTGGACTCGTTTTGATCAGTATTTGATTCTGCATACAATGCAATGGTGGCAACACGGTGAGCTGATGTTGTTAAAATCCGTTAAATTTTTGACATACCTACGTATCTGAAACTATGACTAACTGTGAACTAGGGCTTCCAATCTCGGTATACCGAGATCCCGAAATACCGAGATCCCGCATGATTCTTCAGTCCCGCTAACTGCGGGATTGGAAGTGCGGGATCCGCGGGATTTTGCGGGATTGATAAGCAATACAAGGACGTCTTTTCGCGAGCGCTGTCGCTCGGGTACTGACTAACCTACCTAACGGAGCGGTGCTGAGCGGGCGTTCTCTTCTGCCGGTTATCTTGCCAGTAAGATACGAAGTAATTTGGCTGACGATATGTTGGGGATGTTGTGTTTCCTTCCAAAACACTTTCAAAATGAAAAGTGATTCCATATTTTTGTATTTCTTCTTTAATTCTGTTCTGAGTGTACTTATTATATAAAACTATGATACCAGTCATGTTTCTCTTTGACTTATGTTCGAATAAATGCTATTATGCTATGTTATACTATACCTTCCTTGACCAACGATTCTTGAACCCTGAACGAATGCGTCGCGCATGTTTACCCTCATACAATTTACACAGAAATCGAGTTCTGCGCATGCATGGGTCGGCGCGCTCTAGTTTCTTCGTTGACTTGTTATTTTTGACTACTCTTATCAAGAATGCGGGATCCCGTTATACCGGGATCCCGCACCTTTGAAAATTTTGGATCCTGCCGATACCGAGATCCCGCAATGCAATGCGGGATTGGAAGCCCTACTGTGAACTAAATATTATTGAGATAAACCTTCGCTTTGATTTCTTATATAAACCCCCGACGCAAAAAGAGGGGTGTTATAAGTTTGACGCCAATTTCTGTGTGTTTGTGTCTGTTTGTCTGTGGCATCGCAACTCTCGAACGGATGGACCGATTTTGATGCGGTTTTTTTTACGTGAAATAAGTTTCCTTGCGGTGGTTCTTAGCAATAATCGATAAAGATCTGTTCAGCCGTTTGAGGGTTATCAGCTCTTATCTAGGTGACTAAGGGATCTGGGCAACTTATACAGGTCTGATCGATTCAAAATTTGGTGCCCTGTTAATGTAAAAATATTGCAAAACCATGATAACCTTGAACTGTTGATGCAGCATCTCCTAGAATCTGCAGAATACCCAACTCCTCAAAAACTTTCAGTAGAAGTATCGTGTTTGGGCTCAAAAAAAATATTCAAAACAATTTATTTCAAATAGGTGTTACACACACTTTTAAATAGAATTAGAATAGAAATTATTAGAATAGTCTCAATGAATAGGTGTTAGATATAATATGGTAACCTTGACCTGATGCTGCAGCATCTCCTGGAATCTGCTGAAGCAGCTGTTAAAAAAGTAAAAAACTTCCATGGGTCCATGGATTTGAAGTTTAGAGTTATAACACATTTAATTGCAGCTTCAAACAAGGGAGGTGAGCAACTTCCACAGGCTTGATCGATTCAAAATAGGCTAGATTTTGTGTCGCAGTATCGTGTTTCGTCCCGGAAACTATTTGTATGAATGTGGGGGTAGAGTTTCGATTGTATGTAATAGTTATGTAAAGTTTAAAAAGCACGAAATAAAAATTAAATTAAAAATTTAAAAAACCCCCGACAAAAACCTCTAAAAAGTAAACAATAATATGTATTGACCCTTTGAGTTTAATTTAAGTAGTAATATTTTGATCCAAGAGTCGTCGCGTAGGGGGACCGCTAAGTAAATAAAATAAAAACAGAATACAACTGATTTACTTTACTACAACTAATTAGTAATAACTTCACAACTTAGCGGTCCCCCTACGCGACGACTCTTGGATCAAAATATTACTACTTAAATTAAACTCAAAGGGTCAATACATATTATTGTTTACTTTTTAGAGGTTTTTGTCGGGGGTTTTTTAAATTTTTGGTATTTGTTGTTATAGCGGCAACAGAAATAATAATCATTTGTGAAAATTTCAACTGTCTAGCTGTCGCGGTTCATGAAATACAGCCTGGTGACAGACGGACGGACAGCGAAGGCTTAGTAATAGGGTCCCGTTTTTACCCTTTGGGTACGGAACCCTAAAAACGATGGATAACATAAAGACATTTTTAGGGTTCCGCATTCAGAGGGTGTCAACGGATCCCCATCACTAAGCCATCGCTGACCGTTCCTCCGTCCGTCTGCCTGTCCTACCTTGTTAACCGACTTCAAAAAAAGGAGGAGGTTTCTCAATTCGACCGTGTGTATATTTTTTTTATGTGTATTCGCGCATAACTTCGTCGTTTATGAACCGATTTTAATGATTATTTTTTTGTTGGAAAGGAGATATCCCAAGGGTGGTACCATGATAAGGAAACCAGGATCTGATGATGGCATCCCAGAGAAATCGAGGGGAACCTTCAAAAATCGTAGTGGCGACTAGTGCGTTTGAAGTCGGTTTTTTTTTGTTGAAAATTATAAAGGGCTGTAATCCTTTTTATTGTTATACGTAGCCGGTTGAAATTTTCAGTTATTACATTACATACCTACCTGAAATTTTATTGAGATTAAACAAATCATTTTGAGAATGAGAACCACCAATTAATCAGGTATAAGTATGAGAAATTGAGAACCGACAAGACACGTCTTCTGTGAGTAAAAACAAAGGAGCCCACAAGGTTACCAAGGTTCGTTAAGGCGTGCGTAGGCTTACCGGACGTCAGGATTTGTCCTGACATGTCAGGATTTTTAGGCTTCTGTCTGGAGAATCTGGATTTTTTGCATTAAAATCCTGACAGTTTCAGACCGTGAGGACCAAAGTCCTTATCAATGTAATGGTGATGGTGATGGTAGCCTCTATCGAAAGGAATATCTTAAATGGTATTTTATTACTTTGACTGTGCGTCGTCAAACCGCGCGCGCGCCCGTTTCAGTAAAATGTCAGGACTTTTGGATAAAAATCGGGCCTTTTGTCAGGAATTTTCAATTGGACATCTGGTAACCCTAGGCGTGCGTGATATAGTGACCGCGTAGAACCAACCAGCATCTACGCATTACGTCACACGTCGACCAATAAATCCGAATAAATTGGAATTGCTCGAGTTAGGAAGAGATATAAAACAAAACGAGGAGATCCGCACGAGAACCAAAGAAACCGACATAGCTCACAGAATCGCTAAACTGAAGTGCAGGCAGTGGGCAGGGCACGAATGGCCGATGGGGCAGTAAAGTTCTCGAGTGGCGACCGCGCACCGGAAAACGTAGCGTAGGCAGGCCTGCCACGCGGTGGACCGACGACCTGGTGAAGATCGCGGGAGGCCGATGGATGCGGGCAGCGCAGGACCGGTCTTCGTGGAACTCCTTGGGGGAGGCCTTAGTCCAGCAGTGGACGATTTTCGGCTGATATGATGATGATGATGAGAAAACAAAACAGAAACAGTAAACAAGTACCTATAGGTTCGGCAACAAGACCTAGACTACATTTCCACACAGTAGTGGGGATAAGTGAGTCTCCGCAACGGGGTACGCTTGTTGGAACCCGTAGTAACAAATTAGATTCCCGGGGGCGGCCGGCGACGACGATGATGCAATGGTACCCGCCTGCAGTCGGCGGGCGCCGCGAATTGGATGCGCGCGAGCAAGCTTGATTGTGAAACATTTTTACAGATGCCAGCTGCAAATGACTCTTGCACACTTGTACATATGTCAATACAATAGCGGCAAATGAACCAACTGTTAACATTTAAACACTTCACTGAACTTGAAGACAGCGAAAGGAAAAAAATTTCGCATATTATGATGTGTAACACTCACTTAACCTACCGGCACACCCTGGGGACTTTTTTTTTGTTTTTGTTAATTTTATAAAAAAGTACTAAAACATATATTTTCATAAAATTTGGATCAACCTAGAAGCATACCGAATACCAAATATCGAATAAAAAAAGATTAATGAAAATCGGTTCACAATCTGTGGGTGGAGATACCGCGTAACAAACATACGAAAAAAAACATACAATCGAATTGAGCACCTCCACCTTTCTGGAGTCGGTTGAAAAAGCATTTAAGTATGTTTATCAAAATCGAATATCTGTTTAATTAAGTGCAATGGAGAAAAGTATAAGAGATCCAAGTGCTTGCACAAGAGATAAGATTTTTAACCGCCTCCGTGGCGTAAAGGTTAGTCCATTCGCTTCACACCAGGAGGTCGCGGTTTCGATTCTCGGTGGGGTCAACTTGTAAGACTCGGTTTGGTTGGTGGTAGGGCATTATCTAAGCCCCCCTGGCTAGCTACCACCATCTTATCTAAGTACTGCCGCTAAACATCAGTGTTAACAACATTGATGTGTTCTGGCTTGAAAATAAGATAGCCAGTTCTCCATTGCGTTGGGGAATCTTGGTAAGCCCGCTTCCATCTTCGGCATCATCGTCACTTACCATCAAGTGAGATGATGCCAAGGGCTTAACAATTGTAAAAAACGTAATTGAATGCAGCTCTTGGAGATCTCATCGCAACAATCCTAAATCTGATTCCTATATTTACGAACATTCTGCGTTGTTTCTAAGAATGAAAAACGGATTCCCACTGACCTGAAAATAAAGTACACTCAATCCTAGGGTTACCAGATGTTAAATTGAAAATACCTGGCAAAAAGCCTGGTTTCCTTCAAAAAGTCCTGACATTTTACTGAAACTGGCGCACGCGCGGTTTGACGACGCGTCAAAGTAGTAAAATACCACTTATGACTATGACATTTCTTTTGAGTGCCGACCGGTCACTCGCCGACTCACAATCTGCCATTAAGTCTACTCTTACACTCTACACAGTGCAAACATCACTCGTATCGTATAAGTTTTAAGTCCATGTGCTGCAACAGTACCTTGAAGAAGACCCAAAAACGCCTAAATAATCCATAAACTCCTGAAATTTTCAAAGTCCGGCGGCAATCCTGACGGATGCCTAAAATTTCTGACAAGTCAGGACAAATCCTGACGTCTGGTAAGCCTACCAAGCCGGGCCTTTGAGCGCAGTGCGAATGTGTAAAATATTTAATATGGGTGTCGTCGTCGCTGTCAACAAAGGCCCAAAATAAAAAGGTAGTTTTGTGACAAAGCTGGCGCGTGCCGAACACGCGAGGCGGAGGTTCGGTCGATCGGGTGTCACACTCCATTGGGCTAAAGGTCTGATCCTCGGATCCTCGCTGCTATAGCCAATGAAACTTTATAGTCGCTCGAACAGAACACCATGGCTGTTATCTCTAAACTCCGCGTGATCGTTAAACCTGCACCTATTACCTTTTATAGTCAACATTTAGGCTTTAAGATGCCTCAATCCGAGCAGGTTGATACGTCTTCAAATAATATCGAACGTAAGTCTATTCATTTTAAGTTCAATTCAATGCGGGCTTCAACGCGTCTGTTACCTTGAAACCGAACGCCCAATTCTCGATTTTTACATGTTTTTAATACTTTTCTATACTTTTAAATAAGTTTTAAAAAATGAGTTCAATTAATATGAAAGATCTTAAAATCACCGATTTTTGTGTGTTGGTTTCATTCAACATTAACTATTAGTTTTTGAAAAATTTTGCAATTAATGCCAAAAACAGCATATTTTTTTAAATCAGAAGTGGTAAAATTTTAAAAAAATGTATTTAAATCATTGATATTTTATTACTTTAAGTACTTATATTATTTATTTTTTCCATAGTGATATGATAGCTTTACACAGTCTTTCAATAATTTGAATTGAATATTGTCATTTGACCTATCTTAAGGCCTTAAATGTTTACTCCTGCATGGTTCATTGGGACATCGCCTCGTCTCACGAGACTAGAATATTTTAGCTCTAGGCGGATATTTAGGTGCATTCCGTTTTGCACTAAAATAAAAACATAAATCACTTTCTATACACTAAGGACACTGCATCAGCGCGCTGTTTACCGAACAAAGTCAAAGTCAAAGTCAAAGCATTTATTTGCCAGAACATAGTTGAATACATGGTGTTCTTAAATTTAAGGTATCTTATGTCCCACCATCAATGGCATGCAAATATACATATTATAATATAACCTAACGGCAACCTAATATAAACGAACGCCAAGGTTGTGCCAAAGTATATATATTAGTCTAACATATAGTATGGACACTCCCTGCCGCTTTTTAGATTGCGACCTCACCCCCTCGTCGTCACCCAGATTGATACAGATTGGTTATAGTTTGATTGTCGAAGTAAAGGATTTCGCCGCCATTTTGTTTGTTCCGTCATTCGTTTTTTGAAATGTCATTTCTGGCCCGTTGTATTAAGTGTCCAGGGTGTGGTAGAGCGTTGATCGCGGAACTGTTACGATTCCGAAGTGTGCGATATAAAGTTACAGGATTAATACCTTAACGACGAAAAAAAAGATAGTGTGACATACCATCGGTAAGTTAATTGTATTTATGATTGATAATATGCGAAAATGTATACAAAAAATATCAAATAATCAAAAAATATTATAAATAATAAACAAGTATTCCTATTCCGTGTATAGAAAGTCATTGCATAATATGAATCAATATCAAGAGGTCCCAGGTTCAAATCCAGACGGCCAATGTACCAATGAATTTTTTTGAAACTTACGTACATGTAGGTACTCACCGATTGCTTTAACGGTGAAGGAAAACATCGTGAGGAAACCTGCACACACCTGCGAAGAAACTCGGAGGTTGTGTGTGAAGTCGACCAACCCGCACTGGGCCCTCGTGGTCAACTAAGGCCCGATCGCCCTAATTCAGGGAAGGCTCGAGCCACTCGGTGGGTACGTATATGAGCTGATATAATGATGAATCAATGTCGTATGCTATTAGCCAGACGTATACTGATCCCGATGAAACATATTTTAAAAATATATTAAATACAATAAAGAGTGATTCAATTCCTGCGTGCGTGCGTATGCTTGATTAAAATAACTACAGGAAATAACTAAAAAATAAAAACCCGACTGCATAAAAACTATTTTTTGCCCATTTGGGTAAAAATGTATCCCGTGTCACTCACGGGATCAAGATGAATCTAACGACACAGCAGAGCTACAAAACCCATCAAGCCGTTTAGGTACAGATGCCAGCACATCAAGCTATACACTTTGGACTTTGTACCATCCTTATGCCGTATGCGTATGAATCAAAATCGCACTACGAGTGTTTAGCTCATTGAATTACTACTACCACGTAGTAGCTTGATGTGCTGGCCTCTGTACCATTCTGTACAGAGCGTGCCAAAGAAATAAATAAATAAATGGCACACACGCATGTGTCGCATGAGTCGCATGACGTATATCTACCGTCGACAACCGGTTTTGTCTACCAATAGATGCCAATAGTAAATATTTGTTAGGCATATTTGTTGCTTACTTTTTATTTATGGAAGGTAGTTATCGATTGTAATACTAACACCTAGAAATTTTCAATAAAACACAACGTAACAAAAATTCACCTACTAAATAACGTTCCTATTAAACCTCGGTGGTTTTTTGAAACGCGTAATGCTGTTTCTGGATGAATTTTGTTCATAATTTTTTTAGCTCATACATGTCCCCACTGAGGGGCTCGAGCCTACCCTGAATTAGGGCGATCGGGCCTTAGTCGACCACGCGGGCCCAGTGCGGGTTGGTCAACTTCACACACAACCTTCGAGTTTCTTCGCAGATGTGTGCAGGTTTCCTCACGATGTTTTCCTTCACCGTAAGAGCGTCGGATAAATGTCACATGGCGCCATATCAAACCCAGTATACGCGGGCCTCGGGTATGTTGAAACGCAAAGGCGTCGCGCGATTCACGCGGCCAGCTTATACTGGTTTTGTTTTGTTGATGTGTCGCTGTCCGTACATACTCGTACCAAAATTCGAAAACACATTGGTACGTGGCAGGGCTCGAACCACGACCTCCCGGATAGGAGGTAGCGGCCCTTGCCGTTGCGCCACCGACGCTCATTCAGAAGTGTATTGGAAATAATATTGACATAACTAATTAGTAATCTGTGATATTGATTGATTGATTATACTTTTATTTCATGATTTTAAAGGTTTTATTCAATTTTACAAATCAAGATAGACAGAGTCAATATCGTCTGAATTAAAAGATTCACAGCAAATGATTAAAAAAAAGATTTCAACTCTCTCTCTCTCTCTCTTATCGTGTGGCACAATTAACCATGCAATCCAATAGATTAGTGGTTATATCTCAAACTGATTCTGCTTTCAACAGTTGGCATTTAGTGAAACTATTTGCCACGGGGATTTTTTAGACTAATTCGACCCTGCTGAACACGATTCTGCCCGGTGTCAACCCCTCCACCGCTCCCTCCCCCCCCCCCCCCCCCTTTCCCGAAAATGTCTCCAGAATTGCGGTTTTTTCCAATTTTTTTTCGAAACTATTATAGATAAAAGAAAACTGTCTATGACAACATTAATCTTCATTAAATTCTGTACAACATTAACATATAAATCATTAGACTGGCAAAATAACTTAAGAAATAACGCCATAAAATATATGTTTTTTTTTTTTAAGTTTTGGCCTTCGCAGTTAACTTATCGAAAAACGGTCAATGCTAGGACAAAATAGCCAAAAAGTGAATAAAGTTTTTCGGCTTATATCATGATAATGACGATACGATCAATCTAAATTAAATTGTGAAAAATTTGATGAAATTCGTTTGATTTGGTCCACGGGCAGGTTTCTCACAAAATATCTATGTGATCTGAGCTTCAAAGAACAGCAGCGATGTATAATCCCAGAGGGTCGCCTCCAACACGTGATGTGGGTGCATTAAATGTAAGTAGCTAGTAAGATCTTTAGTATTACAAGGCAGTGTATTATTACTTTAGCCAAATTAACCCCGCAGTGGTCGCGCGGATTACATATGTAATCCATGGTAATTAAAAATGAAATTATTCGTAAACAGTTCAAGAGTGTTACGCAGGACTCCATGTACTTTAAGTATGATCCCCCACCCCCACTCTGTCCATTCCATATATTCGTATGTATTTAGTTTCTGTTTGGAAAGTAATAGTTGATTTGTTTTCGTAATAAGTGTTAAAGCGTATGAAGGTGCCATATAATCCAAAGTAAATTTCAAAGACGATTTATAAGAAATTAGTGTTTTGGTTTATTTTGACAAAACTTTTAATTATTCTGTTTAGTTTCTTTATTTTAATTGTAGATAAGGGAACTTGCCATTTTTCAATAAAAAAATATAACACAAATTAATTTTATGAAAAAAATTGAAAACAATTTGGTATACATATGTAATTTACGCGACCATTCAAATGACTTTTAGGAGGGCGACCACTACAGGGTTAAAGAGTTAGGAAGAAGATCTTTCTATGAAACTCCCTTGCTTACGGCGGCCCTGCCAGAATCCAAGAGTCCTGTGGATGAGAGCTTTGTTTGCACCAAAAACATAAAATAGAACTCACTGCCAATGGAAGGGTCCGGTGATGCCTTCCCTCAGGCGGTCCTTTAGCGAACGCTGTCTCGAGGGGCCGGGCCCCGGAGGGAGCACGCCCGCGCCCGCCGGCACGCTGGGCGGCGGCGCGCGCGCAGGCGATGACATTGCGCCCCCACTACAACCCTCGCATGACGGTACACCGAACTAACGCGCGCTGCAACACACCAAACACAACCAAAGCCACATAAATAAACAAAAAAACATGTAAAGCAAAGCACTGCTTGGCAAAAAAGAAATATTTTTTCAAGTGTACATAGGTGCTATTGTTTTCAAGTTCGAGCTTTCGCTCCTTATTATAATAATTACAGTAGAACGCCGATTATTCGAATTAAATGGAACCGGGGTCGATTCGGATAATCGGACCTAGACTGGTAATAAAGAAAAACGTACTGTCACACATAGAATAAACTTTATTAAGTTTAACAAACACTTTTCTACAATAACGCTCACTTGAACATCTCGATCAGAGTAAGTTGCAACTCCAAAAATACAAAGTACATATAAAAATTCACAACAATATTGGAGGTATTAACGCTTAGGACCGATTCGGATAATTGGCGATTCGTTTAATCGGCGTTCTACTGTATTATAATTAGAGTCGATATGTTAATTTTCTAATTTATTTTTGCCAAGCTGTAAATATATTATTAAAACGCAAAAAAACTCGCTTGCGGTAAAATTAAAACAACAAGCAGGGTGAAAGATGAAGAAAGAGTTTTTGTATAATTGCACATACAACAGACCCACATGGTTTTCATTCATGCTATCAAGCTACAGTTCCTCCAAGTAAAACGATAATTACGGGCAATTACGGGCCGGGTTGTCTGGAAGAAATCGTTTTGAACAATAAGACCGCCCAAATTGACATAGACATAGACGTTTTTATTGGTAATGTTAATTAACGAGTCATAATATATGGAATAAAATATAACATTTTAAACTCTAAATATAAAGTTATAAATAATTGGTCAGCATAAAATATATTGTCACTTTTTATTATAATTGTTGTACCGCAGTACGAGTACCTACGTGAGATTTTGTTTTTATAATGAGTTAATTTAATTCTTTAAGATTTAAGTTTTTATATTGTGTTCATTTTTAATTAGTGTGTGCAATAAAGAGTTTAAACCTTATCTTAATTATCCAGAAAAAACAAAATACACTTTCTCTCTAACATACTTCTACGCAGTAACTTGACTAGACCAAGCGGCTACTGCGCCTTACTGTATTTACTGCGCAATAACGTAACGTAGAATGGCGAAACTTTATTATCAGGCATTTTTGTAGAAAGAAGCGAATCATCTAACTAATACCTTTAAACGAGCAATTCTTGTATACAGGGTGTGACAAAATTCGTGTGGGTCCCTTTAACTGGGGCTTCTACTCATCAAACTGAACAACTTTTGTTCTACAAGTTTGCTGAAATCGCAAAAAAATTATGAACTCATCCTACAAAAAGATTAGCTGATAGGCCAATTTTGTGCATTTTTGTATGGAGCGTCGAAATTTTTTGTTGCGATTTTACTATGGGTTGCTTGGGGAAAGTTGTTCATTATGATGAGTAGAAGCTCTAGATAACGAGTCCTACACCATTTTTTTTACACCCTGTATATTATCTGAATCTCGGAAATGGCTCCAACGATTTGCTTGTAAATTTGTATACGGGGATTTTTTGGGGCGAATAATCGATTTCGATAGGTCTCAACACCGAGCAAACCTCGGTTATCCAGGTACTGTATACTAAAAAAGAAACAATTTTCTACGTTGCGTATAAACTATTATCAAAAAATTAAATGTTTATCAAACTTAACTTGAGGTGCAGCCAATAACCTACATTTTTTCATTACAAAAAACCTAATTCTTAAACTCGTTATGTTAACAATCATATCAGCCGAAAAACGTCTACTGGTGGACACCAAGGATTTCCACGACGACCGGTCCTGCGCTGCCCGCATCCATCGGCTTATTAATAATAATCAATAACATTAAGTTTTTAACCGACTCGACTTCCAAAAAGGAGGAGGTTCTCAATTCGACAGTATGTTTGTTACGCGATATCTTCGCAGATTTTGAACCGAATTATATGATTTTTAGGGTTCCGTATCCAAAATTAAATGGTAAAAACAGGACCCTATTACTAAAACTCCGCTGTCCGTCCATCTGTCTGTCTCTCTGTCTGTCCGTCGGTCACCAGGCTGTATTTCATGAACTGTGATAACATACAGTTGATTTTTTTAGAGACGATGTATTTCTGTTGCTGCTATAACAACAAATACAAAAAAATTGAAAAAGTGAAAAAATAAGGGGGTCTCCACTCTCCAGACAAAAACGTGTTTTTTTAAACGTGAAGAAACTAGCGCCATCTAGTTTGATTGTACAGAGCCCTTTGTACTAGCGCCATCTAGTATGATGGTACGGAACCCTTTGTGTGCGGTTCCGACTCGCACTTGGCCGGTTGTATTGTTTTTTATTCGATAGGGTATGCTTCCAGGTTAGTTCCATAAAAAGATCCTATAGTCAAAATCGGTCCGGCACTTTTTTTTCAGAAAATTAACAAACACCAAAAAATTTAGCAAATGTTGGTTATTGCGATTGAAGTCGGTTTTTACCCGACTGCGTCAAAGGGAGGGTTATGTTTTTCGAGTGTATGTAGGTATGTATGTATTGGATTTTTTTCTTGCACGCTTTGCAGCCTTGTGTCGGCTTGATGGATTTTGGAGTTCGAGGTATCGGTAGATTTGTCTTGATCCCGTGAAAGACATAGGATACATTTTTACCCGACTGGCCAAAAAGAGGGGTTCAGTTTTTATGCAGTCGGGTTTTTTATTATTAATTAATTTGTGTAGTTTTTTAACGTGTTTAGCGTATCCAATCATCAGTTACCGTTTACATAACAAATTAATGACATTATCTCCAATCCGATATAGTTGAACCGCGCAAATTACGTATATATGTACAAAGGCCAGCACATCAAGCTAGACACTTGCAGTGCGATTCTGATCCATACCCATATGGAATAAGAACGTTACAAAGTTGAAAGTGTCTAACTTGATGTGCTGGCCTCTGTACCTACCACGGATCAGATAAATAAGGTTGGATTGGAAATGTGCGCTGGGCAGGCGCGCCACAAGTATGATTAGATAATCATACTTAACCGAAGCACGCGTTCAAACTTTTTATTTGCGTGTGGTTGTGGGTAACGTACAGACTCTCGAAATGGTGTGAGACAAAATTGCAGCCCTGTGTTCTAAGTGTGTTTTGTTTATTAGTGTGCGCAGTTCGTGTTATTATTGCTTGTGTAGTGGAGTTGATGGGTGGGAGACAGGCGGCGACGCTGGTTTTTAAACAAAAGTGTGACTATTGCCAATCCAACCTTATTTATCTTATCCGTATGCAGATTACGTTTCTACCTAACCATTATCTAAACGAGATGGAATACATTTGTGAGACGGCACGTGTGAAAATTAAATTATGCATCTCTAGCTCCGTCGTCGTGTCGCCAAGAACTCGCGCCCTGAGGCAAACACGATTGACAAAAAACCGGCCAAGTGCGACTCGGGGTCACACAAACTTGGTTCTGAAACTTTAAATACCAAAAGAACAAGACCTCTCAGTACATACTTTGCTCTAGTTAAATAGGAGTCTACTTATTCTGTACATTGGTTATATAAAATTTCAGCAGGAGGGTGACGAAGAATTCATATTTTTTTTTCATCCTACCTATTCGAAAAACGAAGACTGGTTCCTTAACGAGTGCGAACAAAATTCTACTTTGCTCCCTGTAGGGAGTTTAGTTTCTCTCTTCTGATTGGTCCGCGTCCGTGAAGGATGAATGTAAAAAAAACATCACAAACTAACATTCAATTCTCTATGGTGATAAACTCACTTTTGTGGTTGGTTAGCAAGAAGTTTGTATTAAAAAGTAAAATTCCAACTCTTTGTTGGTTAGTATGTAAAGTTAACCAAAGAGGTCGAACGCATAATGTAGGAAGAAGTTACTAGTCGGTTAGATTTTGGCGGCAATGCTCGCTGAAAAATTTCTTTTTCATGAGAAACCTATGAAGGTTGTGATGAAAAATTGTGTGTGTGTGTCACTCGGGGCCGAAATATTTTATTCTCGGACGACGTATATTGAATTCCTCGTTTGGTTCATTGATTTAGAGAATCCTTCTCTTAGCTCGGAATTCATACTAACGCCCTCGAAACAAAATAATACTTTGTCCGCTTGTCACACAAATAACTATCTGATGCGGTCATCATCCCAATTCAGTCTGCCGTTTGCTTTGATCATTTTTTTCCACCTAGGAGTCTGGCCTAAACCATAGTACAGTCGCCATCAGATATATCATAGCGAGCGAGGTGGTCAAATATTTCTGAGCCGTGTTGAATTTCAATAAATTACGTGCACTAGAAGTTGCTATTGAACATCTAATTTGTTATAAATATCCGAGCCAATGATTATCACAAACAAAAAACGGCCCCTAGTCCCCAGCGGCCCCACGTTTCCAGGCTCCGGTAGCGATCAAGGTAACGGCGGGGCATGGGGTGCGGAACCGGTCGTCGTGGAAATCTTTGGGGGAGGCCTATGTCCAGCAGTGGACGTCCTTCGGCTGATATGATGATGATGATGATCTGAGCAGCAGATTTTTCTATATGTTCTTTACATACAATGACGTGAGGAACTTTTTCCTAAAATGCTACATATTATAAAACCTGCTGCCCAAAAAAAATTAAAAAAACCACGACAGTTAAAATGTAATTGAAAAAGGGTCAAAATATTTTTTTTAAAAACCCCAGATTTAAGAATTTACGGAACTAGAGATAATAAAACGTAAAAAGCTTTTAAAGGTAGATTTGATCTATCGCAGAGTCAGACATAATATGAACAACAGAGTATCAATTTTTATAGCACTTCCCTACGTATAGCTTGTAAGTCATCACGAGACTCCTACAAGCCACTTTTTAAGGAGCTTGGTCTGTTGCCACTACCCACACTTTATATATTGGAGCTTTGTGTGTTTGTGAAGCAACATCTGCAATTATTTAAAAAAGCCAGTGAGAAAACCACAAGAACCCTTAGAGATCCATACAGGCTAGTTTTTAACGAAACCCCATTGACTGAAATGTATAGCCGAAATTGTGTGTGTATGAGCGTTCGAATATATAACAACTTACCGATTGAACTAAGAAAGGTAAAATCTAAAACATTCAAGACAAAATTGTTTAAATGGCTTAGTGACAAAAATTATTATAGTGTTGTTGAATATCTCTCTGACAAAAACAAACTTGTTGACATTTGAATTTCTTTTTCGTGACATAATAATTATAATCTATGTTAAACATTTGCATGCCTTGCGCAGGCGAAACATGATTGCACTACAAAATTATATTTAATATCCTACTACCATGTTTGATGCAAATTAATTATCATTTCATCATTTATCATTTCATTTCATTACTTATTTGGTTCTCGAAGATATAGATGTGGCAATTACATATTCAACTCCCTATGAACTTAATAAAAAACCCAAGAAAATCCGTTGGGGGCTGCCACCACTGTTTTAAATTTCAACATAAATATTAATATATGCTTATAGCAATAAATATCTCCAAATTATTCACGTTACTATAAAACTAAATGTTGACTGCAGCGCCCCATGGTGAGTTTTCATCGTAACACATATAAAATAACAACATCCACCAATCAAACCAAACCGCTGAAACCATCACTGAAAACCGCATCAATATTAGACTAGTAGTTTTGGAGATAAATGGCAACATTGGTTTGTACAAACAAATGTTTACTGCAGCGCCCCCTTGTTAGTTGTCACCGTAGTTGCAGTCAAACGCACTCAAATTATTAATAAAAAAAAAAAAAGTAACACCTATCTAAGAACATGCACCAAGCAAATCCAAACCCATCACTGAAAACCGCATCAAAATCGGAATAGTGGTTTTGGAGATAAATGGCAACATTGGTTCGCACCCACAAACAAACATCCTCTCACCCCAAACGCATGTACCGTCTCCGTACCGTCGCCGGTAAAAAGAAACTATACTACGTGATTTATTGTAATTCAACACTGCTCACAAATATTTGAACACCTCGCCCGCTACGATATATCTGATGTCGACTGTACAAAAAGAATACTTTGTGCCTACTATCACAGTATTACAATATAGCGGCTTACAGTAGCGCAACGAATGTACTTGCGGGGCAGAGGCCGCCGGGGCACAGCTTGCCAAACTCCGCGAGTTTGCCAGGCTGACCACAGGCTGGTAATTATGGGCTAGTACCTACGCCGGTGGCGCATCGTGCGACGTCCAAGGCGTTGCGCTACTGTAAGCCATATCGTAATACTGTGGTACTATGCCTAAACTTTGGATGCCGGATGTAATTCGGCAAATTAATGGTAACGAATTCCATTTCATATCACTCGAGCTGGTTATTCTCATTTTTTATTTTCAAGCGACTTCCAAAAAGGAGGAGGTTCTCAATTCGTCTGTATTTTTTTTTTTAATGTTTGTTACCTCATAACTTTGGGCTGGGTGAACCGATTTTTATGATTCCTTTTTTATTAGAAAGCTAGTGCTTCCCGTGTGGTTCCATTTAAATTTTATCAAAATCGGTGTAGTACTTTTTTAGAAAATTAACAAAAACCAAAAATAATAATGCAAAAATGTACTAAGTTGTTCCGATGGAAGTCGGTTTTTAACGTGTTAAGCGTTTTCAATTATTGACACAAGATATTATGGCAAATCATCATTTTTTGCTAATACATGTTTATTTAACGGTGTTTAGGGTTCCGTTATCAGGTACGGGACCCTATTACTAAGCTGTCCGTCCATCAGTCCGAACTTTAAAAGACAGTATATTTAAAACCACATTAGGTAGCCGGCTCAAATTTCCAGTGATTATGTGTTATTATTGCAGATTTACTAAAAACATCAAAACGACAAAAAGTAAAAAAATAAGGGGGGGTCGCCGTACAAGAACGTGTTAACTGTTTTTTTTTTAATTTTTTGAAGTGAAATCTTCTTTACCGAAGGCGCGTTGGGCATTTTTTTAATATGGGAAAGAGCCATTGAACTCCCGACACCGTTACCGACACCGCACTAGGAACACTCACAGGGTCAACAGTTTGTCAACCTAGTCGTTTGCCAGGATCACTCGGAGGGTCAAAACTTATAAAACTGTAAAAAGTTTTCACTTCTGTCGACACTCCCGGAGTGGTTGAGTTTTATCTTTATATGTTCTATCGTAAAAACGGTAGTACATACAAGCGTGAAACTTGGTGTGGTAATTATATTTTACAATAAAATTCCAGAAAATGTAACTAGTTTGTCAGAGAACAAATTCAAGACTCATGTCAAAAAATGCTTGTGCTCTAGAGGGTATTATAAAATAATAGATTATGTAAATGACAAAAATATATATGTTGATTCTCAAATACCAATAACTGAGACTGTAATCTGAATCATGACATTATTTGTAATAGACAAAAGTATTTTTTTTTTAATATTTAAAAGTGTGTGTAAGCACCTATTTAAAATAAATTATTTTGATTTGATTTGATTGATATCTTCTCGTGCATATGGTTTTCATGTTCTAATGACATTATTTGTTTTTTTTTTATATCACGGATTGGATTTTGACGTTATTAACTAATGATTGTTTAATTCTTGATTTTTTACAAATGAATTTATGTATTCACTATTTTATGACTATCAGAAAGAGTGTAATTTGCACCTATTTTGAATAAATATCTTGAATCTTGAAACTTATCTACACTAATTTTATAAAGAGGAAAGATTTGTTTGTTTGTTTTGAATAGGCTCCGAAACTACTGGACCGATTTGAAAAATTCTTTCACCGTTGGGAAGCTACACTATCCGCGGTTGCTATAGGCTATATTATATTTTCAAAAAATAGTGATCTTTACTAAAACTCAAATAATGTAACCCAAGGTGTAAAAAAATACCTAAAAATTTCTGCAATATCTACAAAAAGTAGTGAAGTTGTAGTGGTAGTGGTAGTGTAGTGGTAGTGTAGCGGTAGTGTAATGTGAGGCGGTACGAAGCTAAACCGACAAATAATAAAAACCATCCAGGTGCAAGTCACATTCGAGCTAAGGAATCCAAGGATGCTCAATGAAAAAAAATATGTCGCTCGCGTTGATGACTTTTCTTTGAAACGCATAGGTATTGTAATTGCGTGGAGAGGTGTGGTAGTACGGAACCCTCGGTATGCGAGTCCAACTCGCACTTGGCCGGTTTTTTGTGTTTTCAAAATCGGATAGGTGTGAACTTTTGCGTCTCACAAAAAATATTTTTTTCGTAAGACTAAGTTTTGTTTAATATAGCTTATACTACTAACTAAAGTTAGCAATATCCTATAACTCATAACTTCCCTCTAAAATCATCACATCATCATATCAGCTGAAAATCCCCATTGCGTTGGGGAATCTTGGTAAGCCCGCTTCCATCTTCGGCAACATCGTCACTTACCACCAGGTGAGATGTTGTCAAGGGTTTACCAATTGTGAATAAAAAAAAATTAAAAAAAATCGTCCACTGCTGGACAAAGGCCTCCCCAAAGGATTTCCACGACGACCCGTCCTGCGCTGCCCGCATCCAGCGGGTAAGTTCTCGAGTGGCGACCGCGCAACGGAAAACGTAGCGCAGGCAGGCCTCCCACAAGATGGACCGACGATCTGGTTAGGATCGCGGGAAGCCGCTGGATGCGGGCAGTCCTCTATAATATCCTGTATAAGTACTGTAAGGATCTTCTTACAATCGTCCATCCAACCCCCTTATGTGAGCGTTCTAGCCGCACGTTTTTTAAAAAGCTACGTTTGAAGTTTAAAAAAGTTTGTTTGGAATTATATCTAGAATTCTCTGGACGCATTCCTGGTTCAGACTTTACATAGAAAGTATCTCTAAAGACACTCCTCAGATGCTATTCAGCATCAGCAGAAAGCTCACCAGAAAAATAATTGATAATTGAAACAATAAATAAGCCAGCCGGCACAACAATATTTTTAGTTTATGAGGTCCCCTGCTGAACACATTTATGAAGACATATTTAAGAAATATTTTATGTTTACGCCATTCTGAAACAGCTGATGTATCCAATTTTATGGTGTCAGATATTGATAGATGTTTCTGAAATCGAAGTGAGACCACATATTTCTGAAACCTTGTTCATGTATACATATTTTTGATGCTGACTGTACGTAAGTTTCGAAAAACTCATTGGTACATTTGCTGTCCGGATTTTAACCCGGCACCTCTGGTTAGGAGAACGGAGTCGTGACCGGGTGAGCCACCGACGCCACGAGACAGCAACATGTTATTCAAATACCTATTCTTTAGACCGTGTTTCCTCTTAACCTAACGTCAGACAGAGGTTTCCGTAGTCACTTGTTATCTGTATGCACTGTTTCCTACAATCGCGTGTGGTAACATCGTCGTTGACCGGGTCAACTGGGCTACGTATGACACTGTTATAATGCGTGCCACTAAAGAAGAGACTTGAAACACCACGTAAAACATTAAGAAGTGTACGGAATAGTTTTCCATAATACTCGTATGTATAGAAATCCGTTATCCTTTGCTTCTTTTGACATATAGGTGCACACGTCGTAAATCATCTTCCTACTTTGTCTTTTTAATGCTTTACGTGGTGTTTCAAGTCTCATCTTTAGTGGCACGCACTATACCCACTGTCTGTACGAAGCCTAACTACAAAAGTCATTAGATTTCCCTAGCGATTTTTTTTAACTCTGTGCCTAGCTACATGTCACAACTCAACCATTAATAAAAACTGGCGAAGCGTGAGTTGGACTAGCACTCCGAGGGTTCCGTACCACCACACCTTTCCACACAACTAAATAGGTATAATGACAATGATACCTATTCACATTACAAACAAAAGACATAAAAACGAGTGACAAAAACATGCTATTTTGTCATTCAATTCGGACTACTTAGCGCGAGTACGACTCACACTTGGACGATTTTTATTATTCGAAGTTTTGCTTCAGAATTAGCACTATAATCACACCAAGTTTCACGCTTGTATGTATTAACGTTTTTACGACATAGCTAAATCAAAACTACTTCTAGACCTATAAAAAAGGATTATTTGTATGGACACCTTCCTTATCTTTTCAAATTTTAAGGCAATAGAAATACACATTTTACGGTTCATGATATACAGCCCGCAAACAGATGGACAGACAGCGGAGGCTAAGTTGGTCACCCGTTGGGTGTATGGAGCCCCAAAATACCAGCGTTAAACTTACTTTCATAGACCACTAAATACTACCTCGTGAGTAGAGGTCAAGAATATACGGAAACTCTTAAAAACACGTTAAAAAAACCTACTCTCATCGCAACCAGTTAGTACAATAATTTTGCATTATCATTTTTTGTTTTTGTTAATTTTCTAAAAAAAAGTAAGTGTGTGGTTTTATGAAACCACGGTAAAAGTGACACTTTACAGAGGACGAAACGATCATGGCTGCTCTCGCTACGGTACAGAGGACGAAACGATCATACCGTCAGACGAAAGCGACCGTTACGCGACATGCAACACATCACGGACGAAAAAACTTGAGACGATGTAATAAAAGTTTCACTTTAAAAGTACTACACCAATTTTGATTAAATTTACATGTGGCCCACCTGGCACGATACCCTATCGAATAAAAAAATAATAATGAAAATCGGTTCACAATCTGAAAAGATATCGCGTAACAAACATACAAAAAAACCTAACCACTCTAGGAGTGCCGACAGAAGTGAAAACTTTTTACAGTTTTATAATTATGAGTAGTGGCCCTGCGAGTGTTCCTGGCGAACGACTAGGTTTACAAAGTTTTGACCCTGCGAGTGTTCCTGGTACGATGTCGCTGACGGCGTCGCGAATTCACTGGTTTTTTCCCATCTCAAAAATGTCCAACGCGCTAGGAGGCTCGAGTTTCCATACAAACGTAGTTCCGCTTTAATACAAAAACTACATGCCGGATTGAATCCAAACTTTGTAAATATATTGAGTAGACACATATCGATGTTTGTAATTAGTTTTCACCGTAGTAAATTTTACTTTAACTAAATGAAGGCTTAAATTAGTTTTGTACTGAAAGTTTGAAACTGCTCTTATTTTTTTCCGTTTTATATTAGTACATTGAAAACTAATTAATTACTAACATCGATATGTGTCGACTCAATATATTAGCAATCCGGCATGTAGTTTTTGTATTAAAGCGGAACTACGTTTGTATGGAAACTCGAGCCTCCTGGCGGCCCTTAAGAAGTTTTCACTTCAAAAACATACAGTCGAATTGAGACCCTCATCCTCATCCAAATAATAACGGGTACACACCTAACCTTACTCAAAAGCGAAGCCTTGCGAGCTATAGCAGCTATAGGAAGGTACGTTTATATCGAATTATGCCGTAATCGCACCTTGACCTAATTTGTGCAAATCTCCCGTACAACATATCTCATGAACAG
Organism: Coleophora flavipennella; assembly: GCA_947284805.1. Lineage (NCBI taxonomy): Eukaryota > Metazoa > Arthropoda > Insecta > Lepidoptera > Coleophoridae > Coleophora > Coleophora flavipennella. The sequence continues at coordinate 6,997,815 of OX369300.1, forward strand.
TTTGCCCGCGGCTATTACACTCGAGCATAAAAAAGTAAATTTAAAAATCTGTAAATTTTTTTTTTCATGAACAGTTTGTAAAGGAGTTTGGCTCTAGCCTACGTACCTATTCACTTAGAATCTAGTTACTACGTCTTATCTGTGATTGTAATGTATAATTGTGAGACTGTCGATCTCACAAACTGATCATTCAGTTTTTTGGGTCCAATGTTTACCTATGTACTTATTTTTTTCGATTAATAAATAAATAATAATAATAATAAACATATCACTGTTGTATGATTATCAAATCATACAACACTCCTACCTATACATACACAATAACACAAATCGCAATTTGTCGCCGATTTTTCGAGCTCATTTCGTATGATTGTCAAACTCAAGTTTTGTAGCAAAGCAAAGACAAATTTATAAAATAACCAAAGAAGGTTAAACTCAAACGCCAGTTAATTCGTTCTGAAACTTATGCCTTGGAGCATCGTAGCGTTGGAGCTTACGAGACTTGGACCGAAGCCATATTAAGATTGTCTTGAGCTACAATTATCTAGTAAATTTTAAAACATAATGCCTACTAAGCATGTCGCATTTGAATGCACGTAACTACTGAATCCTCCTGTGAGCCTTGCAGAATCTAAATCAGATTTTAAATTGACAGTTTAAGAACAACCGCGACAAATTTCAATCGATTTCCTGTCGCTCGCCAGCCAATAATTTAATGAATAAGTCATTGGGAAAGTTTGGAAGATCGGATAGTAAAGTTTCGGCGTTCGCGTACCGAAACGACAGGACCACAAGAGGCGAAAGCAGCTATCGATCGGCCCTAGGGCCCGTGCCCCCCCGCGCCGCCCCCTCGCACACCTTACGTAAGTCCAGCTGATCACACCCGCCGCCGCCCCGTAACCTTGACGACGAGCCCTGTGCTGTGCACGCGCTCCTGTTCGCCTCCACTCCACTTGAATAATAGCTTCCCATTCGAAAATGCAATTTATTAGCTCACGTCTAGGCCACTCTAATCTAACTACAGTGTAAACTCTATATGGCGACACTCAAGGGACTGGGCATTTTGTGACGTTATTGAGAGTTTTCGTTACACAGAGAGAAATTAGCGTCAAAGTAAACCAAATGGAGCTAGAAAATTTTGATGTTTTATAGAGTAAATCGTTATATCGAGTGAGGTTTACAGAGTTTACACTGTATGTCGATGTTGTGTACTTTTTACATTTTTTTTCACTTTTAAAGGCAGTAAATGTTAACTAAAAGCAATTATCCTTTAAGGTTGGTTAGTAACACACAAAATAATTAATAAGATAGATTTATGTTCGTATTGTTTAATTAAAGATGACTAAATAGTAAATTTCTAGTCGACGCCAAGCCAAGCCTGGACAGACAGTGAATTAAAGTAGAAAAATCGGGTGGGGCTGTGTCGGGTCACACACTATTTAACGTCGTCGTATCAGCTCATATACGTCCCCACCGAGGGGTTCGAGCCTACCTTGAATTAGGGCGATGGGGCTTTAGTCGACCACGCGGGCCCTTGCAGGTTTCCTCACAATGCAATGTTTTCCTTCACCGTAAGAGCGTCGGATAAACGTTTATATGAAATAGAAATTTATAAATCAAATTGGTACGTGGCAGTATTCGAACCACGACCTCCCGGACAGGAGGCGGCGGCCCTAGCCGTTACGCCACCGACGCTCTTACTATTACTATTTTACGTAAAACAATTTAATTTTTTCTCCGTCAGTGGAGAACTAATGAAGAAACGAAGTTGTTATACAGTTGGCCGGTTCTACCAGAAACAGATCTGAGTCTGTTTCGTTATATCGGTTGCATTTAAATTTTCTGACCTGGTACCCCGTATCATCATATCAGATCATTTACGTCCCCACCGAGGGGCTCGAGCCTACCCTGAATTAGGGCGATCGGGCCTTATTCGACCACGCGGGCCCAGTGCGGGTTACCCTGTATATGTCAATTTAAAGACGTTCTACGTCAAACCCCTCCACTAGTTATCTTTATATATATAAATCTTCTGTTGAACTCCTCCTAAACGGCTGGACCGATTTTGATGAAATTTTTTGTGTGTATTCCAGGGGGTTTGAGGATGGTTTAGATTATGGTAGTGTAGGGTAGGGTAGTTAGGGTAGGGTAGGGTAGGGTAGGGTAGGGTAGGGTAGTGTAGTGTAGGGTAGTGTAGTGTAGGGTAGTGTAGTGTAGTGTATGTAGGGTAGGGTAGGGTAGTGTAGGGTAGGGTAGTGTAGGGTAGGGTAGGGTAGTGTAGTGTAGTGTAGAGTAGTGTAGGGTAGGGTAGTGTAGTGCAGGGTAGAGTACTGTAGGGTAAGGTAGTGTAGGGTAGGGTAGTGTAGTGTAGGGTAGGGTAGGGCAGTGTAATGTAAGGCGGTACGTAGTTCGCCGGGACAGCTAGTAGTATATAAAATTGGAAATACGCGGGACGTGAGAAAGACTGGCCTACTTCTCCGACCAATATCCGGCGGTAGTGTCCTCGATACACCCCCTGCGGCAGCCGATGTGTTAATTTCCTCTAACGTGCTGACCCTTCAGCCACACCCTGGACACTTCATACAACAGGCCAGAAATGACATTTCAAAAAAGAATTGACGGAACAAACAAAATGGCGGCGAAATCTTATATGTTCGACAATGAAACTGTAACCAATCTGTATCAATCTGGGTGACGAGGGGGTGAGGTCGCAATCTAGAGAGCGCCAGGGAGTCCATACTGAATGTTAGTACTAATATATATACTTTGCTTTAGCCACCTGCGAAAAAATTTCCGCGTCACTGTGCCCACACAAAACGAAATAACATTTGTGAGAAAAGTACTTTTTTCATTTAACATCAAGTTGATTTGATGTCTCCTCAGCTTTCGGCAACAAGGTCACCGAGTAAACGAGAGATTTTTATATTAAAACCCCTATTAGGAAAGGAACGAACCCGAGAATAACTGAAGTGCTTTCGTTTCAGATTCAGCGTACCAGAATAATAGCCAGAGACATGAAACTTTTAATTTAGAAATGTTGGGGTCGATGGTTTCGAATGTTTCCCTTTAATAAAGAGCTTTTATGCACGACTCGCATTTTATACGCGGCTTTGTTCAACCAGTGAACGAGGGATGTACGTTGTGCGCATCAAGCGAAACGGAAGGAAATGGGACCGAGAGGGAATCCGAACAAAAGAAGCAAGCAAGCACGCTGTACTGCGCTCCATCCGGGCAAGGTTAAGGGCTCGGAGCTCGGCAGCACCGAGCGCTCCCGGAGAGCTCGTACTTAATCACCGGAAACTATTTTACATACACGAATATGGTTACCGGGAATTCAGCTGAAAGTACTGTATAATGTATATCCTATGTACTATATATCGCCCTTATTCAGGGTAGGCTCGAGCCCCTCGGTGGGGACGTATATGAGTATGATGATGATGATATATCCTATGATAATTGAAAACGATAAACACGTTAAAAAACCGACTTCCATCGCAACAACTTTTACATACATTACATTATATTAGTACATTTTTGCATTATTATTCTTGGTTTTTGTTAATTTTATAATAAAGTAGGTACTACACCGCGATCTTCACCAGGTCGCCGGTCCGCCTCGTGGGAGGCCTGCCTACGCTACTGGATGCGGGCAGCGCAGGACCGGTCGTCGTGGAAATCCTTGGGGGAGGCCTTTGTCCAGCAGTGGACGATTTTCGGCTGATATGATGATGACTACACCGATTTTGATAAAATGTATATAGAACCACACGGGAAGCACTAGCTTTCAAATAAAAAAAGAATCATAAAAATCGTTTCACCAGTAACACACATAAAAAAACATACAGTTGAATTGGGAACCTCCTCCTTTTTGGAAGTCGCTTGAAAATAAATAGAAATAAAGAGTTGAATTGTTGACAATATGTAGCGATACTAGATATTTGGCGTGTTTAAATGTTTGACCGGTGCCGCTCGATACGAGCGACCTTGCGAACAACGACGACGCGCCTGCTCGCTGCCGTTTGGCGCCCAGCGTGGGACCCGCGAAAGCGATCAGCTGTTATGTTACCGACCCACACAGTTGTTCATAAACATGCCATTATTTATTTAATTCCTACACAAAACTCATACTAATCTAATATAAAATAAATATTAAGTAACTAAATGACTAAGTAATTTAGTAGTGAAAGTGATTTTTTTTAATGAAGTCTTTTTACTTGATTCCATTGTCTGTTGAATTAACAAACCATTCAATTGATATAAGAATTAAAAAATAAGTACAAATCAAACCTATAACCATTGCAACTTGTTACTGTTCAATTCATATTAAAATTTAAAATGAAAGTACAAATCTAACCTGTATAACCACTACATTTAAATAAGTATGCGATTTCCGAGCAACAAACTGTTTCATTCCTACGTTTAAAAGTACAACATTAAATCGCAGAACGAAACATCCCAATGATAAATGAGAATTTTGGTGATGATAGCAAAACTACTAAATTTATGACACTAAATTCATCTTTTTCTAAACCTACAACTTTTCTGTAAAAAACAATTTAACACAAACTAGATGATTCTACCATCTCACAGCGTGAAGAAAATGATTCAAAGATTCAAAAATCAATGCAATGATTATGTATGACCACTGACAAGGTGATCTCGCCGTGTCTAAATGATGAATGATGGTGTGCAAAAAAGCATCTAAAGTGGTCCATGCACCAACGCAACGAACCGAGGAAGAACGAGAGTGGTGTGAAGTAGCGCTGACGGGGAGGTTAGACAGCATAACGCGCACACGAGGTGCTCCGTGGACTGGCAGCGTGCAACTAACTCACGACACGACTGATCCGCGAGGCGAGGGGAGGGTGGGGTGCGGGGTGCAGGTTTGCCGGGCCGCGCACGTCGCGGGCGGCTGGTGCCCGACGTGGGCCCACCTACCACCCACCGAATACATAGATATCGCTGCTCCAAACCGCTACACACAATCACGGAACGTTTCTCGACACCTTACACCATTGAAACATATCGGAAAACCCTATGTTATGTACACGTAAATGTATACCTGTATTGTGCTTACCTAGGGTTAAGGAAATTAACACTGAATATGCAGAAAAGGTACTAGTGACGAATGATTACGTTACGCGACATTCTAAGAGACGCAAAAGGTCTGTTTCTAACATAGTATTGTCGCCCATAGGCATTTAAATCATATTAACTATCCGTTAAATTGTTTCTTATATAGTACTTTCGCCCATAGGCATTTAAATCATATCAGCTATCCGTTAAATTACAAAATAAGACCTTCTGCGTTTGTTAAATTGATATAGAGTGTACAATAAGGGATCGGACTGCTAGTCATTTGAGTTACTTTTTATGATCTGTCAAAATCGAAATTTTGTTCTAAAAATGTTTGAAATACCCACAGGTGACGTCATAGATTTTTAGCGTCATTGACGAACTTATTTTGTGAATTTCATCAATTAAAAATTGAAGACGTGATGGAAAAAAAACCAAACAAGATTTTTTGAAAGTTCACGAGGAGAGCAATTTAGGAAATCATATTTCAGAATTTATTTTTGATGCAGTGCGATCCCCTATAATTGTGCCCGACCGCGTACCGGAAGACGTAGCGTAGGCAGGCCGCCCTCACGGTGGACCGACGACCTGGTGTAGGTCGCGTGAAGCCACTGGATGTGGGCAGCGCAGGACCGGTCGTCCTGGAAATATTTGGGGGAGGCTTTTGCCCAGCAGTGGGCGTCTTTCAGCTGATATATGATAAACAATGGTGAACAAAAAAACCCAAGTCCGCAACCCACCGATCATATACAGAATGCGACATAAAAATGGATATGTATGAGAAATCTGACACTACTGAGTGTAGGTAGAGACACTTGTAAATTTTACAGTACAGAAAAACTCCATTGAAATATTTCTAAAAAAAACTGACACACGACCCGGAAATCGAACCCAATCGTTTATTTTGAAATAGGTACTTAGTGATATGTTGAATTTTATTTGTATTTCAGGAACGGTGTTTTTGTAGTATAAGATTTATTCCTTACAAGGCACGCTGTTAATTACCACAACAAAACAAAAATCACGACAAAAAAAACATTTCCCCATCTTTTTATTCGAACATCTACCTGCATGCCAAATTTCAGCCCGATCCGTACAGTGGTTTGGGCTGTGCGTTGATAGATCACTATGTCAGTCAGTCACCTTTTAGTTTTTTTATATATTTTATATATATAGATTAACAAAAACCAAAAGTAATGATGCAAAATTGTACTAAGTTATTGCGATGGAAGTCGGTTTTTTAACGTGTTTAGCGTTTTTAATTATTTTTGGGCAGTAATGTAAAAACAACTGGATTAGATTTTCTGGCAAATTGTTTTTCTTTAGAAATATTTCAAATGTACTTTTTCTGTATTTAAATTTGACGAAGTGTTCGAATATTACAAATTTCTCTACTCCCATTAGTTTTAGATTTGTTATACAGATCCACTTTTATGTCGCACCCTGTATATGATTCGACGGGTTGCGGCCTTTAACACTTGTTAGCCATAATTCACTTCATAAAAAAAAACGGTAGGTAGGTCACCATCATCAGGGGCTCGAGTATGGGCTCGAGCCTACCCTGAATTAGGGCGATCGGACCTTAGTCCAACACGCAGGTTGGTCGACTTCCACACAACCTTCGAGTTTCTTCGCAGGCGTGTGCAGGTTTCCCCACGATGTTTTCCTTCACCGTAAAAGCGTCGGTTAGACGTACATATGAAATCTAAATTCGAAAACACATTGGCACAGATGAGATACTAGTTACTTGACATTGGTAAGTGGCAGGATTCGCACCACGACCTCCCTGACAGGAGGTAGCGGCCCTTGCCATTACGCCACCGACGCTCTGGTAGGTAGGTTTTAACCTTTTTGTAATTTAAATGTCCACGGGCGACAGTACCATAAACCCACTATCAACAGACAGAACCGTAAAACAAGCTGATGTGTTTATTTCTTCCACTGGTCGATGCATATTTTCAATGAAATTGCATTCTATTGATTAGAAAATTAGATTGAGTTAGTTCCAGTACTTCCATGTCGGTCGTAATCAATCATTTAGTAAGTATGCGACGGGCGGTGGCGGCGTTTTTGTATAGTTAAGTGATGTAAGTAGGCAATAGACAATACTGGTTTGTTGGCAGAAAACTCTTACAGAGTTAAGCATACCAATTGTAAATCTATTGTTTTTTTACTTATGTATTTTCATTTACTGTGTACAATAAATAAATAAAATAGACCGATTTTTAATGAAATTCATTTCTATTGATTAGAAAATTAGATTAAGTTAGTTCCAGTACTTCCATGTCGGTCGTAATCAATCATTAAGTAAGTATGCGACGGGCGGTGGCGGCGTTCTTGTGTAGTTAAGTGATGTAAGTAGACAATAGACAGATTTTTAACGAAATTCAATGCTATTGATTAGAAAATTAGATTGAGTTAGTTCCAGTACTTCCATGTCGGTCGTTATCAATCATTAAGTAAGTATGCGACGGGCGGTGGCGGCGTTCTTGTGTAGTTAAGTGATGTAAGTAGACAATAGACAGATTTTTAACGAAATTCAATGCTATTGATTAGAAAATTAGATTGAGTTAGTTCCAGTACTTCCATGTCGGTCGTTATCAATCATTTAGTAAGTATGCGACGGGCGGTGGCGGCGTTCTTGTAATAGTTAAGTGATGTAAGTAGACAATACACAGATTTTTAACGAAATTAAATGCTATTGATTAGAAAATTAGTTTGAGTTAGTTCCAGTACTTCCATGTCGGTCGTTATCAATCATTTAGTAAGTATGCGACGGGCGGTGGCGGCGTTCTTGTATAGTTAAGTGATGTAAGTAGACAATAGACAGATTTTTAACGAAATTCAATGCTACTGATTAGAAAATTAGATTGAGTTAGTTCCAGTACTTCCATGTCGGTCGTAATCAATCATTTATTAAGTATGCGACGGGCAGCGGCGGAGTTCTTGTATAGTGAAGTGATGTAAGTAGACAATACACAGATTTTTTTTGACATGAACACACACCGATTAGGGCTTGTGCACAAATCACGTAAGGTTCGGTAGGGGGGAGGGAGCGTCACGAAAAAATCACGAAAGATCACGCTGGGGGAGGGGGGTATAAGGAGACCTCGCGTGTATTTTTCTACAATGATCGAACAAAGAAAAAAATCTACATGAGTAGATAGTTTTTCTTGGTTTTGGTAGAAACAAGAAAAAAATAAACACAAAAAACAAATAGAACTAACGAAATGGGTGTAGTGCGATGTCAAGGAGAACTGCAGCGGCAGCGCTGGTTTTCAGAAAAGCCCAAGGTGTAGTAGACTATCACATCTCTTACTCTTATAGTATGGCACCATTACCCATGCTATCCATGGGATAGATGCATTTAGCATCACCCGCGGTCACGTGTAGGGCATTTAGATTTACACATACGGACGTGTGCAACGCTACCTTCATACAATAATCTAACCTCCGGTAATATTCAAACGCAGACTTTATGACTTATTAGTATGTAAATGCTATTATAACTTAAATCAGTATTTGACGGATAATCCCTACTAATCCCTACTAATATTATAAATGTGAAAGTAACTCTGTCAGTCTGTTACGCTTTCCCGCAAAAACTACTGAACGGATTTGGCTGAAATTTGGTAGGTAGACAGATTAGGACCTGGGTTAAGACATAGGCTACTTTTTACCACGCTCGCGAGCCGCTTGCGGCTCGCGCACTGCGCACCCTCGAAAAGTCATAGAAATGTGGTCCACGCGGGTGAAGCCGCGGGAATCAGCTAGTTCCTTATAAATTGGACATGTATGGTATTTGTGACATTTGATTTCTTGGTCATTTTATTGGATTATAAAACTGAAATGACATTTAATTTTATTATGTAAACTACTTATATACCATATTATTACTAAATCTATTTAATGTTAAAACAAGTATTTGTATGCCAATTACTGGCTAAATATATTAAGATTGTTGAGACTATCATTTAGCTACACATATTTTACAAATAAACTTTTGATTGATTGATTGATTACACATCTAGAATCAGATGTGCAGGTTTCCTCACGATGTTTTCCTTCGCCGTTAAAGCAATCGGTAAGTACATGTAAGTAAGTTTCGAAAAACTTATTGGTACATTGGCCGTCCGGATTTGAACCCGGGACCTCTGGTTAGGAGGATCGAATCGTTACCGGTTGAGCCACCAACGCTTTTACCATCAAAGTTGTAACGTAATCAATACGGCGTCACTACATATTGAACCAGTGTAACTTTATATATAGCTGAATCCTTAAAAGTAATGAAACGGTGAGCGTCGGTGGCGCAATGGCAAGGGCTGCAGTGCTACCTCCGGTCCGGGAGGTGGTGGTTCGAATCCTGCCACGTACCAATGTGATTTCGAATTTAGATTTCATATGTATGTTAATCCGACGCTTTTACGGTGAAGGAAAACATCGTGAGGAAACCTGCACACGCCTGCGAAAAAACTCGAAGGTTGTGTGTGTGTGTGAAGTCGACCAACCCGCGCTGGGCCCGCGTGGTCAACTAAGGCCCGATCGCCCTAATTCAGGGTAAGCTCGAGCCCCTCGGTGGGGATATATATAAAAAAAATATATTCTGGGACAAATCACACATGGTCATTTGGCCCCAACCAAAGTAGGATTCCCTGTGTTATGAGTTACCAGAGACTGATATACATACATATATACGTTTAAATACATACATATATAGATATAATTTAACAACCAGACACAGAGCAAACAAATCTGCTCATCACACAAATGCTTGCCCTGGGTGGGGCTCGAACCCACGACTCTCGGATCAGTAGTCAAGGGCACTAACCACTGAGCCACAGAGTCAGTCAGTCATATTCATATGAGCTCATATGATGAGTGAAACGGTACAACGTTTTGTTGCTTACTTTAAATCTATTTAAATCTATTATCTATTAATAAAGTACATAATTACCTACATAATTATGTTCCATCTGAAGTAGATAGTTAAACCACACCCTGGACACTTCATACAACGGGCCAGAAATGACGGAACAAACAAAATAGCGGCGAAATCCCATACGTTCGACAACCAAACTGTAACCAATCTGTATCAATCTGGGTGACGAGGGGGTGAGGTCGCAATTTAGAGAGCGGCAGGGAGTGTCCGTACTGTATGTTAGTACTAATATATGAGGTGTAACAAAATTAGCTGAAACTATTTTAACTGGTGCTTCTACCCACGAAACTGAACAACTTTCCCCATGGAACTCATAGTCAAATCGCAAAAAAAAATTTGGCTATCCCATACTAACTCGATCAGGTGATCAGCCAAGTTAGTATGGGAAGTTCAACATTTTTTTTGGGATTTGACTATGGGTTTCATGGGGGAAGTTGTTCAGTTTCAAGGGTAGAAGCACCAGTTAAAATAGTTTCAGCTAATTTTGTTAGACCTTATACAGTGAAAACTCTGTGAAACGTCACTCGATATTATATAACGATTCACTCTTTGAAACGTCATAACTTTCTGGCTCCAGTTGGTTTACTTTGACGCTAATTTCTCTTTGTATAACGAAAACTCTCAATAACGTCACAAAATGCCCGGTCCCTTGAGTGTCGCTATATAGAGCTTACACTGTATATATATGCTTTGGTTAAACCTTATACATATTATAACGCTCATCATTCAGAAACACTAGTAAGCCGACTAAAACGCGTAATATGATATATAATATGACATTTCATGTAATGTCATCCAAAAAAACAAGCAAAAGGTGGGTGTTGATACACAGCGCGCAGTCGGACTGGTCGTGCAGAACGTGTCAATAAAACGAGGATCATATTTCGCGATACGCGAACCAGTTCAGAGTATCGAATATAGTCAACATTCCATCCAATCTTGTAGTAATGTTCAATTGATAATAAACTAATGTAATGTCAAATAATGAATGTCTGACTGACTGAGCAACTGACTCATCAACATCCAGCCCAAACCCTTGTAATAGAAAACTATTTTTATTTCACAGAGGTTCCCTTTATAATATACTAGCCGTCTGCCCGCGTTAATAAGAAGTTTTCCCGGGGTAAAAAGTAGCCTATGTCCTATTCCAGGACCTAACCTACATGTTGCCTATTACATCCATCCATAGGTAGGTCAGTTTTCAAGAAAGAAAATCTAAGATAAATCAGCTTCTCACTGGAATCTCACTCATTTCAAATAGCCTAAAAACGTTAAGGTACAAGCACACCCTGGACACTTCATACAATGGACAAGAAATGACATTTCAAAAAAAGAATGACGGAACAAACAAAATGGTGGCGAAATCCTATACTCGACCACCAAACTGTAACCAATCTGTATGACGAGAGGGTGAGGTCGCAATCTAGAGAGCGGCACTGAGTGTCCATACTGTATGTTAGTACTCATATATATACTTTGGTACAAGCGTTTATTGTTTTATTTTTATGATATCGTATTCATCTCAGACTACAAGCTTTATTTGAATTTTTTTTTGAAGTGAAACTTCTATACATATAGACGCGGGGTATCAGGATTTTTTCTGGCACAAAAAAGCATTACGGCCGCGTGGAGGGCCTTGTCCGTGTAAGTTTCACTTCTACTATGTGTCCCAGCACACATTTAGATTTGATTTTCTTTTAATTTTTTCGTATTCTTCTCAGCAAACCCTTTCATTTGATTCCTATATCATGGGGGTGCATAAAAATTAATTTACTTACTTCTACATCTTTGGGAGTCCGCCATATTGGATTAAGAATGACTCCACTTTGCTAACCATGCATTGTCATCCAAACTAAACGCGATTTCAGCTCAATACGAAACCGGCAAGTGGGTCTTTAACTTGCAATTTCTGAAGCGAAAAACTTACTTACATACGAACATTGCAAGTTGTAAATAAGAAATTTCGCCAAAACAATACGATGACGATAATGTTATCTAGGAGTAACATTGTGAATCGAATCAGGAAGACAAGTCCACGGATACGAGTATACTTTTCGGTTTGTGTCCTTGACCTGTGTTCTAGTTGCGAGCTCGCAACTCATCGTGATCACCTGCCTACTGCCTGTTACCTGACCTACTGGGCCGCGTTGTTCCGTAACCCATATCAAACAAACCCTTCGTATTACCACAGTATTGCAATATAGCGGCTTACAGTAGTGCAACGAATGTACTTACGCAGAGCAACGGCCCTTCCATCATCAACAGTTCATAATTTATTTCTGATGCTGTCGTCATCCCTAAACCGATTGCCGTTTTTCGATTAGTGTGATATGGGCACAGTATTACAATATAGCGGGTTACAGTAGTGTAACGAATGTACTTGCGGGGCAGCGGGCGGCGGGGCACACACAGCCTGGCAAACTCCGCGAGTTTGGCTAAAGGCTAGGACTGCTAGACATCAAAGCGTTGCGCTACTGTAAGCAATATCGTAATACTGTGGTATTACTATTATTATCATACAAACGACGTCATTTTCGTGTTGTCCATCTAAATATAAAACGTTTTCGCATACCGTCTTAATTCACACTATAATAGGTCGGGTAATTTTCCTCGATAAAACAGTTGGAGCTGTTTTCGAAGTCTCAAAACATAATACACTTGTGCTACTAGCATATTATAGGGTTTTTTGGGGGGCGAAAAATCTATCTAGCTAGGTGTCATCGTATTTCCGAGTTTTTACTCTATATCGTCTTTTCCATGCAATGATAAGATCGGTAATTAATTTCACTGCACCAGATAATAAGCGATAGGCCTGTGGTCTAAGCGTTGACTTCCTCCTCGTAGATAGTGGGTTCAATCCCCTCGGTCGGGTCGAATGTTTTTTGTATTTTTTGTCAAATTTTTTTTGCATTTTTCGCCCACGTACTTGGACTCATTGAATCTCCAACTCACTCACTCACTGACTGACTGAGAAACTGACTCATCAACATCCAGGCCAAACCCTTGTAATAGAAAACTATTTTTATTTCACAGAGGTTCCCTTTATAATATACTAGCCGTCTGCCCGCGTTAATAAGAAGTTTTCCCGGGGTAAAAAGTAGCCTATGTCCTATTCCAGGACCTAACCTATATGTGTGCCAAGTTTCATCCCGATCCGTCCAGTCTTTGAAGCGTGAAAGAGTAACAAACATCCATACATACAAACTTTCACATTTATATACTCGTATATAAAAGAAAAAAGTTGTGTTAGTTACACCATTTATAACTCTAGAACGGCTGGATCAATTTTTATGATTTTTGTGTTTTTGCATTTGTCTTCGTCGGGAATAGGACAATAAGTATTAAAGTATGATATTCATCAATTAAAAAAATATATCAGTCAAATAATAATTGGCTTTAGGGTAGGGTATGGTAGTGTAGTGTATTTCAGGGTAGGGTAGTGTAGTGTAAGGTCGAACTAAGTTCGCCGGGACAGCTAGTTTATAATATAAGTAGGATAGAAAAGGAATAAGGCCTGTTTTTCGAAATTTTTACGGGACAGCGAATAAAGCGGGGACGAAGTTACGTGGACAAAAAGAATTTGCGGCGCCTGGTTCGGCCGCCATTCCGGCTAGCCCACAAACCACAAACCCGTCGGATATGTTTCCTTATGCGCATGTGTAGTGAGAACTCGTATCTATGTGGCAGGCATATTGTATGAATAGTCATTTTACAAATGGTCAGGCAAATTCGTCCGTACATAAACGGCCAAGCAAATTGTTAAATGCCGTACATCACATCAGCTCGTAAACATCCACACCGAGGGGCTCGTGCCTACTCTGAATTAGGGCAGGACTTGATGCAGGCCATCTGACAAGGCAATTTGCGTGGCTCGGTTTTGGGATGGGGCTATCTGAGTTTGCCGTCGACTCGAAAAGAAGAAGAAGGGCGATCGGGCCTTAGTCGACCAAGCGGGCCCAGTGCGGGTTGGTCGACTTCACACACAACCTGCGAGTTTCTTCGCAGGCGTGTGCAGGTTTCCTCACGATGTTTCCCTTCACCGTAAGGGGGCGTCCATTAATTACGTGAGGTGTTTAAGGGGGGGAGTGGGTCAAGCTAAATCTTTCGAAATCTCACATGGGGGAGAGGGGGGTTTTAGCAAATATCACGTAATTTGTTTTCTTGTAGAAAACGGTGTAAAATTGCGAAAAAATAAAGTTAAATCAAAGTAAAAACAAATCTAGAATGAAAATATGGCGAAATTTCACACAACAGTGTTTGTCGTATTTGTCCGAACCCCGCAGAGCAGCACAATAGCTTCGATTGCGTTTTTTTTTGTAATAACTCCGAAATGTTTTATCAGATAAATTTATTCTTTTTATTCAAAAAATAAAATTTTGTTCATCAGATATTTTTTTTTATTAAGCTTAAAAAACTACATCAATCGCCGCACACCGCGTGAAAATTGGTTGATTCATTTAAAATTTATAGCAGTTTGAAGATTGAAAAAATTCGTGTTTCATCAAACTTTTATTAGACTTTTTATAATCCAACGCGTTTCCAGCCAAAACACAAATTTAAAAAAATCTCACGTGAGATTTGGGGAGGGGGGAGGGAGTTGAGGAAAATCTCACCAGAGGGGGAGGGGGGGTCCAAAAATCCTGAAAAAAGCCTCACGTAATTTATGGACGGCCAAGAGCGTGCCATCGGATACGCCGTTGTTAATTGTAAAATGAGCAAGCGAAACTGAAATGAGCGAGCGATGTTAGGTTCGGTCAGGTTTGATTGATTGTACAGTCAGACCTACGGCATTTTACAATTTCCCTGACCATTTGTAAAATGACGAATTATGCTATATGCCTGCGACATTTAGACTATGAGACAATTTTACAACGTATCTATGTCTTATGTTTTAAGCTGAAGTAACTAGTATCTCGTCTGTGGCCCCGCTATTACGCCGAAACTACAGAACTAGTTTTAGATGCTTCAACGCTCCTTCAATTAAGTAATATCAAATGTTTTTATCTCGATTTTCGCGACCCTACACGCACACCCTGGACACTGCATACAACGGGTTAGAAATTACATTTCAAAAAAGGAATGACGGAACGGGAACAAACAAAATGGCGGCGAAATCCTATACGTTAGACAACCAATCTGTATCAATCTGGGTGACGAGGGGGTGAGGTCGCAATCTAAAGAGCGGCAGGGAGTGTCCATACTGTATGTTAGTACTAATCCCTACTTCCCTACTATCCCTACTCCCTACTAATATATAAATGCGAAAGTAACTCTGTCTGTCTGTTACGCTTTCCCGCAAAAACTACTGAACGGATTTGGCTGAAATTTGGTAGGTAGACAGATTAGGACCTGGATTCAGACATAGGCTACTTTTTACCACGCTCGCGAGCCGCTTGCGGCTCGCGCACTGCGCACCCTCGAAAAGTCATAGAAACGTTGTCCACGCGGGTGAAACCGCGGGAAACAGCTATATATTATATACTTTGCTACAGGTGAGCCGTAGGAGAACCAAGGTAACCGACATAGCTCACAGAATTGCTTAACTTAAGTGGCAATGGGCAGGACACATATCTCGTAGAATATATGGCCGTTTGGGCAGTGAAGTTCTCGAGTGTTGACTGCGCACCGTAAGACGTAGCGTAGGCAGGTCTCCCACACGGTGGACCGAAAACCTGATGAAGGTCATGGAACGTCGCTGGATGCGGGCAGCGCTGGACCAGTCGTCGTGGTAATCCTTGGAGGAGGCCTTTGTCCAGCAGTGGACGTCTTTCGGCTGATATGATCATCATATCATCTTTACTTATTCATCTCGATGGCTCACCTGTCATTATCATCAGATGATGACAGGTGAGCCATCGAGATGAATTAGTAAAGACCACATAAGCTTAAGTATATAAAGCAAAATTTGTTTAAATGAACCATATTATGATACCGACTTTGATGTTAAAAAAACGGCATTCAAAAACTTATACAATATGCTGAGTTGAAATCGAAGGTTGTGTGTGTGAAGTCGACCAACCCGCACTGGGCCCGCGTGGTCGACTAAGGCCCGATCGCCCTAATTCAGGGTAGGCTCGGGCCCCTCGGTGGGGTACGTGTATGAGCTGATATGATGAAGATGATGCTGAGTTTTATATTATCTTACATGAACGGATCTTTTCATAGTTTATTTCCTGTTTACAATATAAATTGTGTTGAAAATTAATATAAACTTACATTTAAATCAAATTAAATCTTTAAACATTAGGTGAATTATACAATATCGAATATTAATAGAGCACTAAAACAATTACAATTCAATAAATATATTTTTCAAATAGATTATGTCATTAAAAACATTAATAATATAATAAGGCACTGTAAAACTAAACTACCATTTAAAAAATAAACATGTCAATTAGATTGAAGTGTCATTAAGAAAAAAATATTAATAATAATGCATACCAAAAAAACATTACAGAAACTTAATTTAAATATGTACAGTGCAAAGGCGGCCCTATCGCTTTTAGAGATTTCTTCCAGGCCACCCTAATGGATAAAAACAATTAAATTGCAATAAATAAGTCAAAGGTTTAACAATCATTCTTCTTCTTCTTTGCGTGTCGATGACAAATTAAATCATTCCGGCCCAGAACTACGTAATCAATCATTACGTAAATAAAAATCTATAACGCATGAGTCAGGTAGTTAGTTACTGAATGTAAGCACTTTTCCAACAAGAAGGTCTTGAGCATATTTTTTAAAACTTATAAAACAGCTTATAGTTTATAAAACAACTTATAGTTTATAAAAAAAAAAAAGTTTTTTTATCAGTAGACTACGATTGCTAGTCAGTCATAAGGAAGACGTAACGTAGGCAGGCCTCCACTCGGTGGACCGACGACCTGGTGAAGGTCGCGGGAAGCCGCTGGATACGGGCAGCGTAGGACCGGTCGTCGTGGAAATCCTTGGGGGAGGCCTTTGTCCAGCAAGTGACTTTCTTTCGGCTGATAGGATGATGATGAAAATATCATTAAACGGCGCTCTAGCCTAAAGTTACGCCTCAGCGAGTTCACATGAAATTAATTAACCGCCTTCGTGGCGTAATGGTTAGTCCATTCGCTTCACACCAGGAGGTCGCGGGTTCGATTCCCGGTGGGGTTAACTTGTAAGACTCAGTTTGGTTGGTGGTAGGGCATTTTCTAAGCCCGCCTGGCTAGATACTACCATCTTATCTAAGTCTTGCCGCCAAACATCAGTGTTAACAACATTGATGTGTTCCGGTTTAAAGATAAGCCAGTTCTCCATTGCGTTGGGACCATCAGGTGAGATGATGCCAAGGGCTTAACAATTATGAATAAAAAAAAAAAAAAAAATAGTATGCTCAGCAAAAAGACCAAGTATGTATATGTTTTGGCGATATGTTATCTTATTAAAGCAAAAATTTAAAATGTCATAGTACTATTCTTATCTAAAAATGTGTGCATGTCCCAAACATTTAATGCGAATGCGTTTAAAAATAACAGAAAAAAACAAACTTAATATCTTGCTCATTGGTTCTGTTGATAAGTAATCACTATGTGCGCATGTGTGAAATATAAGTACTCTGTTGTTTATTGTATAACAAAAATATTTTATACACATTTACAATTTAAATACATTTATTATTTACTATGGATATATGTTATTTTATTGGCTTTGCATAACGAATTATATTACTGCGGTTGATTTTATAGGCTATACGTTTAAAACAGAGCGGATAGCACCTACTACTGTTTACAATATCCTATACCTTATAAAATGTATAGTATTAACTCTGTATCAGGGACGTAGTGTAGTACCAAAGTATACATATTAGTACTAACATATAGTATGGACACTCCCTGTTTCTCTCTAGGTTCCGAACTCACCCCCTCGTCACCCATATTGATAGTTTGGTGCTGGTTTGGTTCTCGAATGTAAAAGATTTCGCCAGTTCCGTCATTTGTTTTTAGAAATATGTATGATTTCTCGTCCGTTGTATTAAGTGCCCGGGGTGTGGTAGAATACTATTAAAATTATCTGTGATCGGGGACGGTACATTTTAATAACCACTTATAAACTCTTAACATTTTTAAATTAGCAAAAACAATATTTTAGTACTTCCTAGAGAATTCGCGGTGCGCGAACCTCCGGCGGTTAGCGTCAAATTATGCATTAGAAACTTGTTCCTGCATCACTGTCTAGCGGTGAAAGCCGTACCGTACAAAAATCCCTTTGGTAGTTTTGAGTTTACCGTTTAAAAAAAATCTTATTATACACAAAGGGCATAGAAGGACACAAACAATCACTTTTTTTTTATAAGCTATCTGGGACATTTATACGCCTCAATGGCGTAAAGTTTACTTACGAAGTCCACCTTTATTATATATAACCACAACAGGGGCGGAGATATGGTCGTCGTATCCCCCCCCCCACTCAGAAAACATTGAATTTTAAAAGTTTCTTTGGCTCGCGGAGTTATTGGCTCGTGGCACCCCTACTCCGAACGTTGCCTATCACAGTCAAAGTTGACCTAAGTCTGTGGTTGACCTATCAAAATCGTGAAATTTCGCGCTCGCTTTACTCGCGTTCTGCCTAGGTACGTATGTGTACCTATTGCGAAATGTCGCAACGTTTTAACATTGCTTGTTGGTTGACCTATCAGAATCGTGCAATTAGTAAGCAGTAATATCGTGAAATTTCACGATCCTCTCCGCTCGCGTTGGTGTTACTTAAAACATTGCTCACGTATGTGAATCGCAAAATGTCGCTACTGATTTTACCGCAATTCAAAACGTGGCTGTTCCGCTAGCCAACTAGCCTTGGGCTGGCACTGTTCGTTCCCCCTTCCCCCCGCGTTCCCCCTCCCCAGCCCCCAAATACAAATCCTGGCTACCTTCCTGAACCAGGTTCGGTATTATGCACTAAGACAAAATTGCTTATTACACGGAAGTTTCCTTAACCGCAGGCACAGATGAAAAAGGGAATCAGTGTACCTACGTATAATTATGCCACAAGTTTCCATTTCCAGAGCTTCTTTCTAACGCTTAGCGTAACGTCAGCACGTCTAACCGCCTCAATGGCATAATGGTCAGTCCTTCAGCTTTACATCAGGATGTAGCTGGTTTGATTCCCGGCGGAGACTAACTTTGTAAGACTCGGGTGGCTTTGGTTGGTGGAACGGCGTTTTCTAGCACCACCTGGCTAGCTACCACCATCTTATCTAAGTCTTCCCGTCAAACAACAATGTTAACAACATTTACTTAATCCGGCTTGAATGTAAGATAGCCTGTTCCCCATTGCTCGAAGTCCATCAGGGGATATGATGCCAATGGCTTACTAATTGTGGATAAGAAAAATATTATAATAAAATGACATCATATTTAAATTAATATATTTTATGTCTGTGTCCATGGGGCCTATAAACAGTAAAATAAAGCCATTCAAAATTTATGACACATCTTACAAATCTTATTTTTGTTAACTCATCAATTTAGTTTTCAAATGTGTTCGTTTGTTTGTTACCTTTTCACGCTTCAACGCCTTGACTAATCTTGATGAAATTTGGCATGCAGGTAGCCTGTGTCACGGGGAAGGACATAAGCTACTTTTTATCCCGTGAAAATAGCACAGTCCAATGAAGTTCCTGGGGGAACTGAAAAAAATTTCTGTTTTTGGTTCATTTCTTTAACATCGCAACGGAACAATGGATTGTTGTGATTTTTTGCACAGAGATGGTTGAGGGAGTGAAAAATGACATAGACTGCTAATCAGAATACCCCGATCTGGGATAGGGATTTGGAGAAAATTAATGTCCACGCTCGCGAGCCGCAACCACTCATCATCATCATCATATCAGCCACAAATCGTCCACTGCTGAACAAAGGCCTCCCCCAAGGATTTCCACGACGACCGGTCCTGCGCTGCCCGCATCCATCGGCTTCCCGCGACCTTCACCAGGTCATCGGAAGAACTACAGACCCATCTCACTTCTGAGCCATGTCTACAAGCTGTTTTCGAGAGTCATTACGAATCGTCTCGCACGCAGGTTTGACGACTTCCAGCCTCCCGAACAAGCCGGTTTCCGAAAAGGCTTTAGTACCATAGACCACATACATACGCTGCGGCAGATTATACAGAAGACCGAAGAGTACAATCAGCCACTATGCTTGGCGTTTGTGGACTATGAGAAGGCCTTTGATTCAGTCGAAACCTGGGCTGTGCTACAGTCTCTCCAGCGGTGCCAAATTGACCATCGATACATCGAGGTGTTGAAGTGTCTGTATGAAAACGCCACCATGTCGGTTCGCCTCCAGGACAAGAACTCGAAACCTATGCAGTTGCAGCGAGGGGTGAGACAGGGAGACGTTATATCTCCGAAACTGTTCACCGCCGCCCTGGAAGATGTTTTTAAGCTTCTGGACTGGGGTGGACTCGGCATCAATATCAACGGCGAGTACATATCCCACCTCCGATTTGCTGACGATATCGTGGTCATGGCTGAGACTATGGAAGACCTAAGCACAATGCTAGATGGCCTCAATAAGGTCTCTCAACAAGTGGGTCTTAAAATGAACATGGACAAGACGAAAATAATGTTAAATGTCCGTGTCGCACCCACTCCTCTAAAGGTTGAAGACTCTACACTGGAAGTTGTTGACGAATATGTATACCTGGGACAAACAGTCCAGCTAGGCAGGTCCAACTTCAAGAAAGAGATCAATCGACGAATCCAACTCAGCTGGGCAGCGTTCGGGAAGCTTCGCAATATCTTCACGTCCCAAATACCGCAGTGTCTCAAGACTAAGGTCTTTGACCAGTGTGTGTTGCCAGTGATGACTTACGGAACTGAGACATGGTCGCTTACTATGGGCCTCATAAGAAGGCTCAAGGTCACCCAAAGGGCAATGGAGCGTGCTATGCTCGGAGTTTCTCTGCGTGATCGAATCAGAAACGAGGAGATCCGCAGGAGAACTAAAGTAACCGACATAGCTCACAGAATCGCTAGACTGAAGTGGCAGTGGGCAGGGCACATAGCTCGTAGAACAGATGGCCGATGGGGCAGTAAAGTTCTCGAGTGGCGACCGCGCACCGGAAAACGTAGTGTAGGCAGGCCTCCCACGCGGTGGACCGATACCACCGCAACCACTCACCCTTAAATAAAGTCATAAAAACGATGTCCAAGCGGGCGAAGCCGTGGGCAAAAGCTAGTTCAGTATAAATATAACTGTTCAACTTGAAATTGATACACAAAAAAATAAAGCAAAATAAATAAACTAGTAGCTCTGTGATCTGTATAGAACTTTTTTTTTTTAAATTCACAATTGACAAGCCCTTGAAATCATCTCACCTAATGGTAAGTGACGGTGATGCCGAACCAAGATTCCCCAACGCAAATGGGGATCTGGCTATCTTATCTTCAAGCCGGAACACATCTATGCTGTTATCATTGATATTTGGCATTAAATGAGGAAGCGTAACGCTTCGTGCGTATAGGCTGAATATCAACAACAAAGGGGTGGAATCTCCCCCTGCGTCTCGGTGATCGAAGGTGGAGTGGAGCTGGGGGAATGAGGTCGTGAAGTTCTTGAGCACATGTTCCGAAATGAATTCCATAAAAAACAGAAAGACAGGCAAATTTGCGGCGATGCTCAATATATATGCTCAATATAATAGATGCTCTTATCTCATAAATACAAGTTAACTGTGACCCCACACTAGGCTAGGCCTGTCTCGTAGCGGTCAAAAGAACATAAACATAAAATAAATTTAACAGGTAATTAAATCGTTTTTTTTTACTTTAAGTATATTATATATTTTTCAATTGATAGCTTTGTGCTGTCTTTCAATAATTTGAATTGAATATTGTGATCTTAGGGCCTTAAAGAGATAACCTTTATATTGGTGATAGATAAGGTGAAAATCTGTTTGTGATTTATTTTCAAAACAAATATCTTATCACCTTATCAGGCACCCACTGGAATAATAACTGGTATTATAGGTACCTAAATACGATGAATATCTTAAAAGACAAGCATTTTACTGAAAATAAGTATGTCTGTTGGTTTTTAGGGTTCCGCCAAAGTACAACATACAGTACGGACACTCCCTGTCGACCTCACCCCCTCGTCTCCTAGATTGATTCAGATTGGTTAGTTTGGTTGTCGAAAGTACAGGATTTCACCGCCATTTTGTTTGTTCCGTCATTCGTTTATTGAAATGTCATTTCTGGCCCGTTGTAGTGTCCAGAGTGTGGTTCCGCTACAGATAATGGGGCCCTATTACTAAGCCAAAGCGTCATTTTCTCTGTACGTCCATCTATCTGTCTGACTGTCCTACCTTTACAAAGCTGTAATATTTTGAACCATATTAGGAGATTTACTACCAATAATAAAAACTTTAAAAAGTGAAAAATTAAGGGGGTCCCCATACAAGAAACGTTTTTAAGGTTTTATTTGCTATATCATATAAACGGTAATAGCTA
Source organism: Coleophora flavipennella (assembly GCA_947284805.1). Taxonomy (NCBI): domain Eukaryota; kingdom Metazoa; phylum Arthropoda; class Insecta; order Lepidoptera; family Coleophoridae; genus Coleophora; species Coleophora flavipennella. The sequence goes on from OX369300.1 coordinate 7,020,314, forward strand.
TATAGTAATACTGTGGCGTCTAGGCGTCGGTGGTGTAACGGTTACGGCCGCTACCTCCTGTCCGGGAGGCCGTGGCGAAGTAACTATTTAGTAATCTGTGGCCGTGGTTCGAATCCTACCACGTACAGTGGCCAGCACATCAAGCTGTACACTTTGGACTTTGTACCGTTCTTATGCCGTATGCGTATGGATTAGAATCGCATTACGAGTGTCTAGCTTGATGTGCTGGCCTCGTACCAATGTGTTTCCATATTTCGATTTCATATGTAAGTCTTCGACCAGTGTGTTGCCAGTGATGACATACGGAACTGAGACATGGTCGCTTACTATGGGCCTCATAAGAAGGCTCAAGGTCACCCAAAGGGCAATAGAGCGTGCTATGCTCTGAGATTCTCTGCGTGATCAATTCAGGAACGAAGAGATCCGTAGGAGAACTAAAGTAACCGACATAGCTCTCAGAATTGCTAAACTTAAGTGGCAGTGGGCGGGGCACATTGCTCGTAGAACAGATGGCCGTTGGGGCAGTAAAGTTCTCGAGTGGCGACCACGCATCGGAAAGCGTAGTGTAGGCAGGCCTCTCACTCAGTGGACCGATGACCTGGTGAAGGTCGCGGGAAGCCACTGGATGCGGGCAGCGCAGAACCGGTCGTCGTGGAGATCCTTGAGGGAGGCCTATGTCCAGCAGTGGACGTCCTTTGGCTGATATGATGATGTAAGTTTATCCAACGCTCTTACGGTGAAGGAAAACATTGTGAGGACACCTGCACCCTGCAGACGCCTGCGAAGAAACTCGAAGGTTGTGTGTGAAGTCGACTAACACGCACTGGGCCCGCGTGGTCGACTAAGGCCTTATCGCCCTGATTCAGGGTAGGCTCGATTCCCTCGGTGGGGATGTATATGAGCTGATAAGAAGAATACTGTGGTGAATCATCATATCAGCCACAAATCGTCCACTGCTGGACAAAGGCCTCCCCCAAGGATTTCCACGACGACCGGTCCTGCGCTGCCCGCATCCAACGGCTTTCCGCGATCTTCACCAGGTCATCGGTCCACCGCGTGGGAGGCCTGCCTACGCTACGTTTTCCGGTGCGCGGTCGCCACTCGAGAACTTTACTGCCCCATCGGCCATCTGTTCTACGAGCTATGTGCCCTGCCAACTGCCACTTCAGTTAAGCGATTCTGTGAGCTATGTCGGTTACTTTGTGGTGAATACAAGCGTGAATCTTGATGAGATTATACCTAATCCTGAAGTTTAACAATCTTGATGAAAGTTGGCATACAGGTAGTGTATGTCACTGAGAAAGTTATAGGCTTCTTAGCTTCTTAATATCCCGTGAAAATAGCATAGTCAGATCTTAATAAATTATAGCTAAGAACCACCTCGATCACTACAGCTTTCAAACAAAAAAAAACGCATCAAAATCGGTCCATTCGTTTAGGATATACCAACCAAAAGACAGACCACATATACAAAGATACACATGTCAAACTTATACTTATAACACCCCTCTTTTTGCATTGGGGGAAATTGAGCAGAATATTTTTAGATAAAGGCTTACAAGGGTTGCCTCACTGTGTGTTACAAAAATCAATCTTTTTTTGTATTTAAATGAATGAATAAATGGTACATACTTTTGTATTTTGTTAATGTTTGAGGAGTGTATCTAACTGTAATGATAAGAAAACTTAAAAAATCACTCAATTTAGCTTCACTATGTTTGTATGGGAAAAAGCGTCGGTGGCTCAACCGGTAACGACTCGGTCCATCTAACCAGAGGTATCGGGTTCAAATCTGGACGGCCAATGTACCAATGAGTTTTTCAAAAACTTACGTACATATACTTACCGATTGCTTTAACGGTGAAGGAAAACATCGTGAGGAAACCTGCACACGCCTGCGAAGAAACTCGAAGGTTGTGTGTGAAGTCGACCAACCCGCACTGGGCCCGCGTGGTCGACTAAGGCCTAATCACCCTGATTCAGGGTAGGCTCGAGCCCCTCGGTGGGGACGTATATGAGCTGATATAATGTTTGTATGGTATTTTTTTTAGCATGCCCAATAAATCTACTTCCAGACATACTTGATGTGTTAGAACCATGTTAGAACCCCTTGATTGTTTGGGGTCAGAAGCATAATGTTGTACATACCAACCAAGATAAACAAATTAAATAGTTTGGTTTGAATATGGAAAGGTGCATTCCCACTCCTATATCTACCAGATATGCTAAGAGTACCACATTTATGATATGATAATGTTGTAGTCTAGCATATCTGGTAGATATATGAGAGGGAATGGAAAGGTGCAGGCGAAGTTGAGGGGAAGAACTGGGTTAGGGGTGGGGAAATCTGGCTGAAACTTTTTGAATTCAGGAGCACACATTTTAATTACGGCCTATCACCGCAAAGTAGAAGTGATATAGTAATCAATCAAATAAGCTGAATTGTACAATAAAAAAAAACCAAATTCATTGAATAGCTATAAAGTAGCTGAGACTTTCAAAATTTAAAATATCAAGAAAAAAACTCCTGCAAAATTCAATCACTGCTTAGGTATTACTCTTTCCTGAGACATCTTGTAAGGCTGCACTGGTTTTTGCAACCAAGCATTTAATGTGTTTGCTTTGTATACCTTACATGTTATTAAGATACCGTAAATTGGATTGAATAGAAACAATTTCAACTTTTAACATAATTTTTAACCTACTTTGCATTAACACATTCATCGCCAACTAAAATTTCCTAAGATATTAAAATATGACATGGGTCTACATTATTGTTTTTAGTCCTATTTATATATGTATACAAGTTTCATTGCAATATTATATTATTTTGGAACTATTTTAGGTTTTTTTTAAGTACTGGGCATTTCAATCTGGTGCAGCCTAAATGGAATGATTATTACAATTAAGATTCGCGCCGGGCAAAGTTCAATATGCTATTATGAAGAAAATACTTTGGATTGTAAAAAAAATCAGTAAACAGTATATAATTTATGTGATAACGACCATTAAACAGGGCTTGAAAAAAAACAGCCCACTATTTCTATTCCCCTGAATCTATTTTATATATTTCCTAATTTAGTATAGAAATTTGATATTCATTCATTACATCTGAATAATACAATAATAAGTATAAAACCAATATAACAAGAATAATTTAGCCCACATTTTGTAAAGGAATGGACATGGATTTTATACAGGTAGGATCACTTTTAAAATAAAGAAAAATCAACATCTGAAAAGAATAGGTAGGTAAACTCACGTTCATGGTACCTACTTACTTTGTAAACTATCCTGGATGGCTGAAACGCGCCGCGCCGCGCTGCGTCGTCGTCGTCCTAATTGAGTACGAGATACGAAACATGTATAACATAAAAATATAGTAATATACTTACATTGTGGTTAGGATATCCTTCGTAAAGCCAATTGCCAGCTTATCTGTGTCTTGAAGGCAAACTTGAAGGGCAAAACACAGTCTATGAACTGTGATTGATTTGCAATAACGCAATTAGTGTCCTGAGCGAGGAATGCACGATATGCAGCTCGATTGTAGTTTATAACTTAGGAGTTACACACAGAAACAAAGCACGGTTTAAAATTGCTAGAATTAGGTCGTACTATCCAGTAATTAAATAAAAAGAGCTGTTTATATGAAACTTGCCTAGACTTTTCCACAATTAATACACAATAGAGTTTACAGTTCAGTCCTGTTTTTATTTCACAAACACAAAACTTACTTTATTTTATTAAGACACTAATAATTAGTGCACATCTGTTGCTACCTTCAGAAAAAACACGGGAGAAGTGAAAAAAGGCGTTGAAGAAGACTTTGAAGTCGCTGTAACTCGCTTTGCGCAGCTGTCAACCAACACAACAATAAACATCTCGTACGAAATCGAATCGAGGTTGTCAACGCCATCTATCGATCTTCTCATGGTACTTGCAAGTTGGTTTTTTTCGTCTCTAGGTATAAGCTCTTTTGAGACCGTCTTAGGCTGGATATACTACTCGAGGTAATAGGTCATCTTTGGCTCGATCGACAAACAGCGCGTACCGCCGCGCCGTCAGCGCTGAAAGAACGCGATGAGCGTCAGCAGCAGCACCGACTCGGCTGTGAATTTGTGTTTATTAGTGCTCAATAAAAAAAACCGGCCAAGTGCAAGTGGTACTCGCGCAAAGTAGGGGTAAGTAGTCGTAAAAAAAATATATATTAAAAACAATATTAACTATGAAAAGCCTAACTGTGATAGTTTTCCTTTTAAGGCGAGGTATTGATTGAAACAGTTGTCTCTGTATTTTTTTATGTGTAAAGAGTAAAGAAAATAATCACACTTTTTCAATGGTTTTGCGTTTAAATCAAAAACTAAAATGAAAGTATAAAAAATAATAACATTTGTAAAACTTTGTAAAAACATTAAAAATATTGTTACATTTTTTAAAAATTTATACTTCAAAATATTAGTCATAACTAGAGTTGAAAGTAACGGTGTTGGTAGACCTATCTTTGGGATTTTTTTTATCAAGCCAAAACTGCTCAATCGTGTTTCTAATAGCTTTAGACTTTAAGGAACATCAACAATAAGTGTGTTTTTTTTAACCTCGGGTTTTTATCGTTTAGGAGTAATCGACGTCAAAAATAACGAAAAACTGTAATATTACCGCCTTAAATTGATTATCTGTGACTATTAAAAAAAATCTGATTATCTATTAAATCTGATTATCTGGTTAAAAATCTGTTTATCTGGGGAGTAGGGACTTGAAGAGTCAAGTTTCACATCTCCCAAAATTAGCACTTGAAAGCAAAATAAACCGTAGTAGTACCGTAATAATTTTGAAAGACCTTTCAAGGATATCCCACACGTTATGGGTATCAACGAAAAAAATTCACCGCCTTTTTACATGAAGGGGAGGTACCCTTTGTTTCTTTTTCGATATTTTATTGTATCACTTTGTTGGCGTGATTAATACGTATACCCATGCCAAATTACAGCTTTTTAGTACTAATAGTACTTCTAGTCTCTGAGCTAAGCTACGGACAGACGGATAGACAGACAGACATGTCGAAACTATAAGGGTTCCTTGTAGAAGACGGAACCCTAACCGTAACAAAAAACCTATTAAAAAATTATGATTTGTTAAATTTATTCAATTCAACTATATCGTTAATCATTTCATTTAATTCACAAGAGAGGTCTCACAACGGCGGCGGCAGACGCATGTATACTCAAAGGTTGAACCTATGGACGACTTAGACACAACGCTCGATGGCCTCAATAGAGCCTCTCAACAAGTATAGGTCTTAGAATGAACATAGACAAGACGAAAATAAACGTCCGTGTCCCACCTACTCCTATTAAGGTTAGACGCTCTACACTCGAAATTGTTGTATGTGTACCTGGGACAAACAGTCCAGTTAGGTTGGTTGGTCCAACTTTGAGAAAGTGATCAATCGTCAAATACAACTCGGCTGGGCAGCGTTTAGGAAGCTTCGGAATATCTTCACGTCCCAAATACCGCAGTGTCTTAAGACCAACGTCTTCGAACAGTGTGTGTTGCCAGTGATGACATACGGAACTGAGACATGGTCGCTTACTATGGGACTAATATATATATATATATATATATATATATATATATATATATATATATATATATATATATATATATATATATATATATATATATATATTAGTCCCATAGTAAGCGACCATGTCTCATATATATATATACTGTGCTATGGGCCTATAAGAAGGCTCAAGGTCACCCAAAGAACAATGGAGCGAGCGTGCAGACAGACAGGCAAAAATTCCAAAAGTTATTGTTTTGGCCTCTATATCGTTAGTAATGTCCACCACAGTTATTATTTTCCGAAATATTTCATGTACAGACACGGCTCCGTTACAGTTTTATTTTAAGTAAAGATTCACACCAAAAACTAAAAAAATCAAACAAAACTGCGTAAAAAGTGAACTTTAAATAACAAAACATGTCTAAAAAATTAATTATAATAAATATGGAAACAAGATGACCTATTTCTGTCTCAAATCCCACACCCCGTAAGAACACCCTAAGCGTAGATCCATGACCATTGGCTGGTTGTCTCTAAATTTATTCTGCATAGAGTACAATTCGTAATCGAATCGCCTTCTCGCCAATTGAAGCAGTAAAGACCATCAGCTGCACAATCTCATGCTATCGGAGGCAATATGTCTTTACCATGGAAGTAATAAGTACTAACGTTATAAGTTTTATTAAATAAATTACATTACTATTTTTCAAAAACAATGACACATTATAAGATTATCAAAAATCAAAAATCCCGCCCCGAATCGCACCAGATTCAAAAGTACCCATCACACCCGCAACGTTACCGCGTTGGATTGCGATGGATACACGTTGTATCAGGTACGAAACGTTGTACGTTAGTACTTATTACTTCCATGGTCTTTATCGATAAATGAAAGAAGAGGCCTTAAAGCTTAGAGTATTCACCTGTAGCATAGTATATATATTAGCCTGTAGCCTGTAGCTCAGAGTAATTAGTATACTACGTACAACAGAGAGTCAACTCCCATACTTGAAAAGTTACCACCGTAACTCGCGCAAGTACAGCGACAGTGGTGAGTAATGGTACTACAACAATAATTAACTTCATTTGTTTCTCAGTAGTAAGACTAGATGGCACCACGTCTGCGCGAGGGTTATATTTATTAAATTATTACCCTACCTACCTGTATTTGCTTGTCTGGGCCAGCTCCGAAAAAGTGCAATAAAATATCTATTGTTTGTTATTAAAATACCATGAATACTATTTACTCTAAGCTCCAACGGTGGTCTTGGTTCCGAAAATGAATGCTGCTTCTGTTACGTGTTTTATTCAGTTGGTTTGATAATCTATTACCTCAGAGTAATAAGTATACCTATTACTTTCGAGAAGATATACAAATGAATTTTTAAGTACATAAGTCTCTGATTCCCATAACACAGAGAATCCTACTTTGGGGCCAGATGACCATGTGTGATTTGTCCCAGAATATTTATTTATTATTTATATGTCCAATACAAGGTGCCCCAGTCAACATCAAATTATTACATGCTTACTATTGCCTCAGAGTAATTTTATTAATATACTACGCTACTGCCTCAGAGTAATCAGTATACTACTACTGCCAATGAACAAATGAATATCGCGCGAGTTCCAAACAAAATCTATATAACAATTCTCGTGTCACAGTGTTTGTAACTTAAGAATAGCTAAAGTTAGGTAATTTCCAAAGCTTAATGACAAACCTATGCATAAATACCTTTCATTTAAAAAAAATGGCTAATCAGTTCGATGGAAAGGCCAGACGGAGTCAGACTACAATTCATATTTTTTTTATTAATTTGAGAAGAGAGAAAGTTAGGTGATTTTCAAAACTTGATGAGAATTATATGCATACCTTTCATTAAAAAAAAAAAAGTAAATCGGTTGTATAGAATGGCCGGACAGACTTGTATTACATTCTAGAGGAAGCGCGGTGCGCGAGCCGCTAGCCGCTCGAGGGTGATTTCCAATGCTTGATGACAAATCTGTGCATCAATACCTTTTATTAAAAAAAGAATTTAAGAATTAATCGAATTAAGTTCTATCGGTTGGATCTCAGAGTAATTAGTATACTACGTACGTTGGATAGATAACGAATGAAACAAACAAACAATTGCATGGAATCACATTGGATTTCATCAATTCTTTTTATATATAGATTGTGCCTTGGACACAGATTTGTAAACCTTACATTAAATAAAACACAAGTAAATAAAATTATAGACTTTAATTATTTCTTAAAATCCTCAATTTTTTAACAGATTGGTCTGTATTCCTTTTTGAATTTTTACAAAAATCATAAATTTTCACAATAATTAATTTTTCTAAAATAAAAAGTATGTGTACTTTACAAGTTGTTACTTGTATGGTTTTTGTTATTATATTTAATATAAGTTTTTTTACATTTAATTTGTTTTTTGAATTTGTGAAAACGTCACAATAAATGTTCAGTGCTTCTTTTACAGTTAAATACAGCTTATCACTCGGGGCTTTTAGCGCTATTTCTTTGATCCCAAAATTCTTATTTAAAATCAAAATTTGTTTTGGGTCATTAATAATGTCATTCTTATCCAGTAATGTTTTACTACAGTCTTGACAATCGTATTTTTCAGTACATTTTTTTGCTAGATATCCTGCAAAATAGGCTATTGAACAATCTTCTAGGGTGCTATGAAAAGTTTGATTCTCACTGGCGCTTACTGCAGTTGACTGTAAACAGTCAATTGCTGTCGATGTCGCTGTTTCGTTTAGCAGGGATGGTTCTGATGGTTCAGCAAGGTCACAAAACATTCGTTCATCTGTTCGATCCATACCAAAATCTATATCACAGGAATCCATCTCTTCCAAAATAAATTTGTCCAGGTCTTCTTCACAGTTTCCTGTGCTCATGTTCATTAATCCATTTAGTAAATTACTTCTAAATATAGATCTTAACTGCTTAGCAGTTGGGTTTCTATTGCATCCTGATTTCATTCTGTACAGACCAAATAAATTTTCTATAACGTCTTGGTTCAGTCTGTAAGTCATTATAAACTTGATTCCTTTCTTATTTTCTTCATCAAAGAGATCTAATATTGCTCTGATGGACTGCTGCATTCCTGTGAAACTTGGAGGTACTGTTTGGATTTTAGTGCCATCTTTCTTGTAAGTGATTTTTTTCAAATCCTTCATAATTTCTAATCCTCTATTCAAAGTTTTGCGAACTGCATCATTTTTTTTTGTCAGAGCATGTTTGTGTGGATTTTTGTTTTTTAAACTTCTGCTATTTAGAGCATCAAAGAGATTGTTGATTTCTTCTAAAAATATTGCTGTATTTGAAGCTGTTTCACTTTTTAACTCTCCTGTTGAGACTGCAGTTTTCATCGCTGCGGCAACCGAATGACTGAAAACTTGTGTAGCCAAATTTACTTTCATTTTTTGGAAAGCGTTGGGGTTTAAGTGTGCTAGTGTTAATTTTTTGATGCTCTTGCTTTTATTATCTTTGTCAATATTGTAAAGATCAATTATGTCTTTGAAGCTTACTTCATTTCCTTGCCACATAAAATTGTGTGTCAATAGATTGTTCCTCAAATTTTTTATAATATGAGGCACATCAAATATGGAAAATATTTTTTTGTTTTCTAACATGAAATATGGATTTTCAGGAGTGACCCCTAATTGCTTTAAGGCACTCACATTTGTTGTCCCCTGATCACATGCAACTGCTTTTGGTAGTAACTTTGATTCAAAAGTTTTTATTAAGACTCTTTTTATTAGGTGTTTTAGATTTTCTGCCTTAACGTTTGTATATGACAGAAAGTAAGCAAGTGGGATCTTCCAATTTTGGTACAGTCCTCTAGCCACAAAAACTAAGGCAGTTTTGGCTAACTTATCAGTTCTTTGACCTTTTCCAAAATCTTCATAACCTTCTATTAAATCAAATTTTTCATTATATTCCAAACAGCTCATTATGGCCATTTCATCGAAGCAAACTACACAAGCTTTTTCTTGGTCTGTGGCATGCTCAAATTTCTTTTGAATATTTTCAAAACTGACTTTTGAAAGTCCCGGGAAGCAGCTTGCTTTTTTCAGCCATATTTTTATTGTACTGGGAGCTGCTAATACAACACCTGTTTTTCTCATATACCTATACATGGCGGGAGACTTATAGTACCATGCGAGGCAGAGATTTTTTTCAGCAACTGTCCATTTTTTGGTCCCTCTTTTTAACTGCATTTTTGTTAAAGTTTTTGACGTTTCACTTTTAAAAGGAAACTTTTCAATATTTATGGTTTCTTTGGTTTGAAGCTTTTTCTTTAGTTTCTTAAAAGAAATCACATTACTTTTTAGTTTTTTTGTGCAGAACGTGACTGTACGCTTCAGTTTTTTTATATGTTCTGGTGTTTCTCCAAAATTTAAGCAACGGCGCTTGGGTTTTTTTGGTGTTAGAAATGTATATTCTGGATCCTGAAGTTCTATATTTTCCTTTTCCTGTTCAATTTTCCTTTTCCCCCTATAAACTCTTGTAGGTGTCTTCACTTTCAAAGTTTCCGGTGAAGGTATTTTGTCTTTCTTTGGGTTAACATTTGGTACGGCAGTTTTATCTAGCACTGGCCGAAACCCTGTGCTCTTTTTAATTTCAGAAGATTGAAAATGAGATTCACAGAGGTATCTATTTGATAGCTCATTTTCGGTTAAATGGCTCAAAGCCATATTACCTGCAAAAAAACAAAATAAAATAATTATCTAAGAACTTTTGTAAAGTTGCTCTAAAGTTGACAATACTAATTACTCTGAGGTAACACTGTGTTAAGCCAACACAAGAAGTTACGAGTAAGTGCCTAAACATGGAACACAGTTTCATTTATCAGCCTCTGTGGCATAGTGGTTAGTCCACTCGCTTCAAACCTTCTGGTTTATAGGCCACAGACCACAGATTCAATCTGGCAAGAAAAAAAAGCCAGTTGCATTTCATTGGGGATTGTTAAGCCCGCTTCCGTCTTCGGTATCATTGTCACTGATGGTGAGATAATGCCAAATGCTTACCAACTGTGGATAAAAAAATATTCAGGGGCTAATGCTGTAGAAGTAAATTAAAGTGGCTGTCACAATAAACAATTTATTGTTTTACATAGTGGTTAGTAGTTGTACCTACATAGTATCTCACTAATTACTCTGAGTTAGTAGATACGTACCTGCATTTGCAAGCCATAGTTCCAACCGATTTTTATCGTGGGTGGGAAACCGAAACATAGAGTATTCGGCACTCGAGTTGTTACACCCGTAGTACGCACATTTGCGCGGCGCCATATTTTGCTTTATTTCGCAACAGCTCGCAGTCACGTCACAGCTGGAGTCATCAATAAACCATTCAAAGTATCCAGGGACAATGCAAATGTCTTCAAGAAGGCGTTCTCGGTATCCCGGTGCAATGCAAAGGTCGTTAGGATAGGAAGAAGTCACGGTATCCAGTGACAATGCCAAGGTTGTCAAGAAAGCAATCACGGTATCCAGGGTCAATGCTAAGGTCGTCAAGAAAGCGTTCACGGAATCCAGGGCTAATGCAAAGTTCGTTAAAAAATCACCACAAACTTCACAAACACGATAAACACCACAGAAATGACTCAGACACCACTCCAACAAATTCGTCCGTCACGTCAGATCATCAGACATTGGCGGGCTGCGGTGTTGCCAATAAAAGTTTCCTCAATTGGGGGGTACTTAGGTGCTCGAAATTAATTTGAAAAATTCTCATTCAAAGAAAGTTTCTGAGAAGTATTACATACCTAATAATTATGAATCTTTCGTAAGTTTTGCAACTGTTAGTGGAATACGTAAAATGATGTTATGTTCGAAGGGATATATATATGATGTCAAAAAAGATGAAAATCTTCCGTTTTGGAACGATATGGCAACACTGATAGTATTCAGTTTGGTTGTCAGTTACGTTCCTTCCTTGTCAATAAACTGACATAAACATAAGAACAAAAGAATCACAACGTTTTTGTACTAAAACTTTTATTAAAATTTAATTAAATTTGTGATTAATATAAAATATTTTTCTTACGGTTTTGTTTTAGTGCAACAGTTTTAAAAAAGTTTACAAATAAAAACAGTTTAAAAATAAGTTAAAACAATTGCACAATTTTAGTGTTTTACAATGAAAAGAAACGTATAGAATATCCACGTATACTCGTAGGCCATCTGTGTAAAACCGGTGGTATTAAAACGAGTACAAGTTTCCAATCCAACCTGAGGTTGATTCAAGTAGAAAATATAATTAAACTATGTTATTTTATTATAATCACAGAGGAATTAACCTAAATAAATTATTTTCGTTAAAAAAAGTTATTTTAAAACAAATAAAATATCGTTTTTATTAAGATTTATCTCTCCATAAGTTCAAATGACGCTCTCAGCGACATCTATTCGAGCCAAGTCTATACTAAATTTGCAATGTATGGGATTGACCAGACATGCCTGTAGGTAGGAATGTATACTCAAAGCCTTAAAGGTACATATACAACTTCTGAATAACCCACCTATGATACGCACCTCCCAGTATTTTTTTTTTAATATTTGTTCAATTTAAAGTCTAGGGGTTTTCTTTTCAATATTTCATTAGGAAACCGGGCGCAGTTTTGTATTCTTCGATTTTCAAAAACGGTTTTTGAGCTTTTATTAAAAAAACATTGCATTTTGTGACCTTTGTTAAGACGTGTCTTTTGACATCCCAATCCGCTACGTAGTCCCAAATCCCACGACACCAGAGCGATGCGATGTCGCACTTTCGTCGAAAATCGGGCGCGCCTATACCGAAGCGACAAAAAATATTTTCAATGCTAAAATTAATCTAACTCTTTAATTTGAAACTTTTCTTGGTAAAAAAAAAGCGAGAGAACTGGGTTATATAAAGACAGTAATGTGTTTGTCCACTAAAATATTTAATACCTTTCTAATTAAAATTAGTATGCGGGGATTTTTGGGGGCGAAAAAACGATTTAGAAAGATATCATCTCTGGGAAAACGCAATTTTCCGAGATTTTCCACTGGAAATATGCCACGCAAAGTGTATCTGTAGCGTATTTTTTAATGTTTTTAACGGCTCTAGGTACTATGCCCCAAGCAAAGCTCAGTCGCCCAGGTACTGGCTTACTAAATCCTACACATCCTATATTTATCGTGGTAATGCGAATGGCACAAAGTAGCACGGTAGCTAAAACGGTACGGGTGACTTTTAATAAGTTCTTGATAGCAAAGGATATGCATTTACTCGTGTTTACAAACAACTTTCCCAAAGAAACTATATGTCAAATATGAAAAACAATTTTTGGTCCTTTATAGTAGGTCGAGGAGGGAACAGTGACTAGGATTTTTTCAGCAAGCTATTGCATGAAAAATATAAATCTCTGAACTAACTGTTGCAAAGACATAGCACAGATCGTTATTAAGCTTTCATATGCAGCAAACAGTTTTGCCGTAAATGCTTCCAAGAAGAAGTAATCCTGATTAAAAAAAAATACTAAATTGAGCCACTGTGTACTTGTACCTGTAGACAGTGGCTAGTACCCCCTAGTATACAGTGGCTCTAACAGTACATAGTGGATAAAACAGTGTACCAGTAACTGGTACACAGTGGCTAAAGCATTTTATAAAAAATAAAAATGGATCAGGATTGAAAATTCTTTATTAAAATAATCAAATTAGTATCCTCTAAAAACTTATAAAAACCGATTGAACTTAATAGCTTTACTTTTTAAGTCAAAATAATAAAGAAACTTCTTAATATTATGTTTCTAGATATTATAATAACTAGGCTCCAGTCTTTCGTTTTCCTGAGTGTCACAAGTTTTAGTATTATTATGATACCTCTTAAGCGTGGTAAATGGAACTCCGGAAGTATGAGAAGCTTTTTTGATCGATATATATATAGGATGATTTCGGGGTCGTGATCCCAACCATTTTTTTCTGACTCAGTAAATGATTGCGATGCTACCTGTATTTATTTTAATTGAAACAAAGATGATTCGTTATTTACGTATTTTTATTTAAAAATTATTATTGACTCAAAATGCGTGGTCACCCTACTTTTAATAGTAGGAATATTTCAATTAATAGGAAATAGTAGGGCGACCATGATCTCGAATTATCGCAGTTTTTTTTGCTGACTAAAAGTAAAAGTCGCTGGTGTACTGTTAGTCCTAACCTATCGTGATCCTTAGGAGAAAGTAAGTTAAATGCTTCTTTCTTGCTCCACGACCCCGTAATCACCCTGTATACCATTCCCTGTATACCATTCCTGAAAACTCAAGCCATTTTTCATCTCTTCTGATGAATGATTTCCAATTTTTCGTTGAGCTGATGGTGATCTACTACGACGCGGCATTGTGTGCAAAAAAAATATAATTATATACAACATAAAATACACAGTGGCTCGCGAGCAACTGTGTACTTCTTCGATACGAGCCACTGTTACCGATTCGCCCTTTTGGCTTTTCGATCCAAATGTAAAAAAACACTGAGCCTTAGAGGCCTAAATTATGTGCCAATACTTTGTACATTAGACCCAATCTTCGACTAAAACAAGATAACCTTATAATCTTGTAATAACTAAAGAAAAAAAAACAATTGAAACATACCTCAAAATCTAATTTTTACAAGATGAAAAACAAAACTCATTATTAAACATCCACGTGTCGCCGGTTCAGCTCACTGACTAGTTCGTATATGTTTAGATACAAAACGCTTTCGATTGGCCTACGCGACAGTCACAAAGCTCCTTCCTGTTCTGCCACAGCACATTCGAGCCACTGTTCCCACCGAGCAACTGTACCCTCCTTGACCTATACATTTTTTGCCGATTTGATTACATTATTGTATCGAGGGCCAAAATTTTGTTTTTCTGATTTGAAGTATAGTTCGTTAGGGACAGTTGTTTGTTATCACGATCACATGCATATCTTTTGTTATCAAAACTAATTAAAAGTCACCCTGTATACCTAATTGCCGCGGCGAAATCCAACCCAATCCAGCACAGATTTTTTACGTATATATAATAAACTAGGCACGCATTTTGAAAAATCTCACATGATATTAGGAGGAAGAGGGTTGAGCCAAATCTCACGACATGTCACTAAAGGGGAAGGGAAGGTCGGTAAATCGCCAAAATCGTCTCACGTAATTAATAGACGCCACCTTATCGTCTGAAGTAAAGAGTCAAAGCGGATATTAGTCACTACGTTTTTTAAAGAGTATTTGCGGGTTTTTGGCGGGATTTGTGGTAGACGCATTCGTAGTTTTATTTTGTTGTTTTTTCATTGTTTTCTGCTAGGATTTTGTTCAAGAAGTGGTGCATTTTGGAGAAAATCGTCTAGTGCACGTGAGCAATGTGGAAAACAAAAAAATAAAACGAAGGAGGACGTGAGAACCCAACTTGCTCTGGGTGTAGTTTTATAGACGCCCAACCGCAACTGGGTTTTCCACCTCAGAATGAGGCTACTGCAAATGCTGTCAAGAACTTCAGAGATGATTTGTAATGCACGGGCACTAGCATTACAAATAAAAAAAAACTATTAAGGAAACTAAAATACGACAGACTAGGCTGTATGGTCATAGTTACCTTTGCCTTTTCCGCGCTTTTGGAAGCCGGAGAGAAGAAACCAAAAAAAAAGATTATTTGAAAGACCTTGAGGTACTGCTGGGTGCACTGGGTGGGTGGGAAAACTGGGAAATCCCGACTGAAGACTAAAATAAAACAAAAATACACTAAAATATTTGTTAACAACCCTGAAACGTCCCCACTGCTGGGTCAATCTCTTCCAAACTGGCCAAGTTAAGACCATACTCCACACAAGGGGGCCAAGTCCGGGCTGGTGGAGTTTGTAGGGCTAACCCCACAGAAGTTTTTCAAGCGCCTATTTTAACGTATAAGTAGGCTTGCCAACTTCAAAATACGACTTTGCAGGAAATAGTGATTTCAAATGCGGGACAAGGGTTTAAAAGGCGGAATCCGACTAATTTTATTTAGAACTAGCTGTCCCTGCCACTATACTACAATACACTACACTACCCTTCACAACACTACCCTACCTTACCCTACCCTACACTACACTACACTACACTACCCTACCCTATATAAGAACCTTCTCCTGACAATAACGAACTCAACAAAAAAGAATTAGCGAAATCGGTCCAGCCGTTCACGCGTGATGCGTTGACCAGAAGAAATAGGGGTTAATTTTTATATATATAGATAAAAAAACGTGAACTTCATTTGCAAATCAGAATGAGAAGTAACATAAAACACCTTGTTAGATTAATAATAGTCAAAATTCACAAAAAAAAACAGTTATAGATTATAAATTACATAGGTAGTGTAATCTAATTCTGAAAACCGGGATATTTAGCGTCCCGTAGACTGCCTCAACGGGACGTCTCGTTAAGGGTCTCAGAAACGTATAGCGCGGGACGGTTAGCAACCCTACATATAAGGCATCCGACACGGCTTAACGACTACCATCTAGTTATAGCAACCGGTAACAATGGCTTATAGTGCCTAGCGAAGCACGGAAACGGTCGAGAAAAATGCCGCTAACATTCAAACCCATCCAGGTAATGAATGACCGTGCTTAAGATCAATTAACCTGCGTTGAGCATCGCCGCAAAGTCGCCTGTTTATCGGTATTCTATCGAGTTCATTTCGGTGAGTGCGCGCAAGAACTTTATGACCTCATTCCCCCGGCTCCATTCCACCGTCGTTCAACGAGACGCGGGGAGGGCGCAACTTGTTTTTTTTGATGTTCCACCTTTTAGCACGAAGCGTTACTCTTCCTCATTTATTATGCGTACAGCGAAGGAGTGGAACTCCTTGCCCGCGACAGTGTTTCCTGATTCCTATAATTTGGAGAACTTCAAGGCAAGAGTGATAAGGCATTATTTGAGTTTGCGTGTACCATCCTCGACTGCATGATCAGTCAAACGCACTCCTAAAAAGTTGCTCTGAGCTACGACTGCCTCGCTGTATTATAAGCGAATCTATACATTTAACTCTTCCGAAACTGCAATGAAAATATTATAATGTATTATGTATACCTACTTACTTGTCATTGCTGTCAGTAGGAATGTTTTTTTATATATACGATTAGTAGGTACCTAACTGTCTGATCACGCAGACATGGCTTTTGGCACGTTTTTGCATCAGTTAGTGTGAAGGGTACGACTACTGTTAAATGCGGTGAGTGCGAACCAGATCCTTTAACTTGTTCACTTCATGTATCTATATAGGTACTTATATCTACATCTATACTATTCTGTGTGTATACAGGGTGACTTTTAATTAGTTCTTGATAACAAAAGATATGCATGTACTCCTGATTACAAACAACTTACCCAAAGAAACTATATGTCAAAACAGAAAAAAAATTGTTGGTCCTCGATACCAAGTTATCAAATCGGAAAAAATGTATCGAGGACCAAATTTTTTTTAAAATATTTGACATATAGTTTCTTTGGGAAAGTTGTTTGTAATCACGAGTACATTGATATCCTTTGCTAACAAGAACTAATTAAAAGTCACCCTTTATACATAGGTACAGTATATTATAATATTAGTAATAGACATAATGAATTTTATTACATAGACATAGGTATGATCGATTTCATATACCGCCACCAACGACCAAGTTTGTAACCACTTTTTTTTACTTTAATTATGGATTTTTTTGTTGTTGCAATTTAAAGGATAACGAGTGATTTTGATCATCCTCGAATTCTATTTTAATTTTTAATTCACAGAACTAAAGAAAAAAATCCTAATGTACCCTTTATTTTCTAGTTGTAACCATAGAACTGCTGCAATTTTAATCGAAACATTATGATAATTTATGAACTTCTTAAGAAAACAACATAAAATGATTTCTTTTTCTTACTTTTTGGAAATTCATCTAATTTTATTTTTATTGAATTAAAAACCTTTTTTTAAAATATAATATTGTTAAGCCCTTGGCATCATCTCACCTGATGGTAAGTGATGATGATGCCGAAAATGGAAGCGGGCTTACCAAGATTCCCCAACGCAATGGGGATCTGGCTTTCTTATCTTCAAGCCGGAACACATCAATGCTGATATTTGGCGGCAAAACTTAGATAAGATGGTGTTAGCTAGCCAGGCGGGCTATGAAAATGCCCTACCACCAACCAAACAGAGTCTTACAAAGTTGACCCCGCCGGGAATCGAACCCGCGACCTCCTGGTGTGAAGCGAACGGACTGACCATAACACCACAATTTTCGATAGATTCGTCCGCACAGATTGACGTAACAGCCACGTTGCAGTACGAGCTGACAATAACTTTATTTCCAACTAGTTTTGTTGGATGTTTGAAACATCGTGAATTGAGTTATTAATTTTAGGAAGAGTCATAATCGAAGTAACTAGTATCTCATCTGTGCCACCAACAAAAAAGTCAGCGACACAGCATGTCTAACTTCTGTGTTTATGCCACAAAAACTAGTCATGCACTGATTGTTTGTGTTAAAAATTAATTAAAATTGTTAGGTCAAATTACAAACAATTATTACGAATCCTTATCAAAATCAGTAAGTTTTATCGTCACAAGTATTTACTACACGTGATTTGTTTTGGACATTTAATTAATGATAATTCTTACTTGGTGTTATTGATGTGAAAATGTGTTCGTTTGTTACCTCTCCACGATTCAACACCTCAACCAATCTAGATGAAATTTGTGATACAAATAGCTCATGGAGAAGGACAGAGGTTATTTTTATCTCGTGGAAATAACATAGTCCGATACAAATGCTGAAGGAACTGAAAATGTCTCTTTTTGATTAATTTCTTTAACATAGCAAGGGAACAAAGAATTATAATTTAAATTTTTGAACAGAGATGGTTGAGGGGGTGGGAAATAGCATGGACTACTGTGGGACGCCTTCGCTGGCCTCACATAAAAATCCGGAAGAGAGCAGTGGACTGTTTTTATGGGGGAGACGGTTGATCTTATGATTGCGACTGACTTGCGAGGGGAAGTAACGCCTCGGGATGGAAGAAAATACGATGAATTATGAGGACCAACGTAGTTTGCGATGTACTGCTTCCAATTGGGAGACGACGCGAGAGGCTTTCCTTCTTTCTTCAGGCCGCTGCCTCTCGAATTAACGGATAAGGGTGCGTCTCCGTGGACTTGAGAAGTTCTCGGAGAGGCCTTCAATAAACTGTTGGGTAGTCGGTATGTCCATGTACCGATTTTTAACCGCCTCCGTAGCTCAGAGGCAAAGTTCACTGGCTTAACACAGGAGGTCGCGGGTTCGATTCCCGGCGGGGTCACCTTGTAAGACTCGGTTTGGTTGGTGGTAGGGCATTTTCTAAGCCCGCCTGGCTAGCTACCACCATCTTATCTAAGTCTTGCCGCCAAACATCAGTGTTAAAAAAAACATTGATGTGTTCCGGCATGAAGATAAGATAGCCAGTTCTCCATTGCGTTGGGGAATCTTGGCAAGCCCGCTTCCATCTTCGGCATCATCATCACTTACCATCTGGTGAGATGATGCCAAGGGCTTACCAATAGAGAATTTAAAAAAAAAATGAAACGCACCATTGGGCGTTAAGCGATTCTACGGCAGAAGATGTTTTGGACAACTTCGACCATCTCTATGTTTTTTGGGGGCGCTTGCGCAAAGACGGGGGCTGCGTAAGTATGTCATTACCGGTCGGATGCAAACCTTAAAGAGTGTTCGCTTATTTGATGGAGACATTTTGCTATGCCTACCTAGCAAGCCGTTAAGCCTGCCCAGGTAGAAACTGGCGTTTCGGGTCACGTTTATGATGTGGGGTCCAAAAGTGAGTTGGGGGTCGAGGGTGACTCCTAAGTATTTGGCTGAGGCTTGCCAGGGGACGGGGGTGCCTAGCATGCGGATTGACTGTTCGATGACGCTACCGCAGTCCTTGTCTGTTTATATACCTTTCTCTGTCGAAAAGTCTAGAACAAATGAAAAGGACAGGGGATATGCAAGTGAGATTGCAAATTATAAATACCGGGACCTCACTCGGTTGGAGAAATACTGTAAGGACGACCGTTCTCATACAAACATTTGCTATTTTTGCGTTTTTTTAGCCTCTTTTGTCATCCCCAATGAAAAACAGACACACCAACTCATTAAGTAACACAACATACAGATATACAACATAAAAGGAAACTTACAAATGCGATACTTAAGCTAATAGAGCGATGTACAACTACAGTACAATTCAACGCACGTAAAAAGAGCTCCAGTGGTCAAGTGGTGGGAATGTGTTTGCGCAGGCGGGAAACAAATGACAACTGGCGAACCAATCACGCGACAGCAAACAAGAGAGACGCGTGTTTCCCCCGTCGCGCCTCACCCCTTACCACCAATTTGGCCCGCAATTCATTCACTGCGCAGGTAGGTCGCTCGGAGCTCTTTTTACGTGCGTTGAATTGTACTAAAAGCTTATCCTAAGACCCTATAAGAAAAATATCTACATATCTAGGTAGCTATAACCTGCCTATAACATAAATCAACATGAAAATACCTATTTCAAAGATCCTAGCTATCTATCTATCCGACCGATTGCGGTCATGGCGACCACTTCGACTCTTAGTCGGTTTGTCGCGCGTGCGCTCGTAGATGGTTTATGTAGCCAATCTTCGCAGCAAAACTCCTTGCGCACTGAGGACATTAAGTATGCCACCCCCGTAATTGTATGAAATAGTCGCAGGTGGTCGGGCCTTTATCTGGTCGCGTTTTGTATCAAGGTCAACTTTACGCTGATCCTCGAACTCGCGCTGTACGCTTCAAAGACCGCACATTATGTTGAGGCAGCACATCGTGCGGCCTCGTTACTATTATATATAATAAATAACTAACTTCACTGAATGTATTGGGTCGCAGCCGTCTACTAAGCTGGGGCTCCTACACGCGCACTTGCCTATTCACAATCCTGCGCCATTCTGTCCGTTCTGCTGCCAAACTCTTTCATTGAGAGGGTTCTAAGATCCTAGATAAATGAGAGATGAAACACAAACAAACAAAACCTTTATTTCACAAAATATTTACAAAAGACGTGAACAACTACTAATTAGCATATCCTGATATAGTTCCCGAGGGATCTAGGGAAAACTCATTTCCACGCTCGCACACGTCGCACCATAGCACGACATAGTTCCCGAGGGATCTGGGGAAAACCCATTTCAAAAATACGATTTTTTTGGCCATAGATAATTGAGGAGGTTAGAAATAACATAATTTACTAATTAGCATATACTGACGAATTTTCCGTAGGACTTGGGGAAAACTCATTTCTACGCTCGCGCACATCTGCGTCGCAACGGAGCAACGGATTGAAGTGATTTTTTGTATATAGAATTGGTTGAGGGGGTGGGAAGTGAAATAAACTGCTAATCAGAATAGGCCGATATAGTTCCTGAGGGAACTGGAGAAAACTCATATCCACGCTCGCTAGCGGTTCTCGTAACACTGACCGTCAAAGTCCGTCATATAAACGATGTCCACGCGGGCGAAGCAGCGGGCAAAAGCTAGTAAATAAAATAAAATAAGTACAGTTCGATCCAGTCTTCACATATCTTGTATTAAGACTAAAACACAAGGACAAATTTGAATAGGGATGACGAAAATTAGTCATCTGAGTTACTTTTTATCATCTGAAAAAAAAACGACATTTTGTTCTAAAAATGTTAGAAATACCTAGGTTTGACGTCATAGTTTAGCAGCGTCAATTATGTACTCATTTTGTGATTTTGGTGAATAAACAATCGAAGACTTGATGGAAAACAAAACGAGTAAGGTTTTCCGAAGTTTATGTAAGAGTACGTCAGTACTAATCTTTAATATATATAAATCTCGTGTCACAATGTTTGTCCCCAATGGACTCCTAAACCACTTAACCGATTATAATAAAATTCGCACACCATGTGCAGTTCGATCCAACTTGAGAGATAGGATAGTTTAAATCTCAAATTATAGTCGCAATTTTAATTAAGAATCCAGAAATTTCGTAACGAAGAAAAAAACTTCACGCTCGGTTGCCATGGCAACAATATCGGTTGTCAAAACAAACATATAAGAAGATTTGATCATTTTCGGAGAATAATAAAACTCTTTTCATAAACTGTATATACCTCCACATGACAAAAAAGATTTGATTATTTTTTATTTATAAAATGCAAAAACATTTTTATTTAAGACACAGCTGTTTGTATTTATAGAGATAGGTACAAAAAGATTTTATTCCATATAAATCTTCTATCCGTGTGTTAGTCATTGAACTCCTCCTAAACGGCTGGACCGATTTCGCTAATTCTTTTTTTGTCGAGTTCGTTATTGTCAGGAGAAGGTTCTTATGTAGGGTAGGGTAGGGTAGGGTAGGGTAGGGTAGGGTAGGGTAGTGTAGTGTAGGGTAGGGTAGTGTAGGGTAGGGTAGGGTAGTGTAGAGTAGGGTAGGGTAGTGTAGGGTAGGGTAGTGTAGTGTAGGGTAGTGTAGTGTAGGGTAGGGTAGTGAAGGGTAGGGTAGTGTAGGGTAGGGTAGGGTAGTGTAGTGTAGGGTAGTGTAGTGTAGTGTATGTAGTAGGGTAGGGTAGTGTAGTGTAGGGTAGGGCTGTGTAATGTAATGTTAGGCGGTACGAAGTTCGCCGGGACAGCTAGTATATTATATACTTTGGTAAGAGGGCAATTTAGTGATCAAGAGTTCATATTTTATTTCTGACGCTGTCGTCATCCCTAATCCGATTGTCGTTTTTCGAATAGGTGCGATATGGGCACAGTATTACAATATATCAAAGGCGTTGCGCTACTGTAAGCCATATCGTAATACTGTGATATGGGTGGGTGTGACATTTTTTCCTGACTACGAGGTAGTAGGTAAGGTAAGGAAGTAGTAGGTACCTAAAGAAAATTTATGAATTTGACATTGGTATGTACCCATGTAAGCACTGTAAGTATGTTAATACATATATTACACATTATATTTTTATATATTTTTGTAAGAAATTGTTAGTTCAAATAATTTCGAATCACGTTAGGTCTTAATCTAGCCTTAATACTAGCCGTCCGCCCGCGGCTACGCCCGCGTTGTTTTCGATTTTTCCGTGGGATTAAGACGTTTTCCCCGGGAAAAAAGAAGCATATGTCCTATTCCAGGACCTAAACTATATGTGTGCCATGTTTCATCCCGATCCGTCCGATGGTTGAAGCGTGAAAGAGTAACAAACATCCATACATACATAAAAACTTTCACATCGTATATACAGGGTGTAAAAAGACTACTCCCGGAAACTTAAAATGGGGTTTCTACTCATCATACTGAACAACTTTCTCAAAGGAACCCATACTGAATTCTCGAAAAAAAAAATTGACTTCTCGTACAAATCAGCCAGCTAATCGGCCAATTTTGTATAGGTAGTCTAAAAATCTTTTCGAGAGTTCAGTATGGGTACTTTTATAACTCAAGAACGGCTGGACCAATTTTTTGCATTTGTCTTCGTCCGGAATAGGTTAATAAGTATTAAAATATGATATTCATCAATAAAAAATATATGCTAACAGTAAAAAAATATTGGTTTTAGGGTAGGGTTGTGTAAGTGTAGTGTAGTGTAGGTGTAGTGTAGTTAGGCTAGGGTAGGGTAGAGTAGGGTAGGGTAGGGTAGTGTAGTGTAGGGTAGTGAAGGGTAGGATAGGATAGTGTAGGGTAGGATTGTGTAGTGTAAGATAGGACGAAGTTCGCCGGGACAACTAGTTTATAATATTAGTAGGATTTTATTTACAAAAACATAATGCATATGTAGGTATTCGTATGTCGTCGTCGTATCAGCTCATATACGTCCCTACCGAGGGGTTCGAGCCTACCCTGAATTAGGGCGATCGGGCCTTAGTCGACCATTTGTATGTACGACATTATAAATACTGATCAATCGAATGGTGCCTCGTCAGAACTTTTTGATTGGGCGTGTTGAGAATGTTTCGGAAACTAGGTTTCGAGGAATATGGAAGTGGGCAGCTCCGACACTTGTCACGTTCCCATTCAGGTAGTCGAGGTCGAGGTAGGCAGGTGAAGATAAGCAAGAGCATATCTAGGGTTCCGTACCTAAAGGATGCCAACGGGACTCTATTACTAAATCTCTACTGTCCGTCCGTCTGTCTGTCAGCGGGCTGTTTGAAATTTTTATAGTCTACTAGCTTTTTCCCGCGGCTTCGCCCGCGTAGACATAGTTTTTATGACTGTCTGTAAGGGTGTGAAACGACATAATTTACTAATCCCCCGTGCAAAAATCACAACAATCGAGTATTTTCCCTCAGGAACTGCATCAGATTATGCTATTTTCCCGGGATAAAAAGTAGCCTATGTCCTTCCCCGTGACACAGGCTACCTGCAAGCCAAATTTAATAAAGATTAGTCAAGGCGTTGAAGCGTGAAAATGTAACAAAACAACAAACAAACAAATTTCCACATTTATAATATTAGTAAGGATGTATGCGGCTATAAGAACTAATAATAGATAAACTCGAAAACCTAAAAACTTTTAGGTACAAGCTTTTAATATTGCATTGTCACGAGATACACATATGCATACAAAATTTCAGCTCAGTCGGAAACCGGGAAGTGGGTCAAATTTAATTTGCTAGATTTCATTACAGACACCGGGACAGGTAAAACTACATAAAAGCTTGTAAAATTAAATAATTTTTGTAAAAACTAAAAACATTTAGGTACAAGCTTTTAATATTGAATTGTCACGCGATATACAGATTGCATGCAAAATTTCAGTTCAATCGGAAACCGGGAAGTGGGTTCAATTTAACTTGCAAGATTTCACCTGAAAAAATATACATATACATTACAAATTATGTTTGTAATTAAAGGAGGCCCCCAGACAAGAAACGTGTTTTTTTTTCTTGTACGATGAAGCGGAACCCTTCGTGTGTAAGTTCGACTAGCACTTGGCCAGTTTTCGTAATACTATCCGGCTAGTAAGTACGTGCTTTTAAGTAAGGTAAGTAAGATAAAATAAAACAATATATTCCAAAATACATTACAGAACTAATATTATGAAAATTTTTAGGTATAAAAAGCGTTCGTCTTCAAATCATTTTATGTATTAAACCTTGAAGTGCACCGCAATACTAAAATGGCATCCAAGAACCTTATTATCTGCATCGCTTTCGTGGTTGCTCTAATGGTACGTAATATAATACTTAAAAAAAAATATTAGCTAGGTAGATATGTACTTTGTTATTCATCATCTCAATAATGGGGTTGACTCTCTCTCCAGATCCTTCCTGGTGCAAAGGATATTTATAGCTATACAGCGTGGCAATGCTGCGAGCCTCATGGGGACCTTTGCACCAGGAACGATTATGGGTGGATTATTTTAATTATTTATTATTAGTTCCCTGGGTTATTTTTTTATTTTAGATAGTTATAAAATGTTTATTGCCAGTACAGATCTAATATTCTTAGTAGTACCTCTACATCATCTTCATCATATCAACCGAAATACGTCCACTGCTGGACAAAGGTCTCCCACGAGGATTTCCACAGCGACCGGTCCTGCGCTGCCCGCATCCAGCAGCTTCCCACGACCCTCACCAGGTCGTCTGTCCACCGAGTGGGAGGCCTGCCTACGCTACGTCTTCCCACGTCTCCCATTTATATTACTCAAGGTCACCCAAAGATCTATGGAGCATGCTATGGTCGAAGTTTCACTACGCGATCGAATCAGAAATGAATAGATCCGTAGGAGAACCAAAGTAACCGACATATCTTGCTCACATAATCGCTAAACTTAAGTGGCTTGTAGAAAAAATGGCTGTTTGGGTATTAAAGTTTTCAAGTGCGATCGCGCACCGGAAGACGTAGCGTAGGCAGCCCTCTCACCTGGTGAAGGTCGCGGGAAGCCGCTGGATTTGGACAGCGCAGGACCGGTCGTCGTAGAAATCCTTGGTGAAGGCATTTGTCCAGCAGTGGGCGTCTTTCGGCTGACATGATGATGATGATGACTGTATTGTATAGGTCTGTGGTGCGGCCCTAGAATAGTATCACCCGATCTCTTTCCAAGGGTGTCATTATGTCATATGTCACTGAGGGATCAGAAAGCAGAAAGTGGGCCAGCAGCGTCCTTTCCGCGAACTGTAACCACACTGCACACAGCGATCGCCAACCCGCCTGCCAAGGATACCGATTATGGCAACCCTCCAACTCGGGGGGCACATATGATAATAATAGTACAAGTACAGATGAAGTACTCGCAATGATGCTTTAAATAAATAGCAACTCTCGCCACGCAGTAATAAAGAACAGTCTAGTTCGCAACTGCGCTTAGCACCTCCAGTTTTACTTCAACATACCTATACATACACCGATAACAATCGCGCTTTTACGCAAGAATGAACCGAATCAATGCGCGTGAGAGATTCTTTTGCGCTGGCCGGTCTAGAGGTGTCGCAACTGGATCAACCGGCAGGGTTGTGAGACCGCTCGACGAACATGTTTCAACTTGCGCACTCGCTTGCTCGATAATCGCTCCGCTTTCTGCACGAGTTGACAACTGACTGACGACTTGACGTTGTGTAGGTACTTATCTCGCGCTCTCGACCGAGTGACGGGGGTCTGTCGGGGGTGGCGTGTGTCCAGCAGTGGACGTTTTTTGTCTGATGTGACTGTAAACTACTTAATTACCAAACATAACAAGACTTTTAATTCTAGGTATCCTCAGTGACATGCCAGTTTGGATACGGCGCCGGCAGCGCAATAGGACCTGCAGCGCCCTATCCCCCGCCGTACCCTATCATCATCAGGGAGAACAACAACAATGACAACGATATTCTGTTCCCCATACTCCTGCTCTTGTTGTTGGGAGGGGGCGGATGTGGGGGTGGTTGTTTTTAAGAGACCTTAGGTACCTACCTACACTGTAGAATAGTTCATTTTATGTATCCGGTGGTTATCTTTCTTATATGAGTTCAATAAAGTATAATGATTCAACATATTATTCCGATTTCTGTGGATTAAACTATAACGAACAAGTTCAACTTTATTTACAAAGGTAAAAGAATAACAATGTTTCACGAAATTCTCCTCGGAACAGGAACAAGGGAGTTTATTGTTTTTTAAATTTTTCTTTGTACCAAAGAATAAATTCATAATCCCTTACAATACCTATACATATATACGTGTCATTTTTTTTCATTGGGACTTTATAATTAGTGGTTCGGCTCGAACTGGGAACTCGCGATGTAGGTACTCGTTTTAAAAAAATACGTGTGTGTTTTTAGACCACACGACTGAAGTAAAACTTCTTTAGCTCCATCTATATGTATGAAAGTAAATAAGTCTTCAGAAAATAATCAAATCTTTTTCGTCATGGAGTTACAGACAGATGATATGAAAAGAGTTTTATTATCCTCTGAAAATGATCAAATCTTTTTTATCTTCTATTTATCTTGATTGTTTTGACAACCGATAATTGTTGCCTTGGCAACCGATTTTGTTGGTAAACAAAAATAAATAGTATCTCTTTCTATCTTCACTAATTTATATATTTCTCTCAACTTCCGTTCACCTGCTTCCGTTACGCTCTCGCCACGCATCCACTAGCTTAGTCCCCAAGTCAAGCGTGCGTAACAGCGGTGCGTAAACAAGTTTTACTTCAAAAATATAGGTATGCTCACTAACGCTTACGCGATGTAGGATCCGTCCAGCGCCATCTAGTGGTATTTAGAGGAACCATGTTTTCTACATTTACAACCCCCTATATCTCGGCAACCCCTTGACCGATTTGGCTCATGTCCGAACTTAAAAATTATTTTTGCCTCATTAATTCGCCTACCAAATTTCACGACGTTCTGATCAACGACACTTGAGTTACTGTCGAACAAACATTTATACATACATACAAACGCAGGATTATTCAAGTAGATCCCTCCCTAAACCTATACGTATCTAGTAGGTATTACCTTCACATGACCGTGCTCTTACGGCGAAGGAAAACATCGTAAGGAAACCACCTGCGAAGAAACTCGAAGGTTGTGCGTGAAGTCGACCAACTCGCACTGGGCCTGCGTGGTTGATTAAGGCCCGATCGCCCGCTAATTCAGGGTAGGCTCGAGCCCTCTCGGTTGGGACGTATATGAGCTGACATGATGGACAGTAATACTAGTTCATATTATTAGCACAGAATAGAAGAATTCCATCACTTTTTTTCTCATCTGTGAATACTAATGCAATGCAAAACCCAGCCCCACAACAAAACAAAAATAGTTTTCAAAAATATCAAAACCTCGAAAATAAGAAATAAATTTTTTGAGTTCCCACTTGGACATCCTTACTAGTGTTATGTGTTAAAATTATTATTATTAAAAATTTATTATTATTATTAAAAAGCTACATAAATTACTATTTTGGTGATTTGGTGTTTGAATTTAGAACATACAAATTATTAATGTGTTTAAATATATTTGTGTTATTACAGCTGTTTTTTTCCCCAATGAATAAATAAATAAATAAATTATTTTTTGTTTGTTTGCCATTTTCAGGGCAGGCAAAGGCTCATTGGCTAATTTGGCTATACTGCCTTTTCTTCAGTACATATATTTTTATCGGTAGTATTAGTTTACGCATTCAGTAATTTTTCTTTCACAGGTTTCAAATTTTTCAGCATCATTGTATTTTTTTTCACTGGCACTGTATAACTCTAACTTAACCTACTCACTCCAGCAAAATGATTTGCTGAAGCTTTGGCGGACTTCTTGTGGGAACTCGAAACACAGCATTTCACTTTTATTTCATTATCCTACACAATAAACACATATATTACACATCAAAAACCACAAAATGTAATTTTTCGGCTAATAAAAGAAAAATGACACACTGAACGCTACCAATTCCCGCTCGAGATATTTTGATTTTTCGACATCTTCGACAAGGAGTTTAGGTTTAGGATAAAACTGTTTGGTGTTCTTTGCTTTCATCTCATTAGTTAATTGTGCTATTTTGAATACTGTAAGTTGAAAGAAAACTACTCTGAATTTATTAATTGTTCCAATTTTAATAAAATTTTTAGTTAATTGATCCTTCCTTTTTTCTTCATTAAATGTATATTTTTGCTTAAATATCTGGGGGCACGGCAGTGCCCCCGCCAAGTCGAGAAAAAAAAGCGGCACGGCCGTACCATCCTTTTCTCGAAGCAGTTCAGGCCATTTTCGACCCCCCCACAACTTCGTTGTAGATAAACCTAGAAGCCTGAATTTTCTGTACCCAAGCAGGCATCATATAAGCACGGTATATTCCAAATTTCATTTAATTTAAACCAGTACTTAAAGAATTATAACTAGTCAAAGTTTCCTAATTTGTCACTCACTGACTGACAGATCATCAAAATTCCAAGGCACTTCTAGCCGACATAGAAGATTCAAATTTAGAATACAATTAGTCTTTAGTGTATAAAGCAAGGAAAAACTCAAATATTTTGCATTTTCGGTCCAGTTTTCTAGTTACACAAACTACATAAATAACTTTGTAATCCCATATAAAATATATAGGATTACAAAGTTATTTATGCAGTCGCAGGACCGAACTCCTTGATTTACTAGTTTTTAAGGCGCAGTTCATGAATCAATGTAGTTTTCTACAAAAATAAGTGAAATCCCACCAAAAACATCCTGTAAAAACTAGCCAAGTCTCGATTGAGCTGCTTGTTTTTCTATAAAAAGTAATGAAATCTCTAAGCAAAGCCAAGCCTAGTCTAGGGTTCTTTACTGCGATTTCTTTATTATTATGGTTAGATTTTATGTGACTTGGCCGTTGACTTGGATGTCTCAAGGAGTAAATATGCATAAAGAATGTTCAACGGCAGGTCCCATAAAATCTAACCATAATAATAAAGAAATCGCAGTAAAGAACCCTAGACTAGGCTTGGCTTTGCTTAGAGATTTCATTACTTTTTATAGAAAAACAAGCAGCTCAATCGAGACTTGGCTAGTTTTTACAGGATGTTTTTGGTGGGATTTCTTTTTCTCGGAGTCATGGTATAAAGTATAGTTTGCAACTCTTGAATAAAACTGATTTATATCAAGGGCCATGAATCACTCGCGTCGCTCAGGATTCTAATACTTAAATCATGAATCACTCCTTACGGTCGTGATTCAGTCATTAAAATCCTTCAGTTGCTCGTGACTCATCTATGGCCCTCGCTTTAAATCCGTCCTTTAAACACTAGTTGCATAATATACTATTTTTATTTGTTTGTTATACCGCGCGTAACGTAAAAAGAACGCTGACCGTTGGACGCGCGCAATCAATTTTAACTCTAATGTACAACGCTTTAAGGATGCAACAACCCGGGGAGCGTTATTTTTACAATACGCGAGCTGTACCTCTTCACGCTTCAAACACCTCAACCAATCTTGACGAAATTTGGCATGGAGGTAATCTGTGTTATGGGGAAGGACACTTTTTATCCCGTAAAAAAGGCATAGATAGTCCTGTACAGTTACTCAGGGAACTGAAAAAAGATATTCTTTTTTTGGTTGATTTCTTTAACATCGCAACGAAGGAACGGATTGTTGTGATTATTTGCTCAGAGATGGTTGAGGGTGTGGGAAATGACATAGACTATACTTATTAGCATAGCCTGAGATAGTTACTTTTTAATTAAACTGTGTACTGTTATTCGCAATCTATTTAAAATAATCTATTTATTTATGTAAGTAAGAGTTCGTTAATTTATTTCCACCCGTATCCCACGATACGCCCACACTATGCCGGAGGACCTGGACCTTTCGACCCATGACCCGTTAAACAAATATTTTTGGATTGTACTGGAGGTACTTTACTAGGATTTTTCCTGGAATAATTACACTGGTCTACAGTGATTTTGTTGCCCTTGATAGATTTTGGATATATTTTCACGATGTATGGAACTATCAATAATTTTGTAAGATTTGTAACCTTTTTTTTGCGTAGAACTCTAATCATGATTAGGAAAATAAATTTTATTACTAACAAGCCGATAATTGATCAAAATATAAAATACGCTATATTCATAAAGACAAGAGCACGTTCAATACTTTCATGAATAAATTTGTTACCTTGGCACTTGAAAACATCAACATTTGCTAAGATATCCAGGGCAACAAAGTTTTTTTTGTAGAGCTGTGTTAACGACCACTGCACTGGCTGTTTTTTTTTTTTTTTTTTTTATTAGAAATTTGAGTGCGTTTGGCTGTAGGCCTGATTCATCATATCAGCCGAAGGACGTCCAGTGCTGTACATAGGCCTCCCCCAAGGATTTCCACGACAGCGACCAGTTCTGTGCTACCCGCATCCCGTCTACGCTACATAAAAAACGGATAGTAAAAATTAAATGAAAATTTTATATAACTAGATAATTAGGTATACCTATATATACAGGTTGTAAAAAAATGGTGTAGGACCCGTTAACTGGGGGTTCTACTCATCATACTGAACAACTTTCCCCAAGGAACCCATAGTCAATTCTCAAAAAAAAATTGGACCCTCCATACTAAAATGCACAAAATTAGTCGATCAGCTGATCGATTTTTATGAAGAGTAAAAAAATTTTTTGGCAATTTCAGCAGAGTCGTAGAACAAAAGTTGTTCAGTATGATGAGTAGAAGCACCAGTTAACGGGACCCACACCAATTTTTTTACACCCTGTAAATATACTTATATTGTTAAACTAGTTAATAATTATTTTTTTTATTGACTGTTAGTGAATTGAATTTTTTTTCGTCTGAATGAAATGAAATGAAAAAATCTATAGTGACAACCCAAAAAATCAAAACGGGGAAATTTAAAACACACACACAGACACCACTTTTTATTATATTACCCACAGATCTACTATATTACCCGTCTGCACCAGAAGGTGGGCTATGTTTTTCGAGTGTGTGTATGTGTATTTCTTTGGCACGCTCTGTAGCCTAAACGGTTTGAGTGAGAGGTGTCGTTAGATTTGTCTCGATCCCGTGAGTGACATAGGATACATTTGTACCCGCCTGGCCAAAGAGTGGTTAAGACGGGTTTTTAATTTTTAATTAATTCGTGCAGTTTTATTGCATCATCGTCACTTACATCAGGTAAGATGATGTCAAGGGCTCATCAATTATGATTAAATAGTTTTTTATGATACAAGGGTTGTAAAAAGGTCAATTTCCTTTTACACCCATGTATCATACGAAGTTTTCCAATACAGTTGTGAGAAAATAGATAAAATGAAAAAGCGACTGTGACAAAAACCAAATAAATGGGTAGGTATCAAGGCTTCAGCAACCTAAGTTTAATTTACGCGACTTGTGGATTATTTTAAATGTGCGGGGAGTAATCTCACTTTGTTTTTTCTTATACATACACATAAGTATATTTTTTATTATATATATTATATTAACTATTCATAATTTTATTAGTTTTCACAACTAAAACATCTTAATTCAGTTTTACGAAAATTGCGCCATATTTTAGCTAGCACACGTAGGCATGCGTAAGTTTATTTTATTATCATAAATAGACTACAATAAGGCTTGGGATACTAAGCCTCTTTGGAAAAGATGACCTATTCCGTGGTGTAACCGGCTCCACTTCATTCATATTTTTTCTCTTTTCTTCACAAAGATATAACCCAAAGAGAATCTAAAAAGCTAGCGTTATGTACTAACCTCCCGGAGGAACTACCTATCTGTTTTAAAATTCTCCTTTCAAAAGTCATTAAGAAGATTCTGTATCTTTGGTTATTATATTTTTTATTTACTGGCAATGTCTTGTTCCTCCGAGCTAGAAATTATAAAAAAAAGTGGTAAAGTAAAAGCACGTGTGCGGTAAAATCAATTTTCCGCACACTTGACTGGCATATAAAGGACCACTTTTCGAGCAACTGTATTGAAAAATATAATAATAACCACTCCGGGAGTGCCGACAGAAGTGAAAACTTATTACAGTTTTATATGTTTTGACCTGTTTTGACCCTCCGAGCGTTCGGTAATGGTAACAGGTAACGGTAATAGGTGGTAATAGTGTTGCGAGATCAGTGGTTTTACACCATCTCAAATACAGTTTTATAAATTGTAATCCTCCGAGTGTTCCTAGTGCCCAACGCGCCTAAAGCAGTTTTCACTTCAAAAAATCCTCAAGCTCAAGCATTTGTAAGGCGAAACTCGCGGAGATATACGTGTTTAATGGTGGTCGACACGGGGAAATACCTCGTAACTCGTAGGTATGTTATGATCGTTTATAACTTTTTTACGTTCCGTCACAACGTTGCGAAAGTTGTTTATATGATCGTGAGCGATTCGTGACAGTGGTCAAATGATCATTTTGTGTCTGCGCAGGCGGATTGTTCTAATCTCAGACGAATTGTACGAACGAAAACTATTGCATATTTTACGTTAGAGAAAGGTTTAATCTTAATATTTTTACCATCACTAAGCATATCAAAAACACGTAATTCGCAGCCTGTTTTGAATCTTTTTAGGTTAGGTTGTCAAAAGCATTCCTCCGTATATTCCACCATCTGCGACGAATATCTGTTCAGTTCTAGCGTTACAAATGATTAGAGTACAAAAAACATGTGCACACATGTACACACAACACGCACGTACATACACACACATACATACATACACACATGCATACGTACATACATAAATACATACATAGATAGATACATACATACATTTTGATTTTACTCCCCATAAACTTTCATACCCCGGGCTTTAAAAAATTGGTGTAGGTCCCGTTAACTGGGGGTTCTACTCGTCATACTGAACCTTTTGTCTAAGGAACCCTTAATTCCCAAAAAAAATATTTGGAAGTACTCTTTATTGTACTGTGCCCTCCATACTAAAATCACCTAAAATGCACAAAATCGGTCGATCAGCTAATCGATTTGTATGAAGAGTACAATTTTTTTTACGTTTCCAGCAAAGCCGTAGAACAAAAATTTGTTCAGTATGATGAGTAGAAGCCCCAGTTAACGGGACCTACACTAATTTTCTTACACCAGTATATGAAAATCGATTCTTGTAGAGGTATACTTCAATAAGAACTCTTTAAAGCGTCACTAAAGCCCTACAGATAAAGGGTTTCCGCCAAATCCCATAGAAAAAAACCCCAGTCAAAGCGCAAAAGAATTGTATCTCAGATTTTAGATAATTATTAGTAGAAACAATATCAAGTGTCACTATTTCCTGATTCGGTGGCTAACATGGTTATTTTGCCCAGAGAAGTTTCATAGGCGCTACATGCAAACATGACACTTTTTAGGAAAAACTTCATGTTACTGTACTAATTGACATTGAATTGGCAAAAAATGAATAAAACACACACATATACCCTAGTACATAGTGTTGTTATTGAGTTTATTGTTGTTATGTTGTGTTTCTGTGTTGTTTGAGGGACAGTTTTTTATCAGTGTGTATGCATATGTACCTATTATATTCATTTTTTGCAATTACCCACACGTTTGTGTTGATAATGAGTAAATTAATACAGTAAAATGAAGTTTTTAAAAAAAATGGCATATGTATAGGTACATTATATTACTTAAGTGATAATGTGTTTATATCATGTGTTTTATTCATTTTTGCCAATTCAATGTCAATTAGTACAGTAAAATGAAGATTTTCCTAAAAAGTGTCATGTTTGCATGTATTAACGCCTATGAAACTTCTCTGGGCAAAAAAATATGTTTGCCACCGAATCAGGAAATAGCGACACCTGATATTGTTTCTACCAATAATTATCTAAAATCTGAGATACAATTCTTTTGCGCCGGGACTGGGGCAATTTTGGCGGAAACCCTTTACACGAAATATCGGTGTCGGCAGTTGGCAGAGTGCGCGCGCAATACAAAATGTGACAGCGAGTAAAGCGGAGTGACGTGACGTCTTAAATGTTTGTGTCGTGCGATCGGATCGGATAATGGGTCATCTTTACCAAAATATAATTTGTTGTGACTTATGGTAAACGCACATCTGGCCGCACCGCACGCGCCGCAGTCGCCGCATTTCAATTCTTTACAACAAGTTATATGCAACTTCGCTTCTAGCCGCGTCGCGGTCGCCGCAGTACCAAGCGGCCGAACTTCCCAAGCCGCAGCTGATGAGGTTCCAAGCATCGGAAATTCAATACAGTACCGAGAGACACAGAGAAGACTGCAGCGACTGCGGCGCGGATAGATACGTTGACTGCGGTGCGGCAAGATGTGCGTTCCGCGTAACATGACAGAATTCAGAATTTCTTACTGCTGTTACACGTTACAAATAGTAGTGATCTGTGGGTGGACTTCAGTCAAGTGCTGCTGTTAGCGTACATTTTACGTACCTTTTAAGCCTTACATGTGTAATGTGTAATGAGGTTAAGTTAAGGTTAAGGTTTAAGGACTATTTTACGATCCTTTTTTGAAACCACCGTCAAAACGAGAAAACGAGATAGCGTGGCATAGTTTACTTCTACTATGCCGGTGGCCTGTAATATTCTACGTAATGTGGGAAGTAGTTCTGTCTCGCTTCCGCCGAGAGTAGGAGTAGGCAATGAACATCGTATCATGTACAGTGGCCAGCACGTGGCGATGGACAGTATACACACATATAACTACGACCGATTTTTAACAGTTGAACACTCGCACACTTCGGTAGAATTCGTCATCTTTACGAAAATATACCAATCGAAATTCTTTTCTAAATAAGCGTCTATTTAAGACCAATAACGAATTCACACAAACTTATGACCACAGATTGCTTTTAACAAATCATAAGCCACGCCCCTTACAAAGCATCCGCCACAGATCTAATAAACCAAGCATCCGCGCAGTGACACGAGCTAGCAAGCAGTGTTGCCGTTTTAGCCACTTTGTGGCTAGATCTAGCATATTTATAACGGCTTAGCCAAAAATAATTTTTGCTAACCAAACGATTCTAGCTACTTTTGGTAATTATGTTTTTGATAATTACTGTTTACAGTTGACCAAATATTTGACCTAGTTACTGCGGTCTTGTCTTCCTCACTCTAATGCGGAAGTAAGTAGTTAAGTGTCATGAACACACTGAAAAATAAATTATGAAACAAAATGTATGCATTAACACTTAATTCCATAATTATGATTAAAAGTCAATAAAAATAAATAATAAAAATGCCACTACTATGTTTTGCCACCTGAAGTTTTAAACAAATTTACAGAAGCGGACAAACAAAGCAATCAAAAAAATTGAAACCCCATCTACATCATCATCACAGATCGATTGACGTTGACGTAGAGATTTCAGAATTACCAGATGCCATTGTAGACCTACAATTTTTTTTCTACATGTATTAGATACTGTTTTAATTAAACCCACATCCTTATTACAAAATTGGCCACTTTTTCATTTTAATAACCACAAACAATATTGTCCTAACGGCAACACTGCCAGTATATTAAAGCACAGATCAAGGAGTTTATAGGTAAATCTGGAGGCCACACTCTAAATAACTACTTGAAGCAAAGAAATATGGCCTTGAAGTTTCTCGTTACCGCTCCGTCTCTTTCTAATTAGGAGGTATGAACAAGACGTGTATATGTGAAGCTCTTGCTCACACCCGCTAATTGAAAAGAGACGGAGCGGTAAAGAGACATTTCAAGGGCATATTTCTTTGCTTCAATTAGGTATTTAGAGTGTGGCCTCCAGTTTTACCTATAAGCTCCTTGGCACAGATCTACTATTAAAGTCACTCACTCATCCGTCTCCGTCAAAGAGAATATAATAAACTACGTTCTCGTCCCGTCCAAAGGGAATATAAGTCACCAATGTGTCACCAATACTGTCCAATACTTACTACGTTTGTCAGTCCACGTCCAGTCGCATAGATATTAGATAGCATTTATTGTGAACTTGTGAGCGTACACCGTCTCATTCTTCACTGCTTTTTTCTTTATTCACAATTGGTAAGCCCTTGGCATCATCTCACCTGATGGTGAGTGACGATGATGCCGAAGATGGAAGCGGGCTTACCTAGATTCCCCAACACAATGGAGAACGGGCTATCTTATCTTCAAGCCGGAACACATATCAATGTTGTTAATACTGATGTCTATCGGCAAGACTTAGATAAGATGGTGGTAGCTAGCCAGGCGGGCTTAGAAAATGCCCTACCACCAACCAAACCGAGTCTTACAAGTTGACCCCACCGGGAATCTAACCCGCGACCTCCTGGTGTGAAGCGAATAGACTACCTACCCATTACGCCCCGGAGGCGGTTAAAGAATTTTAGATTCGGTTCAATAATTCTAAAGTTTAACCCCCTACAACCAAACAAATAAACAAACCTTACTACTACCTATAATATTTTATTCTTAAAAGTCTGGTCTTTTTCACAAATAAATCGGAATTTACATCAAAAAGTATGTATGTAAAATCTTCGGACGAACGCGATCTCCCCCGACCCCGCCTACCCGCACCGGCCAGAGTACTAATATATATACTGTGCCAGCGGTAAGCGGCAGCGCAGATTGAAAACAATGCGAAGAGAACAATTACTATCTCTTTTTCGCATTCGCTCTGTTCAACTTCGAACATTTTCAAGGCCATTATGTCCAACTGCATGTGCTGTTTACTGTACCGACCACCGGTCCGAGCAAGGTTGGATTTTGCACTATAATTATAGTATTTGTACAATTTCATGACGTGTACTATATACTATCGCAAAGGCAGGATTGGACGCAAAAATACTATAATTTCTTTTTGGTATACCTGTACCTACATAATAAACTGATCTATCCAAAATCAATCCAGATGACAAAACGAAACACTTGAATATTGAACTCTTATATTTAGGCATTGGTGTGGCAACAAAAATTAACACACTTGAAATAAAGGCAGACAGCAACAGACGAAAATAATTTCTAAGTAATGTAAAGATTTTCTTGTAGAATCTTCTTTGCGAATTAAAAAGAGGTGGGATTTCGGTAGTGAAGCTTTAATTTGCATTTCCTTGATATGTCCCAAAAATGCCCTTAGTCAACATGTGTGTGCGAGAAAGAACAACACCGAGCAGTCTTCCAATCGCCTCCATCTTCCCGAGAGTAATTGACTTACAAGATTTACAAACACTACAAGTTTTGGATGATCAGTGGCGCGCGCTGCCACTGGCTGATATTGACGAAGACTTAAAGGCGGAAAAAAGACCAGACGTATTCTGGGCAAAACTCAGTGAATGGTCTGAAATGTCTGCAAGCAAGCCGTTTAAAGCGATCAGCAGGTTTGCGCTTGATTGTCTTGTGTTGCCGCACGCAAACGCCGATTGCGAACAAGTTTTTAGCAAATTGAATTTAACAAAAACCAGAATACGCAACAAATTAGTAACCGAGTCCATCGATGCCTTACTACTTACATGTGATGCCGTTAAAGAGAGAAAATCGAAAAATTGCACAGATTTTGCACCGTCTAACGACATGTTACGACGCATCGTTGCCAAGGATGATGTACCAGATATTGAAGAATTGGCTAATATTGATGTTATTATAACTTTATAACTTTTATTATGAATGTTTTCGATATAATAAATAAAAAAATAGTCCAATTTTTTTTTAGGCTGTAATTTAATGTACTATATTTTTTGGCAAAATACTATCTTTTTGACGTCCATAGACAATAATTTTCCGAGAGCCTGATTCCAACGCTGGCTCCGAGCAGCGCGCTCACCACGGACACAGAATAGAATACTAGTATGTCACATTATGTAACTATTCACAGGGCGCGCTTGTTTACAAAGCGGATGTAAATATTTTGTTACATTTTGTTTTGTATCTTTAAGCGCGCAAGATATTGGTAAAGTGATTTTCTTTCTTGTGTACATGGTGTATAATTGGTCGTGGCGGCCCCGGGCACCTGGTCGATCATTGTTTTGACTGACCCGATCTAGTGGTCAGCCTCTGCCTGCTTGGGCGAGGGACATGGGTTCGATCCCCACCTAGCACCGCCTTTTACTAGCTCCCTGTGTGTGGTGTTTAGTAAGTTGTAAAATACTTCCTTGAGAATCTCACTAGGTATTTTGTGTCTGTGTGTGTGTGTTG
Source organism: Coleophora flavipennella (assembly GCA_947284805.1). Taxonomy (NCBI): domain Eukaryota; kingdom Metazoa; phylum Arthropoda; class Insecta; order Lepidoptera; family Coleophoridae; genus Coleophora; species Coleophora flavipennella. The sequence goes on from OX369300.1 coordinate 7,058,995, forward strand.
CATTGAGTTTTGCTGTGGGCTTTGATTTTAATACTACCTTTATTCTACTACTGTGCGTCAGCCTTTAGACGTCCACTGCAGGATATAGGCCTTCCCCAAGTTGGGGAGTTTTGCTGTAATCGCCACGCGTGGGATTGGTGATCGCAGCAGTGGGGTCGTACACTATGCGGAAAGAACGGCTGCCCATCCTATGGTGTTTTCCCTTAGTCAACTTTTACGATATTCGTTTTTTTTCTACGAGCGATTTCTCCTTAATCATAATCACGAGAAACAATTCAATGAGAACCTATCATAAAACTGCAGGGATTTTTTTATATAATAAGGACCAGTTTTCTCAGGCCTAGAATCCAAATAAAAACTTTTGCCAGGCCCCCCGTCACTCGGTCAAGCGAGCGAGATAAGTACTGATATAAATAAACATTGGTGTCGATTCGGTGTAACACGATTTAACTTATTTGACAGGACTAAACTAAATTTAAGCATTCTATCCTTGTCTTTTCGATACAGAAAGTAAAAGACAGAATGAGTTAATTTAGTTTAATCCTGTTAAATAAGTTAAGTCGTGTTACATCGAATCGACACCAGTATCGTTTAAAATTTGGTTTATTATATTTCCTAGACTAAAAACGTAGTTTGTTATAATCTCTTTGTCCTAGACATTGACAGGATGATAGAATGATAGACAGAATTTATGGTAGAATAGAAACTATGCGAAATGAGTTTGTAACAAGTACCATCTACAAGTTGGCGCAGACTTTCAGCGTTGGATATGAACATTTTCGGAACTCAGATGCGGCAACACTGGTGGACTTTTAGCGTACTTTGTACTTTTAGCAAAGAGAATATAATAAACTACGTTTTTCTTTTAGTTTAGTAATGTTTGCTATTGCTAGTAACACTGGGATAAATATTTTTCTTACACAAATCACAAAAAATATCACCAGTTTTTGGATTTTAGAGATATAATTTTCATGGAAAAATTAAAGAAAATGGACGTTTTATCAAATTGTAGACTCGTGTGAAATTTTGTTTCAAAAACCATTTACTGTTTTATAAAATGATCGGTGTGCGAATAAAACATACGGCTGAAATGAGGTTGACACTTTCTCTAGAAAATTTTATCACAATATCTCGTCAATTACAATAGGTAATTAAATTGTTTTTTCGTGGGTGACGATTTTGTAAGTGATGAACAAGGACGCATAGGTGCGATATGTATAACGCGATGTGCAACGAGGAGGAGGAGGAGGAGTTGTTTCCGCTGCACGAGTGCGTGTTCGGGGGCGACGTGCGCAAGCTGTCTTCGTTGCTGCGGCTCCACGACGTCACCCGCAAAGACAAGCACGGCAACACGGCGCTGCACCTGGCTGTGATGCTCGGCCGCAAGGAGTGTGTGCAGCTGCTGCTCGCGCACGGCGCGCCCGTCAAGGTGAAGAACCTCGGCGGCTGGTCGCCGCTAGCCGAGGCCATCAGCTACGGCGACCGCCAGACCATCTCGTCTCTAGTACGCAAGCTCAAGCAGCAGGCTCGCGAGCAAATAGAAATCAGGCGCCCTGGACTCATTCAAGCTCTCGCTCAAATACAAAACTTCTACATGGAACTCAAATGGGATTTTCATTCCTGGGTACCCATTGTGTCAAGAATGTTACCTTCCGATGTCTGTAAAATTTACAAGTCCGGGACTGGTATAAGATTGGATACTACATTAGTGGACTTCAATGATATGAAATGGGAAAGAGGTGATATATCATTCATATTTCAAGGAGAGAAGCAACCTCGTGAGTCACTTACAGTATTAGACAATGTAGCCAAAGTCTACCAACGAGTCCGCTATGAAGAGACAGAAACTGAAATTGAAGACGAAGTAGACATTCTAATGTCCAGTGATATATTAGCAGCTCAGATGTCTACTAAAGGAATAGCTTTTTCAAGAGCTCAGACTGGGTGGATATTCCGAGAGGACCGTAAAGAAGTAGTCGCTGGCCTCTACAGAAGTGACATATACTCTATCACAGGTCTCATACTTGAGTCTAGAAAGCGGCGGGAGCATCTATCTTCTGATGACTTGCAGAAGAATAAAGCTATCATTGAAAGTCTTACCAAAGGCAATTCTCAAAATCTGGAAACAAATGGTGAGCCTACCCGGCGAGCCTCATTGAACCCTCCTCCAGAGAACGGAGTAGACTATAAAACCTACATATCATCACCACCTGGGCAATATCCCAGTCTGGGTCGAGAAATCATATACAAAGAATCATCAAAACAATTTCGAGCCACCTTAGCGATGAGTGATGATTTCCCACTTAGTGTGGATATGTTATTAAATGTCCTGGAGGTAATTGCACCATTCAAGCATTTTGCCAAGTTGCGTCAATTTGTGTCCATGAAATTGCCCAAAGGGTTCCCAGTAAAGATTGAGATTCCAGTACTGCCTACAGTGTCAGCAAAAATAACTTTTCAAAAGTTTGATTTCAGAGATGATTTATCACCAACATTGTTTGTTATTCCTGAAGACTACATAGAGGATCCGTTGAGGTTCCCTGAATTATGACGCTTTGATATTCTAACACTGTTCGAAGTAAACGAGGGGCCGGTGTGGCGGCGCGAGCCCCGGCGCGCCCGTGCCCTGCTTCGGCGGCGCGGCGCGCGTTGCCGCCCCACCGCTCCTCGTCTCATCGCCATTGAATTCCCTATGCTCTTTGGCTTGGGTAGTTCCTACTCCAGTCACTGTGTTCTCCTTGTGGAATAGCAAAAATTATCTAGATAATGCAAAATTAGTGGTAAATTAGATTTGTCTTGTGTGGAAATATTCAGCAGTGTTAGAATTTGATTTCGAAAAAATATGTTAACTTGTAAGATTACACATAATTACATTTATTTCTCTATTACTTTCTTATCATATCAGTACAATAAAAAGTGATAAGAATTTATTTTAAATAGGTACTTAACTGATGATGAAACTTGTTACAGTTAAAATAGAAGACAGAAATATTATGCTGGGTCTGTTAACTACAGCTTGATTTTAAAAACAAAGCTGTATAGTTAAAAGTGTAATTTAACTGTAAATTAACTGCTTTTTATTTGGTAGGCAATCTTATTTTGTATTTGTTTTGTAATGTCATATTTTATTATTATTTATACACATACATAATTTATTTACTTGTAAAGACAAGGAAATGTGATTTATTTCAATACTTAAAGTTAACATGGAGCAGCAGTAAGTGAATGTTAGAACTGTCTAAGCAACAGAAAGAGATAGAGATGCAAAATGCTGTTTCATGTGGACAAGTGTGATTCGATCTTTATTGTTGTATATAGATAAGTAATTTCATATATTAAAATTCTTACTCCAGGTTCAATTTATCAAAAGATGTGTGTCAGTATTCTCCGTGGACTATATCTATAGTTTTGAGACTTAAATGATTTAATCAGGGCCTAGTTTTTTTAAATATTTCATATCAGGAATATAATTTCAGTGTTTTATGAAGCATAGTTTGTACTACTATGATCTTTGTATGATAAATATAAAATATTTATTGAATTAGTAAAATTTGTTGAAAAAAATTATTTAAAAAATATACCGAAAACGACACATCTTTTCAAAAGTCCTTTGTCTTTATTTATTTTTTGTTGAGGGTTTCAGATGTTTGTTACATGACCTTGAAATAAAACAAGCACCACATATTGATCTCACGGATCAAAATTACCATAATTAGTGTAGCACCCATCACATAGCTATAGCAGCTTTAGAGTACGCAAGTAGTGAAGTCATAACATAATATGTATTTTAATGGTAAACACAATCGACAATAAAATTTACCATCCCACCTAAACAAAAAGAATTTTAAATATCTACTATCTTGAGTTTCTTGCCAATAGTTAATTTTATACTATCTACATTGTTTTAAAGTTTCAGTTTTATGTAAAAAAAAATCTTAATAAATCCAATTTGGGAAAATATTTGTTCATCATTTCTTTATCCTCTTCCACAATATTGACCCGTCAACTTTGTGCGGGCTATGCCTGAGCAGCTGCGGCGGGGTGTGCGGGAAGCTACCACGCGGAGATCGTGTCGTGTCGTGCAACCTCGCCCCTGCCCGTACCGCGCTCTAAGTTGACGGACTATAGCGACACTATTCTAACGAGGCGTCTCTTACCCGTTTTATTACCAATCTTACTATAGCCCCCGTCAACTCCGTGCCCGATACGCCTGAGCAGCTGAGGCGGGGTGTGCGGCAAGATCTCCGCGGGGGAGCTTGAGCCTAGCGGGGAAGGGCACGAGCCTCGTGTCGTTTCGTGCTACCTCGCCCCCGCCTACCCGCCCGTATCGCGCACGTAGTTGACTCGCTATACCAGTTGCTAGAGGGGCTGATTTTTTTGGCCATGTTACTACTGACCATCGAAGTTGTTATACGGGTAGTTTTGTATGCATACATTTTAAATTTAAATAAAACAGTTTTTACCTTCTTTAGCAAAAATATTTCAATTGTAACATAGAGTTATTCTATTCATGTCATCCACGAAGAACATAATATTTTGAAAATAAAATTCTCAAAAAAGTTTTTTAATCGGCAAAACAAATATGTGTAATAAATCTCACTCTCTTATCGTGTGGCACAATTAACCGTGCTATCCAAGGGGTAGACGGCGGGCGGTTGCCTGGTGTTGCACTTAGCATCACCCGCGGTCACGTGTAGGTCATTTATATTTACACCTACGGATGTGTGCAACGCGACCTTCATACATATCTGAAATCAGATGTGAAGGTTTTCTCACGATATTTTCCTTTACCGTTAAAGCAATCGGTAATGTACGTAAGTTTCGAAAAACTCATTAGTACATGGCCTTCCGGATTTGAACCCGGGATCTCTGGTTAGGAGGACCGAGTCGTTACAGATTGCGCCACCGACTGTAAAAATAACTAATAAAGACCGAAATAATGACTAAACGATGCAGTAGTAACACGGGACGTAAAAAATATACCCGTATAATAACTTCGATGGCCAGTAGTAACACTGGCAAAAAAATCTACTCTTATTAAAACTGGTAGTAATACGGGAACAAAAACTTAACGGGGGACTGCTTCTTTGCATGAAACTGCGCAACTTTCCCTATGGCACCCCTAGCAAAAGATTGCCCATCTTCTTCTTATCAGCTCATGAACGTCCCCACCGAGGGGCTCGAGACTACCCTGATTTAGGGCGATCGGGCCTTAGTCGACCACGCGGGTCCAGTGCGGGTTGGTCGTCTTCACATACAACCTTCGAGTTTCTTCGCAGGCGTGCGCATGTTTCCTCACGATGTTTTCCTTCACCGTAAGAGCGTCGGATAAACGTACATATGAAATCGAAATTCGAAAACACATTGGTACGTGGCAGGACTCGAACCACGACCTCCCGGACAGAAAGCAGAGGCCGTAACCGTTACGCCACCGACGCTCATCAGCAAAAGTTTGCCCATAATGGAATCGAATAAAGAAATTTTGGGTTCCTTTACAAAATGTTCACTAAAAATGAATAATTAGGAGAGGCCCCAGTTTTAATAATGTCAGTAGATATCTAAAAAAGAAAACTATATTTATTTTCTATAAAATAATTTATTGATTTATCTAAATATGTCGGTCAATATATTTTTGGCCCCAAATTCTTTTACAGAAGTGTCACAACGCTGACCTTGTCCTGATTAGAATAATCACGACTATTCCTGTTCATAAAATACTATTAAAAGACTGTCCTTGAGATGTGCCTGTGAAAAACATCTGTGCATCCACGACCACCATAAAATTACGAAGAAACATTTGAAACATATGTCCTGTGCCAAGACACGTTTTCACGATGAGTACTTTTTGGGCCGGGAACCCTTTCTGTAGAGCTTGTTCGTGTCCAGCGTAGAGGGTGTCACCGGCATGGTCTCCTCTATACCCAGGGTCACCACACGGAGCGACACCGTCGAGCGACGCACTGAAAACAAGTGTACAAGTCAGTTGGGTTAAGTGACTACTTAACACTAACTAGTCTAACAAAGAAAGATCCGGGACTCCTTGCTGTGATGGATAGTCTATCTTCATATAGGTCGCAGGTTCGATTCTTAGAGGGGTCTAACTATGCCAGATTCGGTTTGGTTAGTGGTACGGTGGTAGGTAGTAGAACAGATGGCCGTTGGGCAGCAAAGTTCTCGAGTGGCGACCACGCACCGGAAAGTGTAGTGTAGGCAGGCCTCCCACTCGGTGGACCGATGACCTGGTGAAGGTCGCGGAAGCCGCTGGATGCGGGCAGCGCAGAACCGGTCGTCGTGGAGATCCTTGGGGGAGGCCTATGTCCAGCAGTGGACGTCCTTCGGCTGATATGATGATGATGATGATGACGGTGGTAGGCCATTTTTCAACCATTTTATCTAAGTCGTGCCGCCAAGCATCAATAATAACAGAAATATGTGTTCCGGCTTAAGGATAAGATAGCCAGTTACCCATTATCTTGGTAAGCTGGCTTTCATTTTGGCAAAGTATATATATTAGTACTAACTTATCATTTTGGCATCATCGTTACGTACCATAAGGTGAGATGATGCAGAGGGCTTACCAATATATCTTTATATATTAAAATGGACCCCTATTTCTCCTGGTCACGCTATAACTTGAGAACGACTTTACCGATTTCGCTAATTCTATTTTTGTTGAGTTCCTTATTGTCAGGAGAAGGTTCTTATGTAGAGCGCATCGGGAGCCGGGTCGTTCCTTTCCCTCTAATATGGTTGATGGGAGCGATGGCTGACTCTCGCGTTATACTCGTGACCGGGTGCTGTCCGTGTGAACTGGCCTACTCTTGTCAAAGGCATTAATGACTTTCAATAATTTTTATGTATAACTTTTCGTGTCATATTGTTTTCATGTTCTAATGACATAATCTGGTTTAGTTCAAGGATTGAATTTTGACGTTACTATCTAATGATTGTTTATTTCTTGATTTTTCACAACTGAAATCATGTTATTATTATTTTATTACTATCAGAAAGAGTGTAATAGAGATGACGACAGCATCAGAAAAAAATTATGAACTCTTGATCACTAAATTCATCGTCACTTACCATCAGGTGAGATGATGCCAAGGGCTTACCAATAGGGGATCGGACTGCTAGTCATTTGACTTAATTTTTACGATCTGACAAAAACGAAATTTTGTTCTAAAAATGTTTGAAATACCCACAAGTGACGTCATAGATTTTAAGCGTCATTGAAGAATTTATTTTGTGAATTTGATCAATTAAAAATTGAAGACGTGATGGAAAAACAAAAGAAGTAAGGTTTTTTGAAACATCAAGAGGAGAGCAATTTAGGAAATCATATTTCAGATTTTATTTTTAATGCAGTCCGATCCCCTATTGTGAATTTAAAAAAAATGTCCTCGTACTTAAACTTCGGAAAACCTTACTCGTTTTGTTTTCCATCAAGTCTTCGAATTTTAATTCACCAAAATCACAAAATGAGTACATATATGACGCTGCTAAACTATGACGTCACGCCTAAGTATTTCTAAACGCCTAGGTATTCAGAAAAAAATGTCGTTTTTGACAGATGATAAAAAGTAACTCAGATGACAAGCATTCGACATCCCTATTTGTACCTATTTTGAATAAATACCTTGAATCAGGGTAGTGTAGTGTTGTGTAGTAGTAGTGTAGAGTAGTGTAGGGTAGGGTAGTGTAGTGTAGTGTGAGGTGGAACGAAGTTCGCCGGGACGGCTAGATGTGGATAAAAATAAATTTTACACCTACACTGAGCATACTTTCTTGCGAAGCCTTCATCGTTTGTCATAGTCAGCTATACACAAATCACCAATAATCATTACACTTTTATTTTTAATTTTTTTTATTCACAATTATCCTTAGCATCATCTCACATGTTGGTAAGTGACGATAATGCCGAAGATGTAAGCGGGCTTACCAAGATTCCCCAACGCAATGGAGAACTGGCTATCTAACTTACTTAGTAGCAAAGAATAAAGCTAGGTATATCAATCAGACTTAATGAAAAATTTACAAATATTTTTTTCTGGAATAATGAAGTTTACAAAGATTCCCCAACGCAATGGAGAACTGGCTATCTAACTTACTTGGTAGCAAAGAATAAAGCTAGGTATATCAATCAGACTTAATGAAAAATTTTCAATTATTTTTTTCTGGAATAATGAAGTACCCATAGGCCTAATTAAATATTATTATTATTATTCACAAAGTTTCATTAAATGTGTTAGAGCCAGTTTTGAAAAAAAGTAACAAACAACCTGGATTTGTATGGGAGGTACCTTATTCCGATTTTTCTTGGAACAACAGACTATGGCGTACTTTAGATCATATACAGTTACAGCAACATACAGAGTTTCATCAAAATCGTTAGAGCCATTTTTGAGTAAAAAAGTAGTAAGTGGTTTTATACTATGGTGGCCGTAAGGCGATAGGTCGAGCCCCAATTGTCAAGTTATCGTTTGGAACAATTCATTAGAAGCGTTAGCGAAGCGCTTCGTGCAATCCCAGCGGTGAGCAGTGACTATTAAATGTCGGCTTTGATGTAGATCAAAGGCTGAATGGACTCTTTACACTGTGGCTTAACTATTAATGACTTTTTCTTAGCGTTTTCAATTTAAAATGATTTACCAATATCAGAGCATTATTGTTTTTATATTTATATTATATTACATTTATATTTTATTATATTTGGAAAACTTACTGCTATTATACATTAATGATAAAATAAACTTTATGTATCTAAAAACATAGTGATTGTGATGACATTTATTGTGATTGATTACAGAATCCAGCGGCTTCCCGCGACCTTCAGCAGGTCGTCGGTCCACCGTGTGAGAGGGCTGCCTACGCTACATCCTCCGGTGCGTGGTCAGCACAGGACCGATCGTCGTGGAAATCCTTGAGCCTCCCTAAGCAGTGGACGTGTTTCGGCTGATATGATGATGATGATGATTACAAAATATGTTTAATACCTATGTAGAAATTAACCACTGTGCGTGACTTTTGATGTGACGAAGAAATATGACATTACTCACCGGCTTCTGGTATATCTTCAGTCAACTGAAATAAATAATGTTATATTAGATAAGTTTTTAGCAGCGTAACGGTTACGGCCGCTATACCTCCTCGGTACCGCTACGGTCCGGGAGGTCGTGGTTTGAATCCTGCCACGTACCAAAGTGTTTTCGAGTTTCAATTTATATGTACGTTATCCGACGCTCTTACGGTGAAGGAAAACATCGCGAGGAAACCTGCACACGCCTGCGGAGAAACTCGAAGGTCGTGTGTGAAGTCGATGTATATGATCTGATCAGAAAGTTTTTATTGATAGGAGTGTCTAAAACTATGTTTTTAGGGTTCCTTACCTAAAAAGGAAAAACGGAACCATTATAGGATCACTCGTGTGTCTGTCTGTGACAGCCAATTTGCTCGGAAACTACTAGACCGATAGAGTTGAAATTTGGTGCACATATGTCATCATCATCATATCAGCTCATATACGTCCCCACCGAGGGGCTCGAGCCTACCGTGAATTAGGGCGATCGGGCCTTAGTCCACCACGCGTGACTTCAGACAAAACCTTCGAGTTTCTCCGCAGGCGTGTGCAGGTTTCGTCACGATGTTTTTCTTCACCGTAAGAGCGTCGTCGGATAAACGTACATATGAAATCTAAATTCGTAAACACATTGGTGCGTGGCAGGATTCAAACCACGACCTCCCGGACAGTAGGTAGCGGCCCTAGCCGTTAAGCCACCGACGCTCTTCAAAAATATAACGTCGGCAAATTACAAAGAATACTTACTACATTCTCCTGCACTTTGGTGGCGAGCGTTTTGCGGAAACCGGCCAGCCGGCGCGTGTAGCCCGACGCTACGCTGATGCCACTGCGCGCCGACTCCGACGAGAGAGAGAACACGGATTCTGTGTATAAGTATATAAAAAATATCAGCGCTGTAGGTACATACCTGCAGCATATGCTGATTAGGAGCCTTTTTCAGCTACGTCAAAATTTTATGTATCTAGCCCTTCTTAGGATTCCGTAACCAAAGGTTAGAAACGGGACCCCATTATTAAGACTACGCTGTCCGTCTGTATGTCTGTCCGTCTGTCACAAGGCTGTATTTCATGAACCTAGATAATTGAAATTTTCACAGATGATGTATTTCTGTTGCCGCTATAACAAAAAATGAAAAAAACTAGAAAAGTGAAAAAAAGGGTCTCCATACAAAAAAACAGTTTTTTTAAACATGAAGAAACTAGCGCCATCTAGTATGATGGTACGGAACCCTATGCGTGCGGTTTCAGAACAGCTGTCAGCTCGACGAAAAAAGTTTTGTTTTTCAAGTCTTGGCTAGTTTTTACACTTTAGCATAGATATGATTTTTTTTGTTTTCTTTTTGTGTATCCCTGTATACTGTGATGTAGCTTGGAATAAATGTTTTATACATCTATCTATCTAAAAGAAACCTGACTTCCTTCTGTCATTCTTATGTGGCGACAAAAGCGACTGGGATACTAAAAAGTATCCTAATTAAATTACTGAAATGTCGCAATTTTAACAGTAAGTTTAAATGTATAATAACGTGTACACAGAGATGAGAGTTCGAAAAACACAGATTTCGGAAAACACTGGTTATGTCTTAAATGGTATGAAACTTACCATCTATTTCGATAGTCGCCTCTTTTTTAGTAGTTTGAACCGCATTCACAATCCTGTAAATTAATTATCGGTTTAGGCAACTTTTAAATATTTTTCAATATAGTTACTGGAAGAGTGGTACTTATTGTAATACGCCATTTGACTGTGCACAAAATTGCTTTTACTGTGCACCTGCTTTATACGTTGCCACTTTTTTCTTAATTTCTAGCTGGGATGAACAAGACATTTCTAGCAAATAAAAAAGAATAATAACCAAAGATACAGAATCTTCTTTGATATTTTTGAAAGGAGAATTTTAAAACAGATAGGTTGTTATCCTAGAGGTAAAATAACGTTAGTTGGTTAGATTCTCTTTGGTGAAAAAAGGAGAATAAATACTACGGCGGCCTGTATCAGAAGGAGATACAATGATGACGAGTGAAGGGTATAAGGTCAAGGAATACATCATCCTTTCCAAGGATGTTTAATGCTAACAATATTATCTCAAGCCTTAATGTAATCTATATAAGGTAATATTAAAAAAAATACGCATGCGTAAGTGTGTCTAGTAAAAATAAGGCGCAATTTTTGTAAAATTGAATTGAGTTGTTTTGTGAATACGAAAAAATAATGAATAGTTAATTACGTGTGAGATAAAAAAAAAGTTGTGTACGTATAGGAAAATCATCATCATATCAGCTCATATACGTCCCCACCGAGGGGCTCGAGCCTACCCTGAATTAGGGCGATCGTGCCTTAGTCGACCACGCGGGCCAAGTGCGGGTTGGTCGACTTCACACACAACCTTCGAGTTTCTTCGCAGGCGTGTGCAGGTTGCCTCACGATGTTTTCCTTCACCGTAAGAGCGTCGGATAAACGTACATGTGAAATCTAAATTCGAAATCACATTGGTTATCGCAGGATTCGAACCAAGGAGGAGGCGGCGGCCCTGGCCGTTACGCCACCGACGCTCAATATTTTTATTATTATTATATTGTGTGCTCACTGACTAAGCATCGCCCAAAGCTAGAACAGCTACGATGACGTCACACTCACGGCTGCACGACGCCTTAAAGCGCGTGCTAATAGCACTTGCGGTGGCACTGCAGGTCTGTGCTGGCGAAAACTGTTGGGAAAGCTGTGATGACCTCACTCTAACCACCACACAACACCGCGGAGCACGTGGTGGTGGCGCGTGAAGTAGCGCTGCGACAACTGCTAGACCAGCTGTAATGACGTCATACTCACCGCTGCACGAAGCCGTAGAGCGCGCGCTGGTGGCGAGTTAGGTAGCGCTGCAGGTCGGTGCTGGCGACTAGAGCGGCGAAGTGCCGGTACATCTCTGGCGTGGGGCTGACCAGTTCGTTCAGAGCGTTGATGGCGTTGTGAGCCGCCTCCGCGTAGTCACGGATCCAAATCGCCACCTGTCAACAGTAGACCATTCTAATGTTAATGCGACTGTTTCTGTGAAGTTGCCGGTTTATTATTGCAGACCTGTGTTTCATCTTTTTTTTTATTCACAATTGGTAAACCCTTGACAACATCTCACCTGATGGTAAGTGACGATGTTGTCGAAGATGGAAGCGGGCTTACCAAGATTCCCCAACGCAATGGAGAACTGTCTATCTTATCTTCATGCCGGAACACACCAATGATATCAACATTGATATTTAGCGGTAAGACTCAGATAAGATGGTGGTAGCTAGCCAGGCGGGCTTAGAAAATGCCCTACTACCAACCAAACCGAGTCTTAGAATTGACCCCGCCGGGAATGGAACCCGCGACCTCATATGTAAAGCCAGTGAACTTTTCCTCTGGGCTACGGAGGTGGTAGAGCTGCTTTTCTTTATTAAGTTAGCTTCGCGTCATGTTTGATACGTTACGTTTTCGATCTGGGAACTTATTTCACTTTTTAACCAACTTCATAAAAGGAGGAGGTTTCTCAATTCGACCATATATGTATATATATATATATATATATATATATATATATGTGTGTGTGTGTGTGTGTGTGTTCGCGGATAACTTCGTCGTTTATGAACCAATTTTAATTATTCTAATCGAGGGGAAACCTTAGTTTACTGTTTGAAGTCGAGTATGAGTTTAAAAACCGAGACTTGGCAAGGTTTTTAATAGTATCATACGAGTGTTTTAATACCTAGTTACGTCCAGTTTCATAGACTACTTTATCTTATACCATGCATTGGGATCGAACCTACTAAATAAAAGATCAAAGTTAAAAGAGTGAGAAAAAAATCCCACGAAATTCATTACAACAAAACGTATGCCAAAACCCAGCATATCACTCATCAGTAAAAATTGCATTAAAAACTTTTTTGCAATGCTTCAAAAATGGCGCGCCCTGCAAATGCGTTTCATTAGAAGAAAATACTTCTTCGATTTGTCCTGCATCGTAGTGGTAAAAAATAGTAGTTTATGAAACTGATGCATAATGCGGGCTATTAAAATACGAGCACAAGTTTAAAAACCGAGCCTTGGCGAGGTTTTTTACAGTGTTATACGAGTGTTTTAATACCTAGTTATGTTCAGTTTCATAAACTATTTTATCTAATCTCATACATTGGGATTGAATCAACTAAACAACAAAGATCAAAGTTAAAAAAGTAAGAAAAAGAAAATTCCCACGAAATTCAGTACCTACAACAAAACGTGTTACAGCGCCAAATCCCAGCACATCACCGCGCTTGCGCTGAAGCGGACGCTGTCTCAGACAGGTAAAACAATGCTTTCACTGATCTCAGACATTTTTAAACAAGAATGAAAATTATCCACGAAATTCAGTAACTACAACAAAACGTATTCAATGAATGGCGCCAAAACCTAGCACATCACTGCGCATGGGTTAAAGCGGGCGCTGTCACAGACAAGTAAATATTGGAATGAAAACTTTTTGTAATGCTGTAAAAATGGCGCGAACCGCATGTGCGTTCCAATAAAAAAAATTTATATGGAACTTCGTTGGTGATAATAACTTTTTGGATTAACTTGTATCGTAATGGAAAAAAAATACTTTATAACATTATTTTGTTAGAGGACCAATGTCATAAAGTGTTTTTTTTTTAATTTCGGTACAGTAATACTTCGGTTTACGCGACCTCACTTTGCGCGATTTCGTTATAACGCGGTTTTTGAAATTCGCGCTATTAAAAAAATATCAAAAATATATGCTGGTCTAGAGATGTTGGAAAGTTCGGACAGTGATGTCAACCGTGTTTTATATTCAATTCATAGAAAACGGTGTTACTTACTACGAAAAGGTACTATTTTACTTGTTATTTCATTGACCTCGTTATACACGTATTTTGCTTAGCGCGAAATTGATCGGAACGCATCCTCGCGTATTACTGTATTGTGTTTTTAAAGTATGCCAATATAAATTCATAAAATATTTTATAACATTATTTTATTAGAGAAAATATGTTTTTTTTAAATTACGGTAAGGTGTTCAATTAAGTATGTGAATATGTGATTATAATCTCGTTTTGATATTTATAATTTGAATTTTACATGAGAGTAAATAATTTTTTTTTACAAAAGTGTCCACTTGACAACCGTTTCACATAACCTAAAAGAGACGAAACATCGATGCCCTCGAATAAGCTTCTTGCGCGCTTCGTGTGTCTGTCACCCTGCTCCGGGCCGCCTGCCTGACAATGATGCCCCTGTAGGATTGTCACATGGGCTAACCTGGAAGAGGCGCCACTCGTCGACGCCCTCAATGAGTTTCTTGGCGCGTTTCACGTTGCTGCGCACCACCTCGTGCGCGTTCGCCAGCCGGCCTTCATGGCGCGCTGCCCGTTCGTGCGCGTTCTCCAACTCGCTTTCTGCTTCCGCTCTAAAAATAATATGCTTTGTAAACCAACAATTAAAACTAAACATTCAGAGCGTCGGTGGCGTAATGGCAAGAGCTGCTGCCTCCTTTCGGGAGGTCGTGGTTCGATCCTGCCACGTACCAATGTGTTTTCGAATTTTGATTTCATATGTACGTTTATCCGACGCTCTTATACGGTGAAGGAAAACATCGTGAGGAAACCTGCATACGCCTGCAAAGAAACTCGAAGGTTGTGTGTGTAGTCGACCAACCCGCACTGGGCCCGCGTGGTCGGCTCGATCGCTCTAATTCAGGGTAGGCTCGAGCCCCTCGGTGGGGACGTATATGAGTTGATGTGATGATGTGTGTGTGATTATCTGTTTTTGACAGAGAACCCTATCTTACTACTGCTACTGGACTGTGTAACACCATGTTCGGGCTTCCTATTCAGTCGCGATCAATCCGAGAGCGGTGCTACTTGTGTATATCGCGAGTATAGAAGCTTGCGCACCCAAGATAACAATAAAAACAGTATTAAAAAGAAAACACGTAAACATGATTCCTGTTACAGGTTCTGAAGCACGATCTAAGTCGTGCTGTTTTTTTTATATGTAACTAGTTGTTTTCCGCGGCTTCACATGCGTGGACACCGTTTCTATGACTTTTCGAGGGGCGGCTCGCGAGCGTGGAAAAGCTAGCCTATGTGTTAATCCAGGTCCTAATCTGTCTAACCTACCAAATTTCAGTCAGATCCGTTCAGTAGTTTTTGCGTGAAAGAGTAACAAACATACATCTATACATTCTTACAAACTTTCGCGTTTATAATATTAGTAGGATGTGATGGAGGTGATGATTATGATAATGAGGATAAGAAATGTCACCATCCTCCTTTACGTCGTTTTGGACTAATCACAAAATTGAAGACGCATCTGGTAAGACAGGAGACTACCTTGTTAGGGAAGACTTGTGATTAATGAAGTAACAGTATATGTAGCTTAGCATGTCAAAAACTTTACATAGGTACTTCATCATATCAGCTCACATACGTCCCCACCGAGGGGCTCGAGCCTAACCTGAATTATGGCGATCGGGCCTTAGTCGACCACGCGGGCGGTCGGGTGGCCGACTTCACACACAACCTGCGAGTTTCTCCGCAGGCGTGGGCAGGTTTCCTCACGATGTTTTCCTTCACCGTAAGAAATAGGTACTTTAGGGAAGATTAACTGATTTGGCTATTTAATTGGAAAATGTCCTTCTGCGGAACACAAACCTTTCTAAAGATCTGATCGCCTTACAAGCTCAGATCAAATAAAAGTACAGATAGACCCCACGTAAATTCAAAGTGAAGCCAACCAAAACTACTCCAAACCTGTATGTACGCTGTACACGCACACATAGACATCTAAACTGGAGTAGTTTTACTAGATAGTATTTGTTAAGACGTCGTCGAAGCACGCACACACCGATAACGCACACGTGTTTCAAAAACCGGCCAAGTGCGAGTCGGATTAGCACTCCGAGGGTTCTGTACCACCACACCTCTCCACACAACTACATGATGATGAACTACATCAACAAGATACTCACTCTCTGGCAATGAGCTGTTTCTTCTTATCAGTGAGCATGGTCAGCCTGGGAGTCAACTCATCCACAGCCTGCTCCACGCTCGCGAGTCTCTCGCGAACAATCTTTAGCTCGTCGCGGACCGCGTAGTATTGGTCCATGAGGCTGCGGAGTTCTTCTATCTCTGGTGCTATATTCGAAGTTGAAAATTAACGATAGAAATTAAAATGATATATAAGAACAATAAAATCAATAATAGTAAATATTAGAAAAATAATCAAATTTAAAAATAATTATTATTTAATTTAGAATTTGTTCATATACAATAGTATGAGTTGATGGTCAGCAATTTAAACAGTTATTGAAATTATTTCTAAACTAACACGGGCAGCCAGAAGTTAAGGGGTTTTACCTCATCATATCAGTTCATATACGTCCCCACCGAGGGGCTCAAGCTTACCCTGAATTAGGGCGATCGGGCCTTAGTCGACCACGCGGGCCCAGTGCGGGTTGGTCGACTTCACACACACCCTTCGAGTTTCTTCGCAGGTGTGTGCAGGTTTCCTCACGACGATGTTTTCCTTCACCGTTAAAGCAATCGGTGAGTATATGTACGTAAGGTTTGAAAAACTCATTGGCACATTGATCGTCCGGATTTGAACCCGGCACCCTGGTTAGGAGGACCGAGTCATTACCGGTTGAGCCACCGACGCTTCTTTGACTTTGAAGGGGTTTGACCTACTAGCCTGTGACCTAGCCCTTTATAATTAAGGAATGCTACTTTGTGTTCTTTGGACTTCTAATATGATATTAAGACGTTACTCCCGACCCCTGCGGTCCACCTTTCTCCCTTCCGGTCCCTCTTTCCTCCTCCTTACCAACCTTCTAAAGGTCCCGCATCTTTTTTTTCATTTTACAGAAAAACTGTACAAATTAGAGGCAAACTGTTAAAATTAAATTAATCTACATGAAATTGCCTAGACACACATTACTTTTCAATACATGGGGCGATATTTAAAAAAAGTTTTTTTTTATTCACAATTGGTAAGACCTTGGCATCATCTCACCTGATAGTAAGTGACGATGATGCCGAAGATGGAAGCGGGCTTACCAAGATTCCCCAACGCAATGGAGAACTGGTTATTTTATCTTCAAGCGGGAAAACATCAATGGTATTAACACTGATGTTTGGCGGCAAGACCGAGAAAAAATAAAATAAATAAAAATATCTTAAATATCTTATCATAAATATCTATTTTTAGGGTTCCGTACCCAAACGATAAAAACGGGACACTATTACTAAGACTTCGCTGTCCATCCGTCTGTCCGTCTGTCACCAGGCTGTATTTCATGAACCGTAATAGCTAGACAGTTGAAATTTTCACAGATGTTTTTCTGTTGCCGCTATAACAAATACTAAAAATTAGAAAAAGTTAGTCTCCATACAAAAAGTCGCCATCTAGTATGATAGTACGGAATTGAAGAAACTAGCGCCATCTAGTATGATACTAGACGGAACCCTATGTGTGCGGTTGTGACTCGCACTTGGTCGGTTTTTTAATCTGTGGTGGAGCAAGCTATGCACGGAGTTTCCTACACGATTGAATCAGAAATAAGGAGATCCGTAGGAGAACCAAGGTAACCGACATAGCTCACAGATTCGCTAAACTTAAGTGGCAGTGGGCAGGGCGCATAGCTCGTGGAACAGATGGCCGTTGGGGCAGTAAGCTTGAGTGGCGACCACGCATCGGGCGACGTAGCTTTGGAAGGCCTCCTACACGGTGAACCGACGACCTGGTGAAGGTCGCGGGAAGCCGCTGGATGCGGGCAGCGCAGAACCGGTCGTCGTGGAAGTCATTGGGGGAGTCCTTTGTTTAGCAGTGGACGGCTGATATGATAATGATGAATCTGTTTTAAAGAGTATTTGTGTCAAGATTTAAGTTGACACGCAGAAAATCAGATTTTCTCGTACAAACTTCGGCCCCCACTTTAACCCCTTTAGGGGACGATTTTTGTAAAACCCTTCCTTAGTGGATATATGCATTACACAAGAAAGCCTTGTGCAAAATTTCAAATTTATGGACCCATGGGTCTGTCAATCTGCATTGAGTCAGTCAGTCGGTTTCTACTTTCATTTTATACAGCGTGGAAATCGTTTTTATGACTGCCTTTGAGGGTAAGTAGTGCGCGAGCCGAGCGTAGACATGGGTGTCTTCCAGATCCCTCGGGAACTATATCGAGCTCTTCTGATGAACAGTTTATGTCCACACAGAACAGTTTATACCACCGCTCTACCATTTCTATACAAAAAAAACACTTCAATCACTTCATTGCTTCGTTGCGATGCCGACGTGCGCGAGCGTGGAAAGGAGTTTTCCCCAGATCCCTCGGGAACTTATGTCAGGATATATTAATTAGTAAATTATGTCATTTTATGTTCGCCCTCCTCAACCATTTCTATGCAAAAAATCACACAATCCATTGTTCCGTTGCCATGTTAAAGAAATGAACCAAAAAAAGACTATTTTTCAGTTTCCTCAGGAATTGCATTGGATTATGCTATTTTCACGGGATAAAAAGTAACCTATGTTCTTCCCCGTGACACAGGCTACCTGCATACCAAATTTCATCAAGATTGGTCAAGGTATTGAAGCGTGAAAAGGTAACAAACAAAAAACACATTTCACATTTATAATATTATTACTAGCTGTCCCGGCGAACTACGTACCGCCTTACATTACACTACCCTACCCTACCCTACACTACACTACCCTACCCTACACTACACTACCCTACCCTACACTACACTACCCTACTCTACACTACTCTACCCTACACTACCCTACCCTACACTACACTACACTACCCTACCCTACCCTACATAAGAAACTTCTCCTGACAATAACGAACTCGACAAAAAAAGAATTAGCCAAATCGGTCCAGCCGTTCTCGAGTTATGCGCTTACCAACACATTTTGCGATTCATTTTTATATATTAGAAGAAGAGATAGTAAGGATATCTTGATTTCTATATGGCAGACAGCGAAGACTACACGAGAAAGTATGCATAGCGTAGCTGTACAATTTATTTATTTAATCTCCTGTGCCAGTACGACTGCGAGTCGTAAACGCCCCCAGAACCTGTTCAACAGCTCTCTTCATCCCTCCTGTTCGCTTGAGGCGAGACATTTGTAAAACAGTTGTCTCCGAGACAAATGTAAAACAGTTGTCTCTGTTTTTTCCTTTACGTGTAAAGAGTCAAGAAAATAACCACACTTTTGCACTTTTTCAATGTTTTACGTTGTTATTTCTCTTATGACTTCAATTTAAAAACTAAAATTTAGCAGATTCTCTGTAGTACCTTAAAAGAAATATCTCCGTATAAAAACTATGTGCAAATTTAGAAATTTTATTGATAAACAATTCGTTTTAGACTTTTTTTTGACGTTTTAGACCTGTTTTTAGGATTTTTTATGATCGGGTAAAGTACACACTATCATGTAACATATTAGCACATTCCTCAGACAATATCCTTAAGTATGTCCAATATTTTTTGCAAGACCGATATTTAGTAGTAATTACCCAATAAAATTAATCTAGCAAAAGGGTTTCTCCGCTTCTTCACCGGTGCCTCGCCTTAAGGCGCCAGTCTCCTTTGCGACACTTAGCTTTCGTCTTACCAGAGGCTTCGCAAGTGGCGCTCCCCCCGCTGCATTTAGACGTTAAACACCGCACATGAAGGTTGCTCTACTTTAGCAAACGAGTATACGATTCGTTCTTTTTGCTCTATGATATGATTAGAGCTACTTAAAGTTAACCAGTAAATTTGTATGATTTTCAAAATATATAAGTTACTAATTTGGGTATGTGAAAAAATGAACTCGTAAAACAATTAAACAAAAAATAACCACCAAGGTACCTAAAATAGATGGCTTACGGCAGTAAGATTGCCTTACTTTACTATATACTGTCTTGTGTATTTTTTTGTTCGGTTTTTGTGTCTTGTATATCTATACTAGTATATATAAAATAAAGCGTCGGTGGCTCAACCGGTAACGACTCGGTTCTTCTAACCAGAGTTACCGGGTTCAAATCTGGACGGCCAATGTACCAATGAGTTTTTCAAAACTTACGTACATACTTACCGATTGCTTTAACGGTGAAGGAAAACATCGTGAGGAAACCTGCACACGCCTGCGGAGAAACTCGCAGGTTGTGTGTGAAGTCGACCAACCCGCACTGGGCCCGCGTGGTCGACTAAGGGCCAATCGCCCTAATTCAGGGTAGGCTCGAGCCCCTCGGTGGGGACTTTATGAGCTGATATGATGAAATATAATGATAGTGATAGTTATGTAAAAATAAAATAAGTAAATGTCTTTAATAAGTACAATTTATGGGGAGGCCCCAGGCCCCAGGCAGTTGCACAGATTGCCCTCCCTTAAATCCGGCGATGTGTCTACTTGCCTGCCTGCCTCGTGGGGAAAGTCACAGTGGAAAGCTGTTCAGTACGATGAGTAGAAGCACCAGAAACGTTTACTAGAAAATTTTTGTTACACCCTGTTAATTTTGTTGTTAAGTTATTGTTAAAGTAACCGACAACTACCTGAAATTTAAAGGAAATTAGCATCACTCCAACAAAATGACACTTTAATCTGTTTAAAAAAACCCGGCCAAGTGTAGGTCAGACTCACGCACTAAGGGTACGTTAGTTAGTACTAATATATATACTGTGCTAAGGGTTCCGTACCAAAATATATTTAGGTTTACCCACGAATGTGTTCTTCCATAACTTCAAGGTAAATTCTACACATGTTATAAGTTTGTTGTCGCAAAAAATGTGAGATTTATTACAAATGTACAAATTTCAGATTTTTTTTCTTGACTTGTGCTGTGAGACCTACGGATGTGACAAAAATGCCGTATCTTTTTATTGATTTTGACTTATATTAGAAAATTTCATTTTTTCACAGCCTCACTCAAGGGACCATAGACCTTGGTGTTTGATATGAATTTCAACTTGATACCTCCACGCGTTCTTGATAAAAATAATCTTGACAAATAGACAAAGCTCAACAAAATGATTCTTTTTGACTTTTGTGGTACGGACAGAACCCTGGCGAGTGAACCCATAACTTTGCCCACAGATCTATTAATTAGATCTGTGACTTTGCCATAGTTAATGTCGCCATCTACTTATCTACAGTGATAGTAGAATATTACCACACCCTGGACACTTCATACAACGGGCCAGAAATGACATTTCAAGAAAGGAATGACGGTTGGACGGAACAAACAAAATGGCGGCGAAATCCTATACGTTCGACAACCAAACTTTAACCAATATGTATCAATCTGGGTGACGAGGGGGTGAGGTCGCAATCTAGAGAGCGGCAGGGAGTGTCCATACTGTATGTTAGTACTAATATATTATGTACTTTGATATTACCTAGAGCTGTCATCTGTTTAAAACCGACATAAAGTTGGTCTGGTCTTTCGGGCCGGATACTCGTCGCTGCAGTATATGAGCTGATATGATGATGAAATATAAAATAATCGTGTTAGTTACACCATTTACAACTCAACAACGGTTGGATATTTTTTTTGATTTTTGTGTTTGTCTTCGTCGGGAATAGAATAATAAGTATAAAATATGATATAAAAAAATACATTACATATCTTAATAGAGTAGGGTAGGGTAGTGTAGTGTAGAGTAGGGTAGTGTAGGGAAGTTCGCCGGGACAGCTAGTTCTTATATATTTTTCAGTAGGTTTATTGAATATAAACCGATTGACTGCAGTTATTGGTGTCTTGGTATTAAAAGAGTTCGCGGCAGCCAATATCTTTATTGATAAGAATTTCTCGGTGTGTTATTTATCCTCTTACATCCAACATATTTGGCTATTACTGAGTTGAATGTTTCAGCTGCGTTGCTGTCAACATCATAGATGATGCTATTTGCATTTGATGTTAAATATAAGACTAGCTAGCTCATTTTCAACCAAAGAGCGATAAATTTAAAACGGGGCTTGACGTGATTTTATATAATTGATGTTGAAGCCCCGTTTTCAATTTAACAGTATGAACAATCGTGAAAGTTTAAAGTGTTACAAAGAGCGGTATTTTGTAAATTTTATTTTGTAAATTTTGCGCCATATTTATTGCTCTAATATAGACCCCATTTTATTTTTTAATCAATATCTATAGTGTAGAGACATGGGCATGTTGTAATTTTATTATATTACTAGCTTTCGCCAGCGTCTTTGCTCGCGTGAACATAGTTTCTATGACTGTCTCCGAGAGTGTGCAGTGCGCGAGCCTATATCCAGGTACTAATCTGTCTACCTACCAAATAGTTTTTGCGTGAAAGAATAACAAACATTTATGCATACAAACTATCACTTATATAATAATATTAGTAAGTATAGTAAGGATATGTATAGCAAGTGGAATTAGTGCATACTATATTTTCTCAGCCGCACTTATATACACCATTTATTTATCTGGTTCATTTGCTGTGTAGTTTTTGACGTGATAGATAACGTCCTATAAATTGATGACACGGCTGCATACACGAATAAAGCTAATAATAATGCTATCTATCTAACAACGTTAAACCCAATCACCCACTCGCCAATAGGAACCATCAAATCATAATGCACGTGTTTCATTAACAGATTCCTGTGGCTTCCATCATCATCTCAACACCATGAAAGTTAAGGAGTTAAATCTTCCATCATCAGCTCATCTGAATAACTTGAAAGAAAGTACAACTATCGGTCTATACGTGGCTACGTATCTACGTAAAATATTTCAAGAATTATCCTCCAACTCCTAACCGTTAAGGAGTTGCACCTTCCTTCATCAGCTTATCAACAAGAGATGATGACTATCGACGCAAATACTTTAATCATTTTAGAAAATATATGAAACACGTAAAACGTACCTATATAATTTGAGGGTTGCCCTCGATTTCCCTCGGATCCCATCATCAGATCCTGACTTGGTGATAATTGGACCCCCTCGAAAGTATACTATTTCGAACAAAAAAAGAATTTTGAAAATCGGTTCACAATCGGCGGAGATATCGCGTAACAAACATACAAAAAAAAACAACAACATACAGTCGAATTGAAAACAAGTATGGTTCAAGTATGGTATGGAATGACAACTTCAAAAACAAACAAAATGACAAATAGCAAAAATAGACAAAAAAGATGATATAAAAACAGTCACACAATCACACAAACTTCGTCACACTACTAGCCCTTTTCCCCGACTTCGCCCGCTCGTATATAGTTTTTATAACTGTAATCGAGGGTGCGCGGTCCGTGAGCTGCAAGCGACTTGCGAACTGAAATTTAAGTTTTTCCCAGGTCTCTCTGGAACTACCTATGCATTTTTCTGGGATAAAAAGTATTCTATGTTATTCTTCGCCATTTAATTTAGCGAAATGCCAAATTTCAACGCAATCAGTTTAACAGTTGTAACGTGAAAACAAACAAAACAAACTTATAAACTATCACAACATTAATGTAATGAAATAGGTACATTAAAATCAAAAATCATTTAATAGTCCTCATTCGGCAACAGGTATAGTTGTTAATACAATATGTATGTATTTAATTTACCTCTTTATACGGTTTTTTTTTCATCATTAAAACTCTTGATTTACTTTTCCTTTTACTAACACAGGGATATATTTTTTTCGACCCATAGTCCTTTACTTGTTTGATCATAACAATAATGTACTAAAATAATATTCAAGTAGAGCAACTTTCAAGATACGCCGGGCCTCGTCATAAGATCTGCGAGAAGGAAAGGGAGCAACCGTGCGAGTGAGAGGTAAAATCACGTCGAGCTACACAACATGCGTCCGAACGCTACGATGTCTCAGCGGAACTGAGAGAAATTGCTACGCGTTTCTTGTTTTAAACTGTCGTTTAGTTTATGTTTGATCAATGGTAAATAAAATGATTTTTTCAATACAGTTTTTTTTTGTTTGATTAATTAATAGTTCTTATATAAGTCGTTAAAGTGTGACTACGCTTAACAATTATTTCTAAGAGAAAAAAAATGTTTCAGTAGTGGTCGAATTCATAAAATTTTAACTTATTATTATTTTTATTATTATTATTACAGCTCATATACGTCCCCACCGAGGGGCTCGAGCCTACCCTGAATCAGGGCGATTAGGCCTTAGTCGACCACGCGGGCCCAGTGCGGGTTGGTCGACTTCACACACAACCTTCGAGTTTCTTCGCAGGCGTGTGCAGGTTTCCTCACGATGTTTTCCTTCACCGTTAAAGCAATCGGTAAGTATGTACGTAAGTTTTTGAAAAACTCATTGGTACATTGGCCGTCCAGATTTGAACCCGGTACCTCTGGTTAAATGGACCGAGTCGTTACCGGTTGAGCCACCGACGCTTAAAACCACTTTAAATAAGAAAACTAAGGCATTTAGCAAAAAAGTAATCAGATCAGATCATTAAAGAAGATTTGCTAAGTAATATAGTCTCAATATTTTTTGTGTTTTTTCCATATTTTTAACGTGGCGAGTGCAAGAATATGACCCTCAACGCGTAGAACGTAAATGTAGGTATGTTTGAAGCCTAAAAAAGCTATTGAAAATAGCATCAAAGTAAGAAATAAAAAATGTTTCGAAATCTTTGAATCCTACACTATAAATAATCATAGATTGTACTTAATTTATAGCTTCTTGAAACGCAAAATAAAATCTTTCTTACTCGAATAATTCTGCAATAACACTGATTTTTAGGAGTCTGGCGCCTTAAGACTTCCCTGGTCCGGGCGAGCGTAGTGCGACAGCACATTACACGCCTGATGTAGCTACTGAAGGAACGTCGGTGGCGTAACGGCTAGGTCCGCCGCCTCCTGTCCGGGAGGTCGTGTTTAGATTTCGAATTTAGACTTCATATTTACGTTTATCCGACGCTCTTACGGTGAAGGAAAACATCGTGAGGAAACCGGCACACGCCTGCGGAGAAACTCGCAGGTTGTGTGTGAAGTCGACCAACCCGAACTGGGTTCGCGTGGTCGACTAAGGCCCGATCGCCCTAATTCAGGGTAGGCTCGCACCCCTCGTGGGGACGCTTATATGAGCTGATATGATGATGATGCAGCTACTGATACACACACATACATGGCTAGCTACCACCATCTTATCTAAGTCTTGCCGCCAAATATCAATGTTGATATCATTGGTGTATTCCGGCATGAAGATAAGTCAGCCAGTTCCCCATTGCGTTGGGGAATCTTGGTAAGCCCGCTTCCATCTTCGGCAACATCGTCACTTACCACCAGGCGAGATGTTGTCAAGGGTTTACCAATTGTAAATAATAATAAAAAAAAATACACAATCACAACACGTACTGTCATCACCGAGTGGCGAGATGTGATGCACGAAGTGCGCGTGCGCAGCGTGCACCACCCGCAGCGTGGCCTCCAGCGCCGACACGTCGCGCTCGCGCCGCCCGATGTCCGCGTCGAGTGCCGTGCCGCGTTCACGCAACTCGGCGCGTTCGGCTGCGAACTGAAATAAACTTCCTCGTATTGAACAAACTGCTTGCTATTGCCGATGAACACTCGCATAACCAGAGTGCAGATAAAGAAACAATCTGTAACAGTTTGTTTACCAGGGGCGGGCGTTAATAGTAACGACACAGCTTGTAAGTAATGTTGCTGTTATCGAACACTGTATCTCTGTGCTGTACTCAAAAACTTCTTGGTTCCAAATATTTATTTATTTGTAAATGGCGGCCGGTGGTCATGCTATCTCGCCTTCACATATATCTGCCTATAATCTGGAACAATCTGCTTCCCAGGATCAGGAGTGGGCGTAAATAGTAACGACACAGTTTGTAAGTAATGTTGCTGTTATCGAACACTGTATCTCTGTGCTGTACTCAAAAACTTTTTGATTCTATTTTTTTTATTTGTAAATGGCGGCCGGTGGTCATGCTATCTCGCCTTCACATATATCTGCCTATAATCTGGAACAATCTGCTTACCAGGACCAGGAGTGGGCGTAAATAGTAACGACACAGTTTGTAAGTAATGTTGCTGTTATCGAACACTGTATCTCTGTGCTGTACTCAAAAACTTTTTGATTCTATTTTTTTTATTTGTAAATGGCGGCCGGTGGTCATGCTATCTCGCCTTCACATATATCTGCCTATAATCTGGAACAATCTGCTTACCAGGACCAGGAGTGGGCGTAAATAGTAACGACACAGTTTGTAAGTAATGTTGCTGTTATCGAACACTGTATCTCTGTGCTGTACTCAAAAACTTTTTGATTCTATTTTTTTTATTTGTAAATGGCGGCCGGTGGTCATTGGTATTGGTATTGGTAGTGGGCCCCCGTTTCCGCATTTAGACTCTTTTTCGTTCCTCTATGCGTGCAGGTTTTGCTGGCTAGTCCAGCCAACCCAGCTCCTTTCAGAAGCACAGAAGTCTCCTGGGTCATTCGCAGGCTTCTCGGAGCGACCCCATATTTTAGGATTTTTACCCGGTGTTGGATCAGACCAGTGCTTTCAGGATCACATGACTGACTGTTTCATCTGCCTCAAGCTACGAATAAGTTATGTATATTCGTAGGTCTCAAGACATCCTCTGCAAAGAGGACTGTCTGTGACATTCATGATGAATAGTTGCTTATTCAGGGGTTGGTGCCCGCTGATAGTACCCAGAACTATACGAAGATCGCGTCGGTTGAGGCTGAGGAGTTTTCGGGTCAGTTGTGCTTTGAGTTTCATCAAAACCATTTTTGACTGCCTGCAGCTAGTTAGATAATAGCAACGACACAGTTTGTAAGTAATGTTGCTGTTATCGAACACTGTATCTCTGTACTGTACTTCCCCGTCCATTTTCCCTACCCTAGTAATCCCATATCCCCGGATTTATTTTTCTCCTCCCCCCTCCCCCTAATTCGAAGGGCATTCATATATAGCCCTAACAGCACTTTTTAATTACAAATATTTTTTTAATTATGTCATTATTTATTTGTAAATGGCTCGCACACACAATACACACACATTTGTAAATGGCTCGCACGCACTACAGCGCGGTACTGTGAACAACAAAAAATCAGTCAGTCTGGATTATCATTCAAGCTGTCTTGATTAACTCTGTTAGGATTGTAAGTAAATAAGTAAAGTAAATATCCTTTATTGCACACCAGAAAAATTACAAAACTTAATGAAAAATATGTATATTGCAAATGCGCCCTTATCGATTTTAGCGATTTCGCTGTTTTCAATTGATTCAATTCTTTTATCGTTATTGTTGGTTTTCTAAAATAAATGAATATAAAAAAATATGTTTTTTCCACTTGACAATCTATTTTGCTGACTCTAACGGAAGTGACCGCCGCCATTTACAGATTGATTCTTTATCTGCACGGGTTATACAGAACCACACCCTGGACCCCTTCATACAACGAGCCAGAAATGATATTTCAAAAAAGGAATGACGGAACAAACAAAATGGCAGCGAAATCCTATACGTTCGACAACCAAACTGTAACCAATCTGTATCAGTCTGGGTGACGAGGGGGTGAGGTCGCAATCTAGAGAGCGGCAGGGAGTGTCCATACTGTATGTTACTACTAATATATATACTTTGACAGAACTGCAACAAATGTAACATCTATCAGCAATCCAGCACAACAGTATCAAACGCGGCCTGTAGCACTCCGCGTTGTAGGCATGAAAATGTACCTACGCCGCGCGGCCCCCTGCATGGGCCAAATTCAGTAATCAGAAGAGATAAAAGTTACGCGATAGAAAGAGAGACAACTTGTAGGTGAATATAACTGTAGGTAATTAGCGCTGTGCGACCTGAGTTTATTCTTTATTGTGTCGTATCAAGAGTCGCCATTCATTTAAATGATTTCGCGGAGTGAATTTTCTTTTAGGTAGTAAATAGTCTTTATTTTTTTTCAAATACCTTAATCTTGAAGAAGGACACGGACAACTCGTTTCCTGAGTCGTCTTTCCCCAGTGAATTGATAAATATGTCGTATCTGTAACAAATATTCCCAAGTAAATTGATTAATATGTCGTATCTATAACAAACATTCCCAAGTGAATTTATGAATATGTCGTATCTGTAACAAACAGTCCCAAGTGAATATGTCGTATCTGCAACAAATATTGCCAAGTGAATTTATGAATATGTCGTATCTGTAACAAACAGTCCCAAGTGAATATGTCGTATCTGCAACAAATATTGCCAAGTGAATTAATGAATATTTCGTATCTGTAACAAACATTCCCATGTGAATTAATGAATATGTCGTATCTGTAACAAACATTCCCATGTGAATTAATGAATATGTCGTATCTGTAACAAACATTCCCAAGTGAATTAATGAATGAATATGTCGTATTGTAACAAACAGTCCCAAGTGAATATGTCGTATTTGCAACAAATATTGCCAAGTCAATTAATGAATATGTCGTATCTGTAACAAACATTCCCATGTGAATTAATGAATATGTCGTATCTGTAATAAACATTCCCATGTGAATAAATGCATGTGTTTGTTACAGATATATAAAGTATAACAAAATTAGCTGAAACTATTTTAAGGACGAGTTCAGTAAACGAAACTGAACAACTTTTTCTTCAGCGACAATACCGAATTCTAAAAAAAAATCGCCACATTCCATTATTGCCTACTTAAATAAATAATATACTCGTAGTACGGCCCTGCCTTTAGTTTACATCGCTGGATTCGTGCCGTGCCGCAACGAAACTGTGCGCTGTGCCTGGCCGTTGACCTTTGCTAGTTCTCTCAATCAGTACTTATTTAAAATACTAATATTACCTATTTAAAACCTTACACTTTCCATTTTAGTTCCTTTTAGCTGTAGGCAGTGAAATACAACCTAACAGGTATTTACACTTCACGAAAAAGAAGAAATTGAAGTTCTTCGTGGCCTTCTATATCATTGAACTATGCGTATGCGATGCGCGGAAAAATTATCTCAGTTGCTCTCGCGCACTCACTGAGTTGCATTGCTTAATGCCTAACCTACGCAGATTGTGAGCGAGTCCGACTCGCATTTGGCCGGTTTTCATTATATCGCCTGGCTAGCTACCACCATCTTATCTAAGTCTTGCCGCCAAATATCAATGTTGATATCATTGGTGTGTTCCGGCATGAAGATAAGATAGCCAGTTCCCCATTACTTTGGGGAATCTTGGTAAGCCCGCTTCCATCTTCGGCAACATCGTCACTTACCACCAGGTGAGATGTTGTCAAGGGTTTACCAATTGTGAATAAAAAAATAATAATAATAATAATAGTTTCATACCAGAGCAACAGTGTAAATGTCACATTCCGCGAACGACTATTTGAAAGAAAAGTGTAAATTTGTTTGTGAGAACCACATTTGGTACTCAGACGCACTCAAATTTTTACTAAAATAATCGCGGACAAAACATACATACAAGTCAAACTGAGGACCTCCTTTTTTTGAAGTCGGTCAGATTCTTTTGCTTTTTTTTACTACACGCCCAAAACGGGGTGTCGTTAAAACGCGGACAAACATACGGGTCAAATTGAGAACCTCCTTTATTTGAAATCGGTTAAAATTCCAAAACCTTCTCCTAAGTGTAACGAATACTTTTCTGGAAAACCGCATCAAAATCGGTTCAGACAAACGCGAGATAATCGCGGACAAACATACATACATACATACAGGTCAAACTGAGAACCTCCTTTTTTGAAGTCGGTTACAAAAGAAGATGGCACTCAGAGTTTGATTTAATAAGTACTCCATATGGGCGGCGTAGTTTTTTTCTTCATGGTTAATGGTGTTTATGGTTATTATTAATGAACAAAATGTGTGTTTCTCGTGTAGAACATAGGAGAGTGACCTCTTCTTGAGCTGCTCGATGCGCTGCTCGCGCTCCTTGACCTCGCTGACGAGCTTGCCGCAATCCTCGGCCAGCGCGCGCTTCTGCACGCCGAACATGTCGCGCCGCGTCGCTATCTCCACCAGCCGCTCGTTCATCGCCTGACAACGAGATCACAATTATTTTTTATTCACAATTGAAGGGCACAGGGGAAGAATATGCTATGTCCGACCGACATTGAACTGAGAGATATTGTCAATAAATGTCAATGATAGATTTGAAACCTGTTTAAAAGATACATTATATCTGTGATTTAATACACAAATGTCTTTGTTTTTCATTATCCACAAATGGCCTACATTAAAAACGTGTGACAAACGTCATAATGAACCAAGGAAAAAAAATTTTTCTTCGTGTACGAGTAGAAATTTGCATGTTTTTGCATTGCAGTAAGTATTTTAATATGGCGATTACCCAGTGACTATGCATGTTATGTATACGACATTTCAAGTTCTTCCCCTGTGCCCTTCAATTGGTAAGCCCTTGGCATCATCTCACCTGATGGTAAATGACGATGAAGATGGAAGCGGGCTTACCAAGATTCCCCAATGCAATGGGGAACTGACTATCTTATCTGCAGGCCGGGACACATCAATGTTGTTAGCATTGATGTTTGGCGGCAAGACATAGATAAGATGGTGGTAGATAGCCAGGTGGGCTTAGAAAATGCCCTTCCATCAACCAAACAGTCTTACAAAGTTAGACTCTGCCGGGAATCGAACCCGTGACCTCGCTAATGGACTTAACCTTACGCCACGGAGGTGGTTAACATCCAGTGAACAGAGCCTATATTGTAATACAAGTCTCGTAAATAGGTAATAAAATGGCATTTGTGACGCAGGCGAGGGCTTACCATTGTCACAAGTTTGCAATCACTTTTTTACGCCCTTGTGTCTGTCGACGTTTTTTATAACAGTTGTGAGAAAACAACACCGGTTAATCCTTACTAATATTATATTATAAATGTGAAAATGTGTTTGTTTGTTTGTTTCCTTTTCACGCTTCAACGCATTGACGAATTTATTTCGGACAACATAATCCATAGAGTAGTGTTAGTACAAGAAAATATTATAAAGACATTTGGGTTAATAGGGTTACAACAAATTATTATTAGTTAACATGCAGCCGTGTGAAAATGTGTTTGTTTGTTACCTTTTCACGCTTCAACAACTTGACCAATCTTTATGAAATTTGGCATGCAGGTAGCCTGTGTCACGAGGAAGAACATAGGCTACTTTTTATCCCGTGAAAATAGCATAGCCTGATGCAGTTCCTAAGGGAACTGAAAAAATACTCTTTTTTGGTTAAATTCCTTAATATCGCAACGGAACAATGGATTGTTGTGATTTTTTGCATAGAGATAGTTAAGTCGGTGGGAAGTGACATGATTTAAGTACTAATAAGCATATCCTGACATAGTTCCCGAGGGATCTGGAAAAAAATCATGTCCACCGCGCATCCTCTAAGACAGTCAATACAACGATGTCGACGCGGGCGAAGCCGCGGCCGGGCAAAAGCTAGTTTAATATAACTGAGTAGTTTAAATTATGTTAAAAGGGTAGTAATAAGTGCGGCTTACTTCTCAAAGATATATAACTTATCTCTTTTAAACTTCTTTAGATCATTTTTTTATTTGCTAGTGTAGAAACTAAAAGTGGCAAAATAAAACGCACTTGTACGATAAAATCAGTTTTGCGCACACTAAAACGGCATATAAAGTACCTATACCATTTTACGAGCAACTGTATTGAAAAATTGTAATACGGCCATTATGAAATGTAGGAATAGACGCAGTAGACGAGAAGGACGCACTCTTGTACACTTTCGAGCTGTAAAGATAAGATAAACTTTATTGTGAAACTGTGTACAATGATGTCACGTTTAATATATTTTTAGTTCCAACAGGTTGACATTAGCAAAATATTCATTTAAATTATAAAAGCATTTGTGTATAAGCCACTCTTTAAGTTGGCGTTTAAATTTAGCACCATGCAATAATTTTATAAATATAGGTAAATTATTATAAATTCTAATTCCATTTACAAAACAACTTTTGTTATATATGTAACTGGTCGCTATCACAGAACACAAATTATATTTATATTTAGACCTTAGGTTCTTTTTATTTTCATTTTTTTATTGAAATATTCACTATTATTTCTTATAAATACACAAATTTCTAATATGTAGATACACGTCAGTGTTAGTAGTTTTTGTTCCACAAATGCTGTTCTTAGTGTTGAAACACTACTGAAGTACTGTACATGTTAAAAATAATCCGAATACATCTTTTTTGTAGCATAAAGGTAGACTCAACATTTACAGAATTTCCCTAAAATATTATGCCATATGTCAGCAGGGAATATACACAACCATAATATGCATTTTTGCAACATCTCCAGAAGTCACAATTCTTAAAATTGATAACATATAGCAGTAGCTAGATAATCTTTTGCTAATTATTTCTATATGGGCTTTCCAGTGCAGATGACTGTCCACTTTAATACCCAAAAGTTTTGTCTCATTGGTCACTGCTATCATTTTATCATTAATAATAATATTTAGGTCTTGTGGTAAACATTTATAATTTCTAAACTCTACAACCTTTGTCTTTTCTAAATTAATATTTAAATTGATGTCTGCCAACCATTTCATTACAGTGGTTATCGTTTTATTATATTTATCAATAACTGTTGCTTGGACTCTGCAAGTGAGATAAGATTTAAAAAGTTTTAATGCGTTTCCGCGGATACCTATATTTTCTAATTGATTTAAAAGAGTTTTATGTAACACACAGTCAAAAGCTTAGATAAAACTAAAAAAAGTCGAATACAAGTTTTTTTGTTTTCTATTTCAGTCCAGATCTGTTTTAAAACTTTGAATATTGCTGAGGTTGTGCTCTTTTTTTTCTGAAATCCAAATTGATTAGAATTTAACCCGGCGAGGATGTGGTGAAAAAAGTTACGTGCAGGTTGTGGAGTAGGCAGATTTGACCCTGTATTTTATTGCAATTTTTATGGCTGAATTCATATTTTTCAACTAAGAATTTAAGTTGACTATATTGGTCGGCTAATATTGTATGGATTTTGAAAAAAAAAGCATATGTGATAGTACATAATGTTTTTATTACATTATTTCTAGCAAAGGTTAAAAAATACTGAACTGTATGAAGGCACTGCTAGAGGCTGGATTGTACAGTTTTTGGTAGCGTGATATTTACTCTTTTTGACTTTGCGCATGTGTGACTCTGTTCGCAGGCGGCGGCCGACTGAGAAGCGGCGGGGAACGTGTGGGCGGGTCTCTTAGCAACAGCTACTGAGACGTCAACATCCTACGACCGCGGAAAAAAAAACTACACTGGATAAAAAATTGACAGGGTCAAAATGACCCCTCCACATCCTCGCCGGGTTAAAATATTGTTCTTATTAAGAAAGGATGTCATCCTATTGTATATGATTATTTCGAATATTTTATAAAAAATTGGAAACAATGCTATTGGTCTATAGTTGTTAATGTCACTTTTTGATACTTATTTAAAGATAGGCTTTATTAATCCTATTTTTAAATCGTCTGGGAAAACACCTGTCTCGAGAGTCAAATTTATTATATAGACTGGGTCAGCTATAAAATCTATACTTATTTTTATTATAATCATGTCCTGTGCTGTTTTTATTCTTTAATCCTTTAACACCCGTCTTTAATTCGGAAACAGTAACTGGAGTGATGAAAATACTGTTCATATTAGCCTGGGTGATAGGTCTATATGTGCTATCTATCTTATCACGCCTATTATTGCTGACATTAATAAAATTGTGATTTAGTGTGTTAGCTATCTCTAGCGGTTCCACTATTTCGAGATCCTGTGTTTTGATACGTTCTATTGTTTCCTTAATACTATTTGTTTTGGTAGTGTGTTGTTTTATAACACCCCAAGTTGCTTTACTTTTGTTAGAAAAATCTTAAAATCTTTAAAGTCTGTGTGTAAAGACAGCGTAGGATAAGTAAGAGGGCTCCGTCGGCACCCTTTGGGTACTGAACCCTAAAAAACCATCCAGACGATAAAACTGCATTTTTTTTTAAAGAAGTCAAGGACAGAAATATACAAACAGCTATGTTAGACAGAAAGGGAGAAACGTGCAAGTATACCTTCTAGCAAATTTGGGCGACTTTACAATCGGACACTTTTGACCGTGTGTCCGGGAATCTTGTTACTTTATATGTGATCGAAGCCCAGCTGCTTCATCACTGCACCCAGAAGTAGCGCACTCACCGCATCCAACTGCAGCCGCTGCTTGTCCAAAGTGAACGCAGTATCGTCCAGCCCCTCCACAGCCCGTTTTGCGTGAGCCACTTTCAGCCGCATCAGCGCCTCTTCGACGCGCTCCCGACGCCACACGTCGCAGAAGCTCTTCCGTTCCTTCTCGCTGCCTTCTACGTTCAGCAAAGAGGTTTTAAGACGACTTTTCTGTGTAGGATGTATAAATATTTGTAAATTACATCAGTTGATATTTGGGTGCCTTTATTGACGGCATACAAAAATTAAGAAAAGTAAGTACTAATTCGAATTAAGGTTGAACCGCACTACCGCGCCGCGGCCTATTAAATATTATTTGTATACTTTATATGACCCAAACCCAATGACTTATACAGGGTGACTGGTAAGTAGTGCAAATCCTTTTAAGGGGATAAACTACATCTAATTTGCAACAAAAAAAGTCATACTAACTGGGGGTCGGAAATCAATGGTTGTCGAGTTAAAGCCCATTTCATTTTTAAATTTTGTATGAAAAACGCATTTGTTCAAATATTTTGTGATTTTTGCGTGAACAATACGGTTAAAACTTTCTCATTTTATCAGCATTCCAAAAAAGTATACAAAATACAAATTGATTGCAACAAAAAAGAATGAGTTGTCAAAAGGGTGCATCAAACCCCATACAAATTTTCAATATAAACATTATTTTCATGTTTTTTTAAATTTCATAATTTATCATGTTTTTCGCATAAACAAACATCTCTGACCCTCTAGCATCATGACTAACTTTAATTCACAAGCTCATCAAAAAAATTCGAACCTTGTTGGATAATTAGTATGGAATTTTAGGCCCCCTTTTGACAACAGTCATTGTTTTTTGTTGCAATTAGTTTTGTATATTTTTAACTTTTTTACTTTGTTCGAAGGCGTAATAAAATGAGGTAGGTTTTACCGTATTTTGCATGTCAACTGTATAACAACTTTTTGTTAAAAAATCACAAAACATTTGAACAAAATAAATTTTCATACAAAATTAAAAAGTTAAATAGGCTTTAACTCGAAAACCGTTGATTTCCGACCCCCAGTTAGTATGACTTTTTCTGTTGCAAATTAGATGTAGTTTATCCCCTTAAAAGGATTTGCACTACTTACCAGTCACCCTGTATATTACTAGCGTAAGGACCCGGCCAACGCGCGCGACTAATGCTCGCGGCGAATTGGTGCGAAAATCGAAAGTTTCGCACACTCGCTACTCAGTCGTCTGCGGGAAATTGTACAGAGCGGTGGAAAGATATTCCAAATAAAAATGCCTTATTGTGTTGTTATAGGCTGTAAATATCATGAAAGGCTAAAAAGAAACATGGGATATCGTGTCATCGGCAAGTAACCTAACATTGTATTTTTTCTTGTAAACAATATAACAAACGCATTTTTTTAAAGTGACTATTCCACCAAGGTCCTTTTAGAGCGGCACTGATGTCAACTCTCGCCCACGCTAGTTCGTACGAGTTATGTCAGATGGCGCTACTTTTTGCTTGCAGGAAGTAAATCTCAGTAAAATATGGAGACAGTGCTGTCGCCAATGCGTTTACCATGGCGGTGGCAGAGAGGCGCGGCGCGGCAAATTCTCCAACAACGTGACCAGAATCAGTATTTTAATACTTTTTCGGTATATTTTATTGACTTTTCCGAGCATCAGTATTTTTGTAGATATAATTGCGGAAGTCAGTATTTTTGGGAATATTTTGGATAAAATGTTATTTATTGTTATTATATTATGTAAAGCAATTTGCTTGAAAACAGATAGTAACTTAAAAATCAAAGAAACTTAAAAACAAAATTTAATATCATACTGTAATTTACGAATTTTTTTCTATTTCAAAACATAAATTTATTGATTTTAAATTAGTGTTTATATATTTATTACAATGTGTATATATACAATTAGTGTTTTTATACAATTATAGTACAGTAGGCGGTCTTATTGCTAAAAGAAATCTCTACCAGACAACCTTTTATATTATTTATATATATATTTAGTGTCCCGTCATAAGTGTAATAGTTTGTACGTATATATCAAAAATATTTTATGACGTAGCAGACACTATGTTCAGTTCTTTTTTTTTATTAACAATTGGTAAGCCCTTGGCATCATCTCACTTGATGGTAAATGACGATGATGTCGAAGATGAAAGCGGGCTTACCAATATTCCCCAACGCAATGGAGAACTGGCTATGTATGTTCAAGCCGGAACACATCAATGTTGTTAACACTGATGTTTGGCGGCAAGACAAGATGGTGGTAGCTAGCCAGGCGGGCTTAGAAAATGCCCTACCACCAACCAAACCGAGTCATACAATTTGACCCCACCGGGAATCGAACCCACGACCACCTGGTGTGAAGCGAATAACCATTACGCCACGGAGGCGGCTAACTACGACAAGGTTCTATCCTAAAGATAATTGTGTCGAATAGTAAAATATAAAAGTATACTCTTGTTTTTTACGCTTAAATCACAGTTATTGTAATAGAATGCGAACTCACCAGTTTGGCGTGCTCGAGACTCCTGTGTTCGATATCTCGTGCCAGCCGGCGCATGTCATCGTGCAGGCGAGCTGAATGCTTCTCCAACAGAGCAACGCGAGCCGCGTGACGCGCACATACGTCTTTCAATCTGATGAAGTATAATTTGATTTTGTGACAATAATTCGCGGTTGTCCAAACTCAATTTATTTTATTTGGGAACTTTCTGCGAAGTCTACGACTCGGTCCTCCTAACCAGAGGTCCCGGGTCAAATCCAAACGGCCAATGTACCAATGAGTTTGTCGACACTTACGTACATACACTTACCCGATTCCTTGAACGGTAAAGGAAAACATCGTGAGGAAACCTGCACATCTGATTCTAGATGTGTATGAAGGTCACGTTGCACACGTCTGTAGGTGTAAATCTAAGTGCCCTACACGTGAACGCGAGTGATGCTAAGTGCAACCCCAGGCAACCGTTGCCCACCCCATGGAGAGCACGGTTAATTGTGCCACACGATAAGAGAGAGAGAGAGCGAAGTCGATGTTGTAAACGTCCTACATAACCTTTGTGAAAATCCAAAGTACTCAATACTAGGCGCTTTGCACACGACGGGGCGGGGCAGTATTTTTGACCGCGAAGCAATGACGACCGCGTCTGCCCGTCGATGCCCGCGACTCCCCTCGCCGCGTACACGAAGCACACGAGGGACAGAGGCGGTCAGTTCGGTACGTTCGTTCTAGTGAAGCGTGGCGCGGACTGAGCTAGCCCGCCCGTGCCGCCGTCTGCGTTACTGCATACAAACTGGTTAGTGTGATCTATGGCGGACAACCTCGGACATGTCGCGCCGCCAGTGCCTTATAGTATAGGATTCCCTTTGTGCTATCGTTGGCGGCGAAATTGACCGGCCCGCCCCGTCGTGTGCAAAGCGCCTTAGAGGTTTTCATTATTTTGAAATGTGATTTGTTTCGCATAATAATTTTAACTTATCTAAAACGTGACTACCACATTTTATCGATTTCGCGCACCGATTGATTGTGAGCACGCGACCTTTGCGTTGGAGTAACCAAATAAAAACCGCAATCAATGGTCCACTACACAAATATACCAGGAAGGCAGCGGCGAGAGAGGAATGGCTACGAATTGTGAAGCGTGTCACCCGCCCCGAAGTGACGACCACGACCACTCTGCCAAGAGTGTAGCGACGAAGACGAGGAAGAATCTACACCTCCTCGCCTATGCGTTGGACTGACCAAATAAAAACCGCAGTCAATGGTCCACTACACAAATGTACCAGGAAGGCAGCGGCGAGAGAGGAATGGCGACGAATTGTGAAGCGTGTCACTCGCCCCGAAGTGACGACCACGATCACTCTGCCAAGAGTGTAGCGACGAAGAAGAGGAAGAATCTACACCTCCTTGCCTATGCGTTGGACTGAACAATGCTAGCATTTTTCCCTACGCTGATGATACAGCCATTGTCTTCACTGGTACCACATGGAGCAAATTACAGACTGATACCGAATCTGGTCTTAAAATAACAGCTCATTGGTTAAAAACTAATCTATTGACACTAAATGCAAGTAAGACTAACTACATTTGCTTTTCAATTTATAACAGAACACAACCATTAAATGAGTTTACTGTCAAAATTCATAGTTGTGCAAATACAGGTGCTCATAGTTCTGTATGCTGTAACTGTATTATTCTCAAAAGAGTCACTTTCACTAAATATTTGGGAGTCTTCATCGACCAGCGTCTTTCTTGGTACCAACAAATAGAACTAATTTCAAATAGAACAAGGAAGCTTATTTGGATTTTTAAAACTCTACGTCATCTGGCACAACAAATCTTAATAAATAAAATATATATTACTCTAGCCCAGTCCATTTTGGTTTATTGTTTACCAGTATGGGGA
Organism: Coleophora flavipennella; assembly: GCA_947284805.1. Lineage (NCBI taxonomy): Eukaryota > Metazoa > Arthropoda > Insecta > Lepidoptera > Coleophoridae > Coleophora > Coleophora flavipennella. The sequence continues at coordinate 7,097,694 of OX369300.1, forward strand.
GGTGCAGCAAAAACCATGTTCTTAGAGGCGGAAAGAGCTCAGAGGGCACTACTTAAAGTCATGTACTTTAAACCATACAGATTCCCTACTACCGAATTGTATTCATACAGTCAAGTTCTTACAGTAAGGAAGTTGTATGTTGTAAATTCTGTACTAAGACTGCATAAGAACCTGGTCTTTGATCCAAGCATTCTAAGTAAAAGGCGACATGATATTGCAATCCGATCAGCTGCAGGGAGGACATCATTTGCTGGTAGACAATTTATTAAACTATCGTCTCACCTGTATAATCAGCTAAACAAGCTCTTAGATATTTACCCGATGACATCATATAACTGTAAGAAATCAATAACAGAATGGATAAAACCCCTAACGTATGATGCTGTTGAGTCCTTACTAATTTACTTTACTTAACGATAAAAATATAAAATTACAAGTATCCATTCACTTTCTTACATATCCACGCACTAACACACGCACACACACCCACATACACACACACACGCACACATCCACCCACATACACATACACACACACACAAAGAGAGCGAGAGAGAGCATGGCAGATTTAATGTATGAACAGTCTTATTTCTTTAACCTTTGTTTTTCATAAAAATCACATTACTATTAGTATTTCAAATTTCAATACAATTAGGACCTAGTTTTCTTTAGCAACCTCTCTTTGTCATCGCTATAGTTTGTAGATAGTTATTTGTTTATTTGTTCCAATATATTAAATTAACATGATATGGAAGAGCGGGTTCACCTAATACAGGTATTTTATATCTACTTGGTGTTCCCAACATTGTTCTATGACACAAATATTTTGGTACAGAAATAAACATTTTTATATTTTTTGCCTATGCGTTGGACTGAAAAAATAAAAACCGCAGTCAATGGTCCACTACACGAATGTACCAGGAAGGCAGCGGCGAGAGACGAATGGCAACGAATTGTAAAGCGTGTCACCCGCCCCGAAGTAACGACCACGACCACTCTGCCAAGAGTGTAGCGACGAAGAAGAGAAAGAATCTACACCTCCGCGCTTATGCGTTGGACTGACCAAATAAAAACCGCAGTCAATGGTCCACTACACGAATGTACCAGGAAGGCAGCGGCGAGAGAGGAATGGCGACGAATTGTGAAGCGTGTCACCCGCCCCGAAGTAACGACCACGATCACTCTGCCAAGAGTGTAGCGACGAAAAAGAGAAAGAATCTACACCTCCGCGCCTATGCGTTGGACTGACCATATAAAAACCGCAGTCAATGGTCCACTACACCAATGTACCAGGAAGGCAGCGGCGTGAGAGGAATAACGACGAATTGTGAAGCGTGTCACCCGCCCCGAAGAGACAACCACGACCACTCTGCCAAGAGTGTAGCGACGAAGAAGAATAATATTGATTTCAGGTGACGTCGAATAAAATTAGGTTACTTTGAACCAAAATGGTGTGTATACAGAATGTAACAAAACTGGTGTAGGAACCATAGATATAGAATATAGCCGCGCGCATCCTAAATCTATGGTAGGAACCGTTAACTGGGGGTTCCCACTCATCATACTGAACAACTTTCCAAGGAACCCATAGTCAATTCTCAAAAAAGTTGGATCCTCAATACAAAAATGCACATAATTTGGCGATCAGAAGATCTATTTGTATGAAGTTTTTTTTTGCGATTTCAGAAGTCATAGAACAAAACTTGTTCAGTATGATAAGTATAAGCCCTAGTTAACAGGACCTACGGCAATTTTGTTAAACACTGTATAAAATCGTTTGTCCTTACTATCAACACACAGTTAAAACCACTGGACGGATCGGGCTGAAATTTGGCATACCGACAGAAAGTATGAGTTAGACACCCCGAGCCTCCGCTAGTTGTGTATATTTGTAAGTTTCTCTCAATTTCCTTGCCTTTAATAGGTATATGAATATTATTATAAACCTTTTACAGATATTTACAAAAATGTGAAAAAAATAAGTGTTAAAAATATAATTGACAATTTTAATTGAAGATAAAAAAGTTATTGTTTTTTATTATTGACCTTATGTTGACACTACTTATGGTCTTTTATAAGTAACTAGTGGCATGTCTTTCATGTTCCAATCCCCTGAGCTATGTACCATTGAATGGAACAAATGCGTTTTCTTAGAGGTCAGATGGGTAAAATTTTCAGACTAGTTCATTTTTTTGAATTTTCCTGAAAGTGTCGAAATCTTATGCGAGGTATTTCCAAATATGACATTAGTAACGAAAAAGCCGCTGCGATAACTCTAGAGCTTTAAAATTAAACGTATTTATTTTTTGCCTTAATAATGGCGATATTTTCAGGTGAAAAAAACAGACTTTATGGGGTTAAAGCCACCGTGCTCTCAAAATATCTAAACAATAGGCATATGTTTACCACCATCTAATTTCTGATAGTCTAATGCTATTTCGAGAATAAATTTTGTTTTAATAACTATTGTTCTTAATATTAATTTTCATCTTTTATAAGCCCTAATAGTACAGTCACGAGCTTTTATTTGAGACCCATTTCCATTAAATGTGGTTAGAACATTCATATTGCAATAACTTCAGTTCGATAGTGTTGAAATGTCAAGTTAGGATACTTAAAAAAATGTCTTATCAAATCGACCCTTGAAATGATAATCTCTTTGCAAAAAGCTATCACTACGGCTTTCTAATTACGAACATGTGTCAGCGTCAAGAAAATTATTTTGATCTGTTTGAAGTTACATTTTCACAAAATATAATTTGCGAACAATAAACATGCTTGTGGCTAATCGTGAGGAAGTAAGACTTCAAATTATTAATTTGCACGAACAAGGAGTAGGCATTCACGAAATATCACGGCAATAATGAGTAGAAGCCCCAGTTAACGGGTCCTACACCAATTTTGATAAATCCTGTGCAGTGAGTAATCGAATGACACCTCACTTATTGAAATCAGTTCAGTAGTTTAGGCTGTATGATACACATACTTTTCCTTTTGGCTCAGCCGCGGTCGGGTAAAAAGGCATGTTTACCTGTTCTCCTTCTCAACGAGCTCGGCAGAACACTCGCGCTCAGCTTGGTGGCCTTCCATCATCATCGCTCGAGCTCCGAGCGTCTCCACTTGGAAACACTAAAATTATGTATATTTTTTTAGCATCAGAATTAGAAATGGGTCGAGGGATTAAACTCAATGGGCAAAAAGCTCTAAACAAGTTTATGCCCAATAAATGCACAATGGATGGGGAAATATAAGTTATAACTGTTGAGTGTTGAGATATTTTTTTTATTAAAACTTGCTTCGTGACAACCAGCAATGTGCTCGCGTGGTCGACTTAGGGCCGATCGTCCTAATTCCAGGTAGGCTCGAGCCCATCGATGGGAACGTGTATGAGCTGATATGATAATGAAATAATACTTGCTAAGCTAATAATCATAAAGTTTTCTTAAATATTTCTTAAAAAAAATTACTGAATTTCTGAGTCGATCCATTTTATTTGTTTGTGACTAAGCTATTCTTTAAGATATTTGGAAAAAAAACATGCCCCATCTATTAGCTGATCATTTTATAGGTGAATATTTTAGTGTCTTTTACTTAGGAGTGCTATATCCTCACGGATGTCAGTTACCACCGCACAGACTAAATAAAATGCTGTGTCGGGGCACACTGCTGTAGGTTTAACGTGACATGTCTTTTTTGACGCTTCTGACTTTTTACCACCGGCCTCGCGGTTTGTTACTTGGATGCTTAGGAGCCGCAGTTTTACTTGGTGGTTGCTATGGATGAAACAGATTCTATCGTCACTTCTGTTATAGTCTCTCGTGTCTTTCCACACGGTCCAGGTTTTTAACTTGGTAGTCCATATGTGATTTTAAAGAAGTTTCACGTCAAAAGATTATTCCCAGCGTTTGGGAATACACCTAAGCGGAAATCAATAGGGCATTTATTCAATCTGGCCAAAAGATTACTCCTAGCGTTTGGGAATAAACCTAAGCGGAAATCAATTGGACGTTTATTATATCTGTCCAAAAGATAACTCCCAGCGTTTAGGAATAAACCTAAGCGGAAATCAATTAGGCATTTATTCAATCTGTTCAAAAGATTACTCCCAGCGTTTGGCAATAAACCTAAGCGGAAATCAATGGGGCATTTATTCAATCTGTTCAAAAGATTACTCCCAGCGTTTGGGAATAAACCTAAGCGGAAATCAATTGGAGATTTATTCAATCTGTCCAAAAGATTGCTCCCAGCGTTTGGGAATAAACCTAAGCGGAAATGGACATTTATTTAATCCGTCCACAAAACCCAGGCGTAAATGGGTTTACGATAGGAGATGAGTCTCTACTCAGAATACGTATTTTAAATGTAATATGTAGCTCAATAATAATAATAATATGTAGCTCATTAATAATATGTAGCTCAATAATAATAATAATATGTAGCTCAATAATAATCTGCCCAAAATATTACTCCCAGCGTTTGGGAATAAACCTAAGCGATAATAAATTGGACATTTATTCAATCTGTCAACAAAACCCAGGCGTAAATGGGTTTACGATATGAGATGGGTCTCTACTCAGAATACGCATTTTAAATGTAGCTCAATAATAATTTGTAGCTCAATAATAATATGTAGCTCAATAATGATATGTAGCTCAATAATAATATGTAGCTCGATTATAATATGTGGCTCAACAAGAATATGTAACTCAATAATATTCAAAGTGTTTAATAGGAATACTCACAATAGCGTAAAGGGATTCCTTCTGATTTTGCAGCATTTTCTCCAAACTTTGCTGTTTGTACTCCAGTTTGTTCATCATTGCCGTTGCCGCTGTAACAATTGGAATAGGGATGACGACAGCATCAGTAATAAATTATAAACTCTTGATCACTAAATTGCCCTCCTACTTAAGCTTTGAAAAACCATACACGTTTTGTTTTCCATTTAGTCTTTGATTTTTCATTCACCAAAATCACAAAATGAGTACATAAATAACGTTGCTAAACTACGACGTCACGCCTAGGTATTTCAAACATTTTTTAGAACAAAATGTCGTTTTTGACAGATGTAAAAAAGTAAATCAGATGACCTAGCATTCGTCATCCGTATTTCAAATTGATCACTACAAATAGACACGTGGTTTTTGATCATGTCTTCTCAGGTTTATTAACAACTTGCTTTTGCCCGCGGCTTCGCCCGCGTGGACATAGTTTTTGGGGTTCCGTAGTACAAGAACGAAACCCTTATAGTTTCGTCATGTCTGTCTGTCCGCGGCCTAGCTCCTACGCTATAAGTAGTTAAAGAGCTGAAATTTGGCAAAGATATATATATAATAAAAACGCGGAGAGAACTGTAAAAAAAAGTTTTGAAAAAAAAACTTTTTAAGGGTACCTTCCCAAGTAAAGAGGGGATGATTTTTTTTTCTCGTCAAACCTAGTCGTGTGGGGTATCGTTAGTTAGAGCTTAAAAAATAGTTGTGTCTTCTAAGACCATTTTATAAATTAGGGTTCCGTTTTCGAAAAAATAGGCTTAAAAGTGCTAAATTTTGTTGGAGTCGAGTGTCCCCCACCCCCTAATAACTAAACCGCTGTATTTGGTAATTTGAAAATTAGATATGGAGGACGCGATAATAGCAACTACGAAACCCTACATTGCGCGTGGCCCGACACGCACTTGGCCGGTCTTAATATCTGTCTTAGAGGGTGAGCGATGCGGCTCGCGAGCATGGACGTGAGTTTTCTCCAGATCCCTCAGGAACTATATTGGGCTATTCTGATAAGCAGTCTATGTCACTTCTCACATTCTATACAAAAAATCACTTCATGGCCACAAGTACCTACAGTCAATATGGAGACAAATGTGCCTTTGATCTGCATATTGAACACGTTCTCGAGCGCTAGCAGCTTCAGTTGCTTCACGAACGAGCAGTGCATGACGCGATGCTAGTTTACAGTCAGTTGGCTACAATTTAGCGTCAGTTGGCTATAGTGTATCTACAGTCAATATGGAGACAAATGTGCCTTTGATCTGCATATTGAACACGTTCTCGAGCGCTAGCAGCTTCAGTTGCTTCACGAACGAGCAGTGCATGACGCGATGCTGGTTTACAGTCAGTTGGCTACAATTTACCGTCAGTTGGCTACAGTGTATCTACAGTCAATATGAAATGTACCTTTAATCTGCATATTTAACACATTCTCCTCGTTCTTGAGCGCGAGCGCCAGCAGCTTTAGTTGCTAGACGTACGAGCAGTGCATGACGCTATGCTGGTTTACAGTCAGCTGGCTACAATTTACCGTCAGTTGGCTACAGTGTATCTACAGTCAATATGGAGACAAACGTACCTTTGATCTGCATATTGAACAATTTCTCCTCGTTCTTGAGCGCTAGCAGCTACAGTTGCTAGACGTACGAGCAGTGCATGACGCGATGCTGGTTTACAGTCAGTTGGCTACAATTTACCGTCAGTTGGCTACAGTGTATCTACAGTCAATATAAAAAGCACCTTTGATCTGCATATTGAACACTTTCTCCTCGTTCTTGAGCGCCAACAGCTTCAGTTGCTAGACGTACGAGCAATGCATGACGCGATGCTGGTTTACAGTCAGTTTGCTACAATTTACCGTCAGTTGGCTACAGTGTATCTACAGTCAATATGAAATGTACCTTTAATCTGCATATTGAACACATTCTCCTCGTTCTTGAGCGCGAGCGCCATCGGCTTCAGTTGCTAGACGTACGAGCAGTGCATGACGCTATGCTGGTTTACAGTCAGCTGGCTACAATTTACCGTCAGTTAGCTACAGTGTATCTACAGTCAATATGGAGACAAACGTACCTTTGATCTGCATATTGAACACTTTCTCCTCGTTCTTGAGCGCTAGCAGCTTCTGTTGCTCGACGAACGAGCAGTGCATGGCGCGCTGCTGGTTCACAGTCAACTGGCTTGCATAGCGCTCTTCTTCCTGCAATTATCTCACTTTTAGTAAAAAACCAATGACATTGCAATAACATAGTTCAACAGTGTCAAAAGTAAAAAAGGATAACATCGTGAGGAAACCTGCACATCTAATTTCAGATGTGTATTTAAGTCGCGTTGCACATGTCCGTAAGTGTAAATATAAATGCCCTACACGTGACCGCAGGTGATGCTAAGTTTAACACGAGGCAACCGCCGTCGATCTCTTGGATAGCAGGATTAATTGTGCCACACGATAAGAGAGAGAGAGAGATAATGTCGAAAGTATCTTTATTCTATTCAACCTTTATGAGCTAAATGGATACTACTAAAATAAACTGAACTTCCTACAGAAAGATACCTTGTCGCGGCAGCATCTTATATTTTTCAATTTGTTTGGGAGGTACCTTTTTAAGGCTTCCTTCGACATACCACTGATAGTACATTATAAAGGCCAGTAAGATTTCTCGATTGCGTTAGAGAAAACATATTTTAAAAATTTATTTGCGTAAAAGTTACCATTTTTAGTTTCTCAGATATCACATATGATATATTTTAGCCGTTAATAATTATTGTCGATGACAAAATTTAGGAAAACATGGAAGAATTGACTCTAGAATTTTTAAAATTAAATAAAACCTAAAAAAAGTAACCCCAGGCAAACAATAAAATCGGTGCAGCAGTTTTTCGGCAAATCAGTGATATGGACACACACGCACGCACGCACATACACACACAAGCGATTTAGATCCATCTACGAATAAGGGCCCCTACATTTTGGGTCCACTGAATGTTAAAATTCTTCTATCGTGTCGATGGTAATCATGTCAATTCAAATTTTCACCAAATGACCTTCACTAGCTCATCGGTCCACCGAGTGAAAAGCCTGCCTACGCTACGTTTACCGTGAACTTTACTACCCCAACGGCCATCTGTTCTACGAGCTATGTGCTGGTGAAGGTCGCGGGAAGCCAATGGATGGGGGCAGCGCAGTACCGGTCGTCGTGGAAATCCTTGGGGGAGGCCTATGTCCAGAAGTGGACGTCCTTCGGCTGATGTCATGATTAATTTAAATTTTGTCTGATCAGTACTCTGCAACGCGAAAGGTACTTTGAGTTGCTGCTAGCAGGTCCTCGCATGTGCAGATGTAGGGACATTCAATCTCTAAAAGTGTAAAAAAGTTATGAAAGTTTTCTTAAGAGATTTTCTTAAGATTGTTACACATATTAGTATTTATCTACACTAATTCCACATAAAAGAAATGAAACTGCATTTATAATTTCAAGTACCGCAAGGAGTTGCAGCTGGATCACGAGGATCTGAACCGGCGCCGGTGTTCACGCGCCCCGATTCTCCCTGTGGTGCAGGTGAGTTCCTCTCCTTTTTACCGTTCTGTTTCTCTTTCCTGTTTCATTCCAGGACAGAACAGTCTCCTACCGCATATATGATAGACTGGATACACATAGTATTTGATAAACCGCCATATTCCACCCGCTTCCACCAAATACAGTCCACTATAGTGCTTATTTTAAAGGTATAAGACTTTATAACAAATTACTTATAAAATTCAAATTAATAAGGAACAATTCTACTTTTAAAACTAAGTTAAAAAACTTTCTGTTGGAAAAGTGTTACTATAGAATATTTTGAGGTCAAGTATTTGATTGTTTGGACATTATTTATTATTTTTGGGACTTTGATATATAATTTGACACATGATTTTTTAAAGATATTATTTAACATACTTATAATGACATAATATAATTTCATTTATTGACATGTATAGCTTTACTTTTTCTTTTTTGAATTTATCTTAATTATAATATCTAGTAATTTAATTATTCAATGTATGGATCTTTGACTATGATTATTATGAAATTTGTATCCTTGCAAGCTAGGCATAAGATTGTAATTTTTTTTTTACTGTTTTATTCCCATAATTTCACAATTGCAAATACAATGTTACATTGTTTCTGAATAAATGAACTGAACTGAACTGAACTATTTTCAAAAACTGAACCGGCTTACATACCATTTGTTGGTTCGAAACCGGTTTCGAAACCGATCGCTGACAAATTATAAACGCAGTTTGTTTGTTTGTAAACTCTTTATTGTACAAAATCTTAAAATAATGTTATAAAAAAAAAACCTTAAGTACAAAGGCGGACTTATCCCTTAGAGGGATCTCTTCCAGTCAACCTCTGCAATAATATACAGAGGACTTAGTGAGGACAAAGAAACACGTAATTACGTACAAGCTAGTGATAGAACATCAATACAACTAATATTACATTTAAACCTACGTAGCCTAATTTATTTAAAACATAAATAAATATGATACATAAGACAGATGGGAAGATCTCATACATTGTCCTTTAGACAGGCCTTGAAGGCGGTAAGGGTAGGAGACATCCTAATGTCAGCTGGCAGACTGTTCCAGAGGCGGGCTGCGTGCACCGTGAACGACTTAGTATAAGTGTCGGTACTGTGGGTGGGAATCGCGAGAGTTTTATTTCTTTTATGTGGAATTAGTGTAGATATATACTAATATGTGTGATATAATGTTCCACCAAGAACCTCCAATCAAAAGTATCAACTATCTTAATGCTGTTACTTACGTTCAAAATGTCCTCCAGCTGTTTGGCTCGGCGTTCGGAGTTTTTGGTCCTGTCCATAGAATCTGCCAACGTTTCTTTCAGCTGAATCATCTGTAAAAGGTTAGATTAGATTTATTTATCACACGTCACAATTTCATAAAATATACAAGTCAATTTATTAGATTTGTCAAAATTAGCACAATGGTATGGCAACTTGGTGTGGCCACAAATACACAAACTCACCTGACAACCATGCAAGTAAAATTTATAAGAAATCAAGTTACCTAAGTGAAGTCATTCAAAATTTAATATGGCGGACTGCCAAAGATGGCGGACGAGTTTTTTCAATGCATCCCTATGAACAGTTTTTTGTAAATAGTTTTGGAGCTTTTGACAAGAGATAGAATTAAACACACATCAAATTGTAAAAATTTTTTAAAAATTCTTGTTACAAAATTGTGAAGAAAATATCAAGTGTTTAATAAAAACATTGAAAAATAAAATCACTCGTATCGTTGCGGCTTAAAAACAAGCTAAAAAAATCTACTAAGATCAGTAAGGCAGATAATAATTTTATACTTATTTGCTTACACTTATATCAGTACTACATTATTTTCTTAGCTATGTAGTGATGAGATTTGTTTTAAATCTTACTGATAAAAAGTGCAATCTTAAATTCTGAAACCGTAAGGTACTAAAATCGTACGGCACTAAAAACCGAGCGGTACTAATACCGTATGTTACTAAAAATGTACGGCACTAAAAACCGAGCGGTACTTATAACGTATGTTACTAAAAAATGTACGGCACTAAAAACCGAGCGGTACTAATACCGTATGTTACTAAAAAATGTACGGCACTAAAAACCGAGCGGTACTGAAACCGTACACTTGACATATAGTTTCTTTGGTAAATTTGTTTGTAATCACATTCATATCCTTTGCTATCAAGAACTAATTCAAAGTCACCCTATATATAAATTGAGCTGTCTCAACTCCTCACCTTATTGTTAACGGCCTGCATCGCCTTGTCCTTAAGGCGTTGCGCCTCCATTATCTGTTTGTTCTCCATGTGCAGTTTCTCCAACTTCGCTTGCATGTTCGCCGTTTCGCGTTGCAAACATTTATGCTGGAAACGATAGCAAATATTACATTACATGAATCACAATATAAGCAAATTACAATCTGAACTCCAGCTTTAAGCTTTAAGAGCAATGGATGGATGGATGGAAGATGGATTTAACAAATGAATCAAATACTACGTTTGTATGGGATTTATGAACTCCAGCGGGCTCTTAAGTTTTAATACTTGTGAAAAAATTCATCATAATTATAATAGGGACGACGACAGAATCAGAAATAAATTATGAACTCTTGATTACCAAATTTATCTCCTACTTAAACTTTGGAAAACCTTACTCGTTTTGTTTTCCATCAAGTCTTCGATTTTTAATTCACCAAAATCACAAAATGAGTACATAAATGACGCTGCAAAACTATGACGTCACGCCTAGGTATTTCAAACATTTTTAGAACAAAATGTCGTTTTTGACAGATGATAAAAAGTAAAATATCAGATAACAAGCATTCGTCATCCCTATTATTTTCTAATGTAAAGTTATTATTCTTTGTAAGTTCTATAGCATTAATGACGTTAATTTTAAAATAAATCGTAAGCTCCCTATTGTCAAAGTATACATATTAGTACTAACATACAGTATGGACACTCCCTGCCGCCCTCTAGATTGCGACCTCACCCCCTCGTCACCCACATTGATACATCATACAACGGGCCAGAAATGACATTTCAAAAAAGGAATGACGGAACCAACAAAATGGCAGCGAAATCCTATACGTTCGACAAGCAAAGACCGCCTTTGCATATCATTGTGTATTTTGCTAGTTAATAAGTTTTCTCATTTCTGTATATTTGGTGTGCAATAAAGTATATTTATCTTATCAATCCGGGTGACGAGGGGGTGAGGTCGCAATCTAGAGAGCGACAGGGAGTGTCCATACTGTACGTTAGTACTAATATATATACTTTGCCTCTATAATCCAACAAATTCGATAGTTTGACACTGCCCTGCATTACCGGGGGTTCACAGTACTATGTGAATGGTCTTACCTCACTATCCAAGGTCTGGTTGTTGTCGACCATGTGCGTAATCGAGATGCGTATTTGGCTCAGCACGTGCGCCAGCCGCATGTTCTCCCGCATCGCCTCCGCGTTGTTGGCCTGCTGCTGGTCACAGAACGCTTGCCGCTCGCGACTCTGCTCGGCCAGTTTGTTCGCCTCCGCTTCTAGTACCGCGTAATCCTGGAAAAATAACATAGAATAGAATATTTTGTTTGTTTTTAAATGAGGTAAGTATAAAAGATCTTACAATAGTTTTAGAATCACTTATTTAGCTACTTTAGTGTTATTAGCATGCAAATATTTTTTATGAGTACAAAAATAATAAAATAAATTAAGTCCAAGTAATTAATCAACATTTTCCAAATACATAATTCAAATGAAATAATTATACACTACAGATTAACATTGCTTATGTTTTAGAAATTATTGCATGTAAAGTAAATGTATCTTATCTAAGACTTGCCGCGAAACATCAGTGTTAACAACATTTATTTGTTCCGGCTTAGAGATAAGATAGCCAGTTCTCCATTGCGTTGGGGAATCTTGGTAAGCCCGCTTCCATCTTCGGCCTCATCGTCACTTCCCATCAGGTGAGATGATGCCAAGGGCTTACCAATTGTGAATAAAACAACTTAAAAAATTTTTTTATATGTTTATTGACAGAAGGAACACGATATTAAAATGTCAACATTAACTCCACACTAGACAATATATTGTTAGACACTTAACAAAAGGAAACAAGTTAAATTAGGTAATAAAGTTTAAATTAAACACAATAATAAATAAAAAAAATAGGTTAGACAAAATATCATGCTTTAAATTTTGACTTAATGACTTAATAATTAATTGAGTATTTAAAGAGTATTAATGCCATAGCAAAGATAGCACTTAAAATTAAAAATGTGAAAAAATACGTATATCGTAAAATAAAAACAAATATACATATAAAACTTAATTTTTGCACATAAAAGACAAGAGAAAAACATAACTAAAAAATAATAAAACAAAGCATGATATGCAAAGACGGTGTTATTTCTTTAAGCGAAAATAATGTTATCAAAAATAACAGTCTATGTTAAACTATGTTTCTACATTTCTTTGCTGAAATCCTAATAAACAGTATTCATCATCATATCAGCCGAAAAACGTCTTAAATAAACAGTCTTAACGTACTATTATTATTTAGGAATACCGGCGGTGACTACCGGCATGAAGTCGAGAAGCCAGTTCCCCATTGCATTGAGGAATCTTGGTAAGCCCGCTTCCATATTCGGCATCAACGTCACTTACAATCAGGTAAGAAATGATGCCAAGGGCTTACCAATTGTAGATTTAAAAAACCTGTCCCTGATTTATAAATTCATAATACAGTTTGGTCCCTACTTGGACATAATTTTGCACTTTTTTGACGTTTGAACAAACAGCAATGCAACTGCTTTATAAGGGTGACGACAGCATCAGACATAAATTATGAAATCTTTGATCACTAAATTGCCCTCCTGCTTAAATTTCGGAAAACTTTACTCGTTTTGTTTTCCATGAAGTCTTCGATTTTTAATTCATCAAAATCACAAAATAAGTACATAAATCACGCTGCAAAACTATGACGTCACGCCTAGGTGTTTCAAACATTTTTAGAACAAAATGTCGTTTTTGACAGATGATAAAAAATAAATCAGATGACTAGCATTCGTCATCCCTAAAGTGTTAACGTTGGACAAAACAACTGCATACCTCTCTGAAATGCCTGATGTCCTTGTCGCGCTGACGCAAATTCTCGACAGCGTTTGACCACATCTGCATCATTTCTTTCCTTTGCTCCATAGCTTCCATCACCTGTCCAAAAGTTCAATACTGTCAAAGAATAAAGACTATTTACTACGTAAAAGAAGATTCACTCCCCAAATTCATTAAAATAAATAGCGACTCTTACTACGACACAATAAAGTGCAAATTCAGGTCGCACAGCGCTGATTACCTACCTACAAGTTTCCTCTCTTTCTATCGCGTAACTCGTATCTCTTCTGACTACGTAAAGGTTGTCTTCTATTTTTGTGATCGAATGACGTTTCGAATAAACCTAAGCTAAGTATTTACTTAGTTTAGTAGTATGTAGACCAGCATAGATCATAGATCAGCATCGGCAAGTAGAGCGTCGGTGGCGTAATGGTAAGGGCCGCTACCTCCTGTCCGGGAGGTCGTGGTTCGAGTCCTGCCACGTAGCAATGTGCTTTCGAATTTCGATTTTATATGTACGTTTATCCGACGCCCTTACGGTGAAAGAAAACATCGTGAGGAAACCTGCACACGCTTGCGAAGAAACCCGCATGTTGTGTATGAAGTCGACCAACCCGCACTGGGCGCGTGTGGTCGACTAAGGCCCGATCGCCCTAATTCAGGGTATATGTGACGATGGGGACGTATATGAGCTGATATGAAGTATGATATGATATTAAAATTCGAAACTGGTCGTTGATGGCAACATCGAAGGAAAAAGATCAAGAGGTCGTTCGCCAACGATGGAGTGATCATGTTAAAGAAGGCACCACCTCTAAAAAAAAATCATCAGGAGGTGAGGGTAACCATGGACTGAAACCGATGCGAGACAGTTCACACGGTTCAAAACCAAAGACCGCGATCTTCAGTAATGAGGGACCGACCGGAGAGAGAGAGAGAGAGAGAGAGAGAGATGATGTGATATACCTTACCTGAAAGGATAGCTTCTCGCAGGCTCTTTCCTCGGCGGCCAGGTCAGAGACGAGCGTGCTGAGTTGCTGTTGAATGCGGTCGTGCTCCACTTTGAGTTTCTGCCTTTTGTACTCCATTTCCTAGAATAGACAAAAAAACCTTTATTACTATTGTATATGTATATCGATGGAAGTTCGCGACTGCATTCAGTCTAATAAACGCACTCATTCGTACCAGGCGTTTGATTACCTACCTAATCTAATTACCCTTTTATGTGCAAATGTAACAATAGGGATGACGAATGCTAGTCATCTGATTTACTTTTTATCATCTGTCAAAAACGACATTTTGTTCTAAAAATGTTTGAAATAACTAGGCGTGACGTCATAGTTTTGCAGCGTCATTTATGTACTCATTTGATGATTTTGGTGAATTAAAAATCTAAGACTTGATGGAAAACAAAACGAGGAAGGTTTTCCGAAGTTTAATTAGCAGGGCAATTTGGTGATCAAGAGTTCATAATTTATTTCTGATGCTGTCGTCACCCCTATTACGTATCAGAAACGTCGGGAGTCAGGTCGTTTCTTTTTATAATGCTCGAGGGGAGCGATGGCTGACTCTCGCATACACTCGTGACTGGGTGGGTGTAGTCCGTGTGAACTAGCCTACTTTTGACAAAGGCATTAATGACAAGTTCAATAGTTTTAATGCATAACTTCTGGTGTCATATTGTTTTCATGTTCTCTAATGAGTAGTGTAGTGGCCTCTGCATCGCCTATGATGGTAGTCTTGGTAACCTAGTCCACCTACTAAGGTGGTATTGAATGGCCTATGGTGTCCCGATCGCCTAGGATACCTAGCTACTTTCGGAGTACCTTGGTGAACATTGGTACTTGTATGTAGTACCAAGGTAGAAAAAAAAGCCTAGAAGAAACAAAAGGAATTTAGAGAAATAACTTATGACTAAAAAAAATTAATACCGGATCGTGGAGTAATTTGTATATTACCTCAGAGTAATTAGTATACTACGTACAAACTGGATTGAGTCAGAGAAAATTTAAAAAAAAAACAATTATTGTTTATTTAGATTACATGATATTTGTGTTGAAAATACCTACATATCCTTTTCCTTCTATATTCTATCCTGCTCAACCCAAAAACACCCATGTACCTCAAAGAGTCCTTTCAGTTTCTCTCTTCCACTCATAACCGTACTCTCCGATCCTCTGACAATCTCTGCCTGTACATTCCTACTCACTCTACTAACTTATTCGCTCACTCATTTACTATTCAAGCTTTTCCAGCTTTGGAATTCTCTTCCCGTTTATATCCGACAAGCTCCTTCTCTTAACTCTCTTAAATATCAAATTAAAGAATACCACTTTGTGATGGCCAAAAACGCCATCTTTATTTCAGAACCGCACGGAACCCTAGAATAATTAGATGTTAAGACGGATGAATTATTATTCCTGGAGAAACGGCGAGGTTGCCATTCTTATCTATTCTAACATGTGCACGACGCTTGCGATGTTGCCAATTATATGCGTTACACTGTGTGAAGAATGATTCAGAGAACTAACAAAAGAAGATTTGTACGAGACAGAAAGAGGAAGAACGATTGGGCGTACATGTGTGCGAATGCGACGGGGGTAATGTGGTTTTAAGGGCTGTGCCTGAGCGTCAGCGGGAGGGACAAGGGAGACACGGGCAGAGGCTAGGGGTCGTCGGTCGTCTCCTGACGGGGAAGGAGCCTTCGAGATTAGTTCTGAGTGAAGTGATTGAAAGAAAGCGCGATGTGTTTGGCGAGACTGGAATTTGGTATGTTTTACGCTTGCTTCTTGCTTGAGTGCAAAAATAATCTCACAGAATCGTCACATTAAGGACTTGTTCCGTATGTAATTTTAGTTTAATTCTCCCTCAGTCAAAATGACCTCTATAATAATTGCGAAGTATTGTGAAAATAGATTCTGTGTGATTAACTAAATAATCTTGTTCCGTGCTAATGAATCTAACTATCATCTTAAACCATATTCATAAGACAGAATATGTATGATTTTAGTTCGTTTGAGTCTGACTATTCACAAGTCGTACCTAACACTAGCAGAATATGTTTATTGCTAGCTGTAGTGGGCTAAAGCCTGTACAATATCCCTGTGATTTTATACTTACAAATTGTATTTTTGAAAGACCGGAACTAGCGAGAAGTCAGGGCTCTCTATAACCTAAAACTTTGTTCAGAATAATAATAATAATACGTGAGTCTTTATAAAAAATGTAACTTAAGTAATAAAGACTTGCCAGACGCACGCTGTAAAGTTGTGTACTCTTTGGTTGTCAAATTTGAGTAGTCAAATTAAAGTCCAAGGCTCCCCGTAAGTTACAGAAGTGTACAGTGGTTGTAGTATTGTTGGCTTGATGGAAATGTATAATCTAAAATATTTATATTACCTTTTCGTTGCTGCCATAAGTCTACTTTATCTTGTTTAAGCTTAACCTTACTTTATGTAGACAAATTTAATACAAATTTATATACATCCATAATTTAATGAGCGATATCACACAGGACTTGTATAATTCTATTATAATATCAAATTTGTACTGTTAAATGCTAGAATAAATAGCTCTATAAAATATAGAGCTGAAATCAATGTAACTTCTGCATTGAAAGTTTTGTATTAACAAAACAATAGCGCAAATTAAGCAATGTAACGTGGAGTTTTACGCCTATATAAAAAAAAAGGTTTCTCCACAATTTGAGTCAAATAAATTCATAATTAATTTTTAGACTCAATCAAGTCATTTTATTTTGTACCCATTGCATGCAACTGTTAAGACTTCCAGAGACGGAAATTAGATGGAGTTTGAGCTCCTCGGTGGGAATGAAGATGAGCTGATACTAGACTATTAGGTACGATACAATATTGTGTCTCGTGTGTGTTCCGCTTCCAGCAGCTTCAGCAGGCTAAGGCACATAAGGCCAGTCTTAAGTGGAGTGGGGACCACCACATCTGGTGCCGTGAGACCACGGATCAAAGCGTTGCGTTAACTAAAAGAAACGCACCTTTGGAAATCTGAATAAAAATATATATATATATATATATGACACAACGTAATTAGCTAATTGGGTCCATTGAAAAAATAAACTTACCATAATAATAATAATAATAAAATTAAACATATCATAAGTACATAATGTATCATTACAGTTCATAAAATGAGAAAAGAGAAAAGCCATTTTTCCTAAATAGTTTAATCGAAATCGGTCCAGCCGTTCATGCGTGAAGCGATAATCAAGGGAAAAGAAATTAAAAAAAGAAAAAAATTAAAAGAGAAAATAATTATCAACTATCTTTTGCCTAACTAGGTACCTATCAAGATTAATACAAAGGAAAAGATTTTTCCTGTATATCACTGTCGTCTATTACACAGAGGACTAGAAAGCATAATTATTGCATAACTAATTAACAAAATATATATCTTGTTTCCCTCTTCTTGTATAATACGTTAACATCCCACAAAGTCCCCAGAAGGATGGGCGGACGGACAACAAAGTGAACCGATAAAGGTTTCGTTTCATTTCCTTTTGTGGTACGAAATCATAATTTACAGCTTCCAATCGAGACCTTGCGTATTTTAGTATGAGAAATCGTTAAGCGACGTGCAAAAACATTTACATCGACCAATTTAATAATGTATTCAACATTAATCATGAGGTCGAGACGATTTCAACGACCATTCACACTCTCAAATCGGTCAGTTAGTTTAGGCTATATGATTAATCAACGGAAATACGTACATACAAATGGTTAAAGAAAAAAAAAGTTACATTCTCTTCAAAGCGTACGAGGCGGGTCATACGACGGTTGTACAGAAAAAAAAAATCTTACAATAAGTTGTGCAGTGCTATTGTTTTACAACGAACAATAAGACGGGTCGACCCAAATGCGGATCAGGTACATACTTGAACAACCCCATCAAAACCATAAATGTGACAAATGTTAGCCAAGTTCAATTCAAAAAAAATATCTTGGTTGTACGCTACGGCGACAAAAGGATTGAGATCTAGATGGATGCCAAGTTCTGTTAATATATCCCGAGGTCTACTCATGAGAATAAAATACTTCATAAACGAATATGATGGTAATTATTAAAACATCCAGACGAAAGATATTTAGATTTAAATAAAACTAATGTAGCTAACTTTTGTCTAACCTTATGTATTTTTTTCCCTCGCGGAAGGAAAAAGGAAATGTTTAATACATTAATCAATAATAATTAAACATTAAGATATAATAATAACAATGTGGCTTTTAAAAAAGCTTGTATCTAAGGGGTTAAGCTTTTGAAAACTAACTTAATTCCCGGGTTTTACACTTTAAAAGGTCGATACGCTATTAAAAGTAGGTACTCGTAGATTCCTTCGTTCATTGAGTACATTTTGATTAAGTATTTGCCTACCTACTGAAATACCCAAATCTGTATGGGTAACACGGATAATAATCAGTCCCGTATCGGCAAAACTACTGTCATTACGTTCCTACAAAAATATTACAAAGAATTTAAGTTAAAAGTTGATACTCATTTAAAAGCCGGAGAAGTTTGCACAGACTCAGGACACGTTAAGTGGTTGGGTTGTGTAGGCAAATGTGTTGTGAAAAAAAACAGTTTTGTCGGTGTGTTTTTTTGTTAAATTCCAGGGCTGTTGGTGTTTGAGAGGATCGACATGTGCACATGTTGTGCGAGTCCTTGTGTATTTCGAGAAGAGGAATGCGGGGTTTTTTGCATTGACCGGCCGGAGACAATAAAAAAATTCACTACCTGCGTGGCTTTGCGACAGATTCCGAGGCGTCAATAAGTTAAGTGATAATGTATTTTGAATAACTTCCAAAACACAAAACTTGTGCTTGCATTGGGAAGGCATAACGAGCATAACTTACTTAGTTAGAAAATATATGTTATTATTTTTTTTATGTGTTAGACGACTAAGCTATATGTTCGCAACGCGATTTAAGATGGATGGAATTGTAACAAACTAACATCAATAAGCATATACAACGGGACGGGACGTCTTCAGAACAGCAGTATGTACTAATTTAGGAAAGCAGAGCCAAGTGTGAGTCGGGCCCGTCCACTAAGGGTTCCGCATTATCAAGCTCCAGACAAAGAACCATTGAAATAAATAAATATTCTGGGACAAATCATACATAGTCATCTGGCCCCAAAGTAGGATTCCCTGTGTTATTGGAACCAGAGACTGATATAAATACTTAATATACGTTTAAATACTTTAAATACATACATATATAGATATTTAACACCCAGACACAGAGCAAAAAAATCTGCTCAACACACAAATGTTTGCCCTACCGAACCCAAAACTCTCAGATCAGCAGTTAAGAGTAGTAACCACTGAGCCAACGAGTCAGTCTAAGATAACTAGCTGTTTCCCGTGGTTTCACCCGTTTGGACAACGAATTTAGGACATATAGAGGGTGCGCAGTGTGCGAGTCGCAAGCGGCTCGCGAGTGTGAAAAAAAAAAGAGAAAAAAAAAGAGAGAAAGGCTTTGTGTTAGTCCAGGGTCCTAATCTGTCTACCTACCAAATTTCAGTCAGATTCGTTCAGAAGTTTTGCGTATAACAGTAACAAACACAAATACCTACACACTCATAAGCCTTCGTCGTTATGATATGATAAGTTTGACACCGATGGTATAGAGCAGATGGATTTAAGATAACAGTTATGTGTAAAGTACCTGCAGCAAGGGAGCCCTGTGATGGGTCCCGTTTTCTCTTATGCAATAGGGAACCCTAAAAATGTGACTGTATACGTGAGGAAGCATACGTTTTGGGCTAACTGAGTGGTGATAGCCGACCAGTTGCGGATTTATACGCCACAATGCAAAGCATGGATCTCTCCATAATGCTTTGACCGTTTTTCATGAAAGGTTGCGAGGCTTCGGTAAACATACATATTTATAGCGAGCACTTGTCGTGATCGATGGATGTAATTAAGCCAAAACACTTCAGTATGAAGGTTAGCCGACGTGGCGCAATAATGGGTGGTTGCGTCCAAGCCCTGGTAGTAGGTTCGATTCCTACGCGGTTCAAAAAATGAACAAAAATAGAAGGGGAGATATTTTAAAAAAAATAAAAAGATAAATTATTCTGTATGGATTTAAACGCGCTTGAAAATGCATAATTCCAGGGTGGTCCTGCTCATTCTGTCGTGACTAAAGCTGGTTAGCCGAGGCGGATTCGAGCTGACTAACATTAGAAGCGGAACGCTGACGAAAGACTTTATCAGGACATCATGGACAGAGTGGGACAGGAAAGAGAAGGAGTTCCTCATGGCAGAGAAGTATCACCTAGTTCCCTTTATTTAATTTCAGACATAAGCGTAACTATTGTTTTCGCTAAGTTGGAAATTTGCGGTAAAATGACAAAGTTTACCGTCATCATGGTCTGAATGTAAATTCCACATGTTCGCATTGTGTTGCCTGCGTTCAAACGGCTTCCACACTAAATGTTTAACCAGGCTGATGGAGTGTCAGGGTTCCACGAAATGCATCCAAGCGGTATCTTGGCATCTTGTCGAATAAGGAGATGATTTCCGCAAGCTACTGCTGGCTTTTAATATACAACATGAGGAAACATTATCCCTTAGCCTGAGGGAGCTGAGGCAGACAACGACATCGAAGATGTATTATTTACACATTAATGTTAATATGAAGTTACCATATAGAGAAAAAAAAAACTGCGCATGAGATTTCCACGTGCAATATGGCGCAAAGGTTGCATCCCAAGTGGCTTCGCTGGGTTTTGTACGAGGTTCAGCGGACCTAGCGTACGACGCTATTCTAAGTAGCGGTCGTCACTCCACAACTTCGAAAGAAAATATAGCAAGGTAGCGCTTAGCCACGTATTCAGCTGCCAGTATCTAGCGGCTTTAGAACAGTAATTATTGAAAGACTACACAAAACTATTTAAAGTAACAGAAAGATGAAGGCACAATGAACCCTTACATTGTTTATTTTGCTAATACGTATGCAATCAATGTTGGTGTTTTTTTTTTATAATATAGAAGGAAATGGAAAGCTAAAAGCTGAAGCCCTATTCAGACTGTAGAATTGAAGAGAACTGTTGGTTAAGGTTTTAGAAATATGATGTTATCTCCCTGTTTGATACTATCAATTGATAGACTTTAAATTTTTTTTCTGTCCGGTCAAGATCTGAGAAAAATAAATTCGATGGTCACAAAAGTATGACCAAATTGTTTTGCTAAATTTGAGTTAGGCTAACGTAGAGTTTTAGATTTCATTTGGACTAAAACTCCCTAACATACATGTTCGGTGTACCGAACAAATGAAAAACTCCAGCGTGCACAAGACAAAAGGGTCATACAGACGCGTCAACTTACCATTAGCAATATGAACCCTAATAACAACAAACGAAATATAAAGGAGTCAAGCTCTGAGCAAATACTAGGATACCTACAGAGGTATTCTAAAAACCTAGGAGGGAGCGTAGGTTTGTGGTCCAAGTGAGTATAGGTAGGTATTTGTAGGCATGATTAGACGCATATGGTCGATGGCCTGTGCCGCGAGTTAGTTAAAAAGGAGAGATAACAGCATATAAAGTTGAATTGTTTAAGCGTCTTGTTTAAGGATTGACACACGTTAAAATTTGGCTTTTCTGGACGCCTTCAGAAGGGGAAGCCCGTTCTTAAAGCAAGAAGCAAAGATATTAATATGAAACCTCGATTCAGACACCTTCAATTTTGCAACCAGAATGAAAATCCCATATAGTTCCAATTGGATTTTTTTTTGCAATTGGAAAGATTCCAATATGACTATACTGTGTCTAACATTTTGTATCTGTTTACAGTTTGAAAACGCGAACGGATGTTTGGAGGCATCACATTCTCGTTATCAGGGAGGTGCGTGTGATGGCCAAAAACGCCATCTTTATTTCAGAACCGCACGGAACCCTAGAATAATTAGATGTTAAGACGGATGAATTATTATTCCTGGAGAAACGGCGAGGTTGCCATTCTTATCTATTCTAACATGTGCACGACGCTTGCGATGTTGCCAATTATATGCGTTAGACTGTGTGAAGAATGATTCAGAGAACTAACAAAAGAAGATTTGTACGAGACAGAAAGAGGAAGAACGATTGGGCGTACATGTGTGCGAATGCGACGGGGGTAATGTGGTTTTAAGGGCTGTGCCTGAGCGTCAGCGGGAGGGACAAGGGAGACACGGGCAGAGGCTAGGGGTCGTCGGTCGTCTCCTGACGGGGAAGGAGCCTTCGAGATTAGTTCTGAGTGAAGTGATTGAAAGAAAGCGCGATGTGTTTGGCGAGACTGGAATTTGGTATGTTTTACGCTTGCTTCTTGCTTGAGTGCAAAAATAATCTCACAGAATCGTCACATTAAGGACTTGTTCCGTATGTAATTTTAGTTTAATTCTCCCTCAGTCAAAATGCTCACAACCTCTATAATAATTGCGAAGTATTGTGAAAATAGATTCTGTGTGATTAACTAAATAATCTTGTTCCGTGCTAATGAATCTAACTATCATCTTAAACCATATTCATAAGACAGAATATGTATGATTTTAGTTCGTTTGAGTCTGACTATTCACAAGTCGTACCTAACACTAGCAGAATATGTTTATTGCTAGCTGTAGTGGGCTAAAGCCTGTACAATATCCCTGTGATTTTATACTTACAAATTGTATTTTTGAAAGACCGGAACTAGCGAGAAGTCAGGGCTCTCTATAACCTAAAACTTTGTTCAGAATAATAATAATAATACGTGAGTCTTTATAAAAAATGTAACTTAAGTAATAAAGACTTGCCAGACGCACGCTGTAAAGTTGTGTACTCTTTGGTTGTCAAATTTGAGTAGTCAAATTAAAGTCCAAGGCTCCCCGTAAGTTACAGAAGTGTACAGTGGTTGTAGTATTGTTGGCTTGATGGAAATGTATAATCTAAAATATTTATATTACCTTTTCGTTGCTGCCATAAGTCTACTTTATCTTGTTTAAGCTTAACCTTACTTTATGTAGACAAATTTAATACAAATTTATATACATCCATAATTTAATGAGCGATATCACACAGGACTTGTATAATTCTATTATAATATCAAATTTGTACTGTTAAATGCTAGAATAAATAGCTCTATAAAATATAGAGCTGAAATCAATGTAACTTCTGCATTGAAAGTTTTGTATTAACAAAACAATAGCGCAAATTAAGCAATGTAACGTGGAGTTTTACGCCTATATAAAAAAAAAGGTTTCTCCACAATTTGAGTCAAATAAATTCATAATTAATTTTTAGACTCAATCAAGTCATTTTATTTTGTACCCATTGCATGCAACTGTTAAGACTTCCAGAGACGGAAATTAGATGGAGTTTGAGCTCCTCGGTGGGAATGAAGATGAGCTGATACTAGACTATTAGGTACGATACAATATTGTGTCTCGTGTGTGTTCCGCTTCCAGCAGCTTCAGCAGGCTAAGGCACATAAGGCCAGTCTTAAGTGGAGTGGGGACCACCACATCTTATGTCTACAATCAACGTGTTAGCACTATTCCTTTTTTTTACTGATCAATATTTATAAGTATATTGGTATATATTTTTAATATAATATGTAAGTATAGTTTATATTATTATCATTTATATTTTTATTACATGTATTATGATTTAGATTTTAGATAAGTAGTTATAGTAAATTTTCCTTTTTTCAATTTTGTTCCATATGTTTGCTTTGCACAACCCTAATTCTATTTAGATGTATTCAATCCCTGGGTTGCCTGGAAGAAATTGCTTTAAGCAATAAGGCCACCTAAATTGTGCAATTCATAATTTTACTACTCTATATTCTGTACTATAGATAGAATAGAATAGATCTTATTTATTTATTGTACAATAAAGTATATTTGATTGATTGATTGAATTTTAGTTCTTTCTTTATCAGACTCAATTATGTTTGTTATTGTTATTTTTTTATGTATTTTTAACCCCCGACGCAAAAAGAGGGGTGTTTAAGTTTAAAATGTGCAATTCTACAGGTCCAATTGATTTTAAATTTACAGTTATACATTTAATGGCAGCTTTAAACAAGGGAGGCGAGTAACTTCCACAGGTCTGATGGATTTTCAATGTCTATGTCTAATATGTAAAGTTTAAAAAGCATAAAATAATGCTTAAATTAAAAATTAAAAATCCCCCGACAAAAACCTCCAAAACGTAAAAAAAAAAATGTACTGGCCCTTTAAGTTTAAAAAACGTTCAGTAATATTTTGATTCAAGAGTGGTCGCGTATAGGGGGACCGCTAAGTTAATAAAATAAAAACGGAATACAAATGATTTACTTTACTACTAGTTACTACTAGATAATTTAGCGCCTGCGTACGTCCAACTAGCTCACTTTACTAATATTATAAACGCGAAAGTTTGTAAGAATGTATGGATGTATTTCTGTTACTCTTTCACGCAAAAACTACTGAACGGATCTGGCTGAAATTTGGTAGGTAGACAGATTAGGACCTGGATTAACACATAGGCTACCTTTTTCTACTGCGGCTCGCGCACTGCGCACCCTCGAAGTCATAGAAACGTTGTCCACGCGGGTGAAGCCGCGGGAAACAGTTAGTATGTAACATACAGGCGAAAACTTTTTAATATTCCATGCTTATTTTCCATTTACTTATTTTATGTAACCAAGTTTTCCTTAAAAACACTTGATGATCTATCCGACCGATTTCGGTCATGGCGACCACTTCGACACCTAGTCGGTTTGCCGCGCGTGCGCTCGAAGATGGTTTATGTAGCCAATCTTCCCAGCGAAACTCCTCGCGCACTGTGGGCATTTAAGTACGCCACCCTCTTAATTGTATGAAATGGTCGCAGGTGATCGGGCCTTTAACTGGTCGCGTTTGGTATCAAGGTCAGCTTTACGCTGATCCTCGAACTCGCGCACTTGCCTATTCACAATCCTGCGCCATTCTGGCCGTTCTGCTGCCAAACTCTCCCATTGAGAGGGTTCTATGTTGCATCCTTTCATTTAAAACACTTACCTTAGCCCTAGAGACATCTTGCTTAGTGAACTGCTCGATGGCTGCGATGTCGTTGGCATTGCGGTCCAGGGCCGCGCGCCATTCCTGCAATGCGCCGCGTTCTCCGCACACATCAGTCTTGAGGGTGTCTGCCTTTTTGAGCAGCTTCCCGATGTCATCTGAAATGTGGCGCTGATGTTTGAATGGAATCCCGATTAACTTGATGGTTTCTATGTCGACTAGCTAGCATAGAGTGTAGATTATTGTTAACAAAGTTTTATTTGTTTGGTTGTCTTCATTTACTGACCAGTTAACATAAAATGCTGATAAAATTAAATATAATTACGATGACACCAGTAAGAAAACTGATTATTTTCTTAGATGTAAAGCATTTTTTCTATGAAATTGCAAAAGAAAAATGTAACTAAAGAAAAGTATTGCACAATTTTGTGGATTTTTGTATGGAGGGTCTAATTTTTTTTGCTAATTGACTAAAAAATTCCGACTTAGCAAACCATATACTCGAGTCTATCGATATCGGCCACATCACTATTTGATTTCGTCTAACCCTGGTAACCCTTTATCTGTCATTTACTTGTCAAGCTTGTCTCTCGGATTATGGCGTCGACTTTATGGGTTTCTTGGGGAAAGTTGTTCAGTATGATCCTACATCAATTTTGTTACACCCTGTATAGCTAAGATTAATCCTCACATATCAAAACAAATCAATTTCGTTTACTTTGCAGTCTATCAACACGCTTGCCGATATCGTTGCTCTGCTTTTTGAAGTCGGCCACATCCCGCTCGAGACCGTCTGCCTCGTTGCAGGACAGCTGGCGAAGCTTCACCTCCTGCTCCAGCTGCTGCTTGTGGGCGAGCAGGAGCCGCTGGAATGTACGAGAAAAAGAACCTAAAAACTAAAATCCGACAGGAAATAACATCTAGCTAAACAATTTAACACCACGTAGAAACACCACGTAGAATAAGGATCATCATATCAGCTCATATGCGTTCCCACCGAGGGGCTCGAGCCTACCCTGAATTAGAGCGATCAAGCCTTAGTCGACCTCGCGGGCCCAGTTGGTCGACTTCACACACAACCTGCGAGTTTCTCCGCAGGCGGGTGCAGGTTTCCTCACGATGTTTTCCTTCACAGTAAGAACATCAGATAAACGTACATATGAAATCGTAATTCGAAATCACATTGGTACGTGGCAGGATTCGAACCACGACCTCCCGGACAGGAGGCGGCGGCCCTAGCCGTTTCGCCATTTATATCATGGGCTAACAAAAGGGACAGAGCTATAGGTTAGAAGAGTGAAGATGTAAGTACGACCTTGTCTTACTTGTAGCTGTCCTTCTCACTGGCCCACGATGGGCCATCGTGTAGAGTGGCCATAACATGTTTTTTATTTACTTTCTTGATCAAGAAGAATCCTGTGATTTAAAATGGATTATTTATTGTTGATTTGTATGAATATGTACTCACAGTATTTTCTTGATATTCAGTTTGAACATTTTGCTTGTACTTCTCAAGGTCGCTGCGTTTCTGCTTCTGCGCGATAAGAGCCTCTTTTAATCGCTGAACCTCGTTTTGTCTGGAAATAAATAATACACACTCAAATTTTTAATTAAGAAAATTAAAAAAAAAACTTAAGGTAGCATTTTGATCTTGGCGACTGCGACCGGCGACCGGGCAGACAAATCGAGCTGTGCTCAGATTTTTTTTTTGATTTCTTGAATATGAGTAAGCCAATTCTTATGGAACTTAATACAAGTAAACAAGACACGTTTGAGGAAATGTATAAATTTACTCTTTTTACTTTCGAGTGACTGAGGGTGAGGACCGAGCATTAGCGAGCAATGAAGTAGTGAAGAACATTATGTGATGCCGGCCAAGTGCGAGTCAGAACTACACACATAGGGTTCCGTACCATCATACTAGATGGCGCTAGTTTCTTTACGTTTAAAAAACACGTTATTTGTATGGAGACCTTTATTTTTCACTTTTTCAAATTTTTAGTATTTGTTGTTGTAGCGGCAACAGAAATACATCATCTGTAAAAATTGCAACTGTCTAGCTATCACGGTTCATGAAATACAGCCTGGTGACAGACAGACAGACAAACAGACGGACGGACAGCAAAGTCTTAGAATAGGGTCCCGTTTTTACCCTTTGGGTACAGAATCAATTGTCTTACCCTAATAAAGTCTAAAAACTAAAAACAAAATTGTGTGTATGTCGTCCAGTGCTCTAGGGCATAAACAAAGTACTAAACGCATTTAAGAACAAGGATGATATTGTTTTTAAATCTACAGCCGTTTTTAATTTTTTTCTTAAGTAGGTATCTTGATTTTTTCTGAGCAAAAAAACCACCACCATTATAAAACGTTTTTTTTCTCTGAATCCTTTATATCCTTTGTTGCCTAGAATTTTCCTTCAGTTTCATTAGAATTGGCCCATTCGTTTTTTAGACTTTCTTAGTTTGTATGGGAGACGAGTTTTTCTAAGACCTCTGTAATATCGAGGTACTGAAAATTAAAGGAACAGACGTCGTGGTACGAATAAAAGTGGGGTTTTCTCTTTTTTTTTTAATTCGTATTGCTTTCCAAGGTTTGCTCTCTGTGGTTTATACTACATTCAGAATAAAGTTGGTATGGAGGAAACGGATATCTGGTAACTATTCAGTATCTAGCCATATTTTACATCTGATATCCAGCCGGATATTAGAGCAGATATCCATTCAGCCATTTAGTCGTGGAAATCCTTAGGGGAGGCCTATGTCCAGCAGTGGACGTCCTTCGGCTAATATGATGATGATGACCCATTCATCTGCAAAAATTTCAAAAAAAGGTCTAATAAATTGATTAATTAACTGATGTGCAAAAAACACAAAAAAAAAAAAACCGGCCAAGTGCGAGTACACATAGGGTTCCGCACCATCATACTAGATGGCCCTAGTTTCTTCAAGTTTCAAAAAATAACACGTTTTTTGTATGGAGACTTTTATTTTTTCTAATTTTTAGTATTTGTTGTTATAGCGGCAACAGAAATACATCATCTGTGAAAATTTCAACTGTCTAGCTATCACGGTTCATGAAATACAGCCAGATGACAAAGGGACAGATGGACGGACAGCAAAGTCTTAATAACAGGGCCCCGTTTTTACCCTTTGGATATTGAACCCTAAAAAACTAGCCTACCACACGTCTCCACACAAGTATGACATTAATACCTATTCACATTACAAACAAAATACATCAATGCAAGCGACCAAAAAATTTAATTTAATTAAGTTCAGACTACTTAGTGCGAGTATGACTTACATTTGACTGATTTTTATTATTTTTTGTTTTACTTCAGAATTATTACTATTATCACACCAAGTTTCACTCTTGTTTTTATTACCGTTTTTACGATGGAGCTAAATAAATACATATAAAAACTAATTTTTTGTATGGGCCCTACCCCTTGATTTTTCACTTTTTCTAATTTTGTTGATAAAGTAGCAATAGAAATACACAATCTGTAAAAAAATCAACTATGTACCTGTTACGGTTCATGAAATACAGCCTGCTGACTGTGCTGCTGACAGACAGACAAATGAACGAACATTGATCACCCTTTGGATGTACACAATCCTAAGTATGTTTTTTTCAACCGACTTCCAAAAAGGAGGAGGTTCTCAATTCGACTCAGAACCTCAGAACTTTTGACTGGGAGAATCGATTTTGATGATTCTTTTTATTTGAAAGCTAGTGCTTCCCGTGTAGTCCTATATAAATTTTGTCAAAATCAGTATAGTGCTTTATTAGAAAATTAACAAAAACCAAAAATAATAATGCAAAATTGTATGAAGTTGTTGCGATGGAAGTTGGTTTTTTAGCGTGTTTAGCATTTTTGTGTAATAAAAACTGTTTTTAATGACATCTAGTCTTCATTGTAAAAAAATATGAGTTGGGAAATTAATAAGGAAGTTAATTTGCAAAAAAGGTGATAAGATAACATCCTGCTGAAGGACTAATTTTTGAGCCATGTCTACAGGCTAGTTTCGAGATCATTTCAAATAGTCTCTCACACCGGTTCTACCACTTCCATCCTCCTGAATAAGCCGGTTTCCAGAAAGGTTTCATTCCATATACTTAACCCAATTTGCAGAACAGATGGCTGTTGGGGTAGTAAAATTCTCAAGTGGCTTATGTTGGAATGATAATATGGTGAATGTGGTGGAAAGCCACAGGATGCAGGCAGCTTAGGACTGGCTGTTGTGGAAATCCTTGTGGAGGCCTTTGTTTAGCAGTGGACAGCTTCCGGCTGATATGGTGATGATAATGATTAGAGCTTTCGTGATACATCATCAGCAGCATTGTTACTTACAATCAGGGGATATAGAAAACACAATCAAATTTTAAATCTAAAAAAGTGACCATTTCTTCTATGTCCAGCAAGACACGACAGTCTCGATGCAATTAAATAAGTTATAACTACTCAGTTGTTACTCTCTTGTTGTTGTTGTTCTAAGTTGTTACTCTGCGACTGGAAGAAACAACAGAAGTATTTTTTTTTTGCCTTCTATTGAGTTATGGCACAATGATTATGCCTGTCAATGTAGACGAAAAATCACAAAGTGATCATGAAGTAAAAGAGAACAGAAACAGTTGGTGATTTCCTTTTCCGCCACCTCAGTGGATAAAGAGGAATGCACGATAAATTGCCGACACTGGTGGTTAGGTAAGTATCTAAAAACGTATGTACCTAGAAACCAAAGAGTTTTCTATTTCTTGGTTAACAGCATTCGCAAGTGGAATCCTCGTCCCCTTGTTCCAGCCGAGCTCCTCCAGGAGATGCTCCATGTAACGGGGAGCAGCCGAGTGCATGCTCATTTTTAAAGTATTTCTTCACTCAGCCAAAAAATAAATAATTCCAAAACGTTGCTAAAGAAACATGAAAATATTTGATCAATATAAAACTCTCTCACCAAACTCCAAAACTCCAAACAAACATGCCGCCATTTTTCAAAACAAAAGCAAAAGTCAGCTGATCGATCAATCACAGTGACGTACGTTGCGCGTTCGCGTAGCGTCAAAGATGACCTTAGAGTGAAGCTCGGACAAAGATGACCTATAATTGGATGTCTTGTAAAATATTAGACAGTTTTATGTACTAATAGACATCTATACTTTGGTTTTATCTTGTCTAAGTGTTAAATCCATCTCGCAAAATAAAATCTGTACACTTACCAATACGACGTGTCATATACTTACTTGGTTTAAAAAGAAAATGAATTTATTTTGACAAGCAAGTAGTTAAGCATGTACAACTTAGACATACAATATTTATACTTAAATTATAGATTTAAATACTGTGCCAAAAAGGACGAGGTCTCAACATAATACTTCAGAGCTCAATCGTAGAATACTTGCCAATATTCGATGCTAGAACAAAGGATAGTTGGATGGAAGAGATCTTCAATAGAGACTAGCTGTTTCCCGCGACTTCGACCGCTCAGATCCCGGTGAAAAATGTTCTATAAGTACCTTTTCTCGGACCTACCGAATATACACAGAAAATTTCATGGAAATCCGTCCAGCTGTTTCGGAGGAGTATGGAAACTAACACTATGACACGAGAATTTTCTTATATAGAGATAAGTCCACCCTTGCATACGTCCTTTCTAAGTGTTTTTCGTGTACATAAATATTTGTGTTCAATTAAAAAATATATATAAAGATATCTAGGATTAATTACTTGTAAAGTCAACTTTTATAGTGAAGTTCTAATGGTTAATCATTAAAATAATAAACACAATGTATCAAAAATGCAGTAGGCGCCATTGTGCGTCTTTCCATTAACCGGCACGAATCCGGCACCGGCCCAACTGCCGGGAAAGCAAAAATGTATGAAAGATATAGGCTGGACGCAGACGTCCGTTTTCCCGATTCGGTTTCCTACGTGAGCCTAGCGCAGACGTTAGATTTTTTGTATCTGGAATTTATACTGCCAGTATGTAGAGTGACGTTTTCGTGAAAGCACGTTTTTAACATGGACGACGACGTATTGATTGCGATTGCGCTTTTACTGGCGCTTAACAAGAAGAAGAGCAAACGTAGTTATTGGGTACACCCATTCAATACGCAAAAAATAAAAGAGAGTAAATTCTATCTCAAAAGAGCAAAATTACGAGCACACCCAGAAAAATTCTTCAAATTTTACAGGATATCAATGAAATTCTTTGATGAGCTTCAGCCAAAAAGAACGTCCGCTCGGCACAACGCTGCGCTGACGCGATTCTGAATGGAAATTTCCGCTCGTGTCCAACAAAATGTATGCGAGCACTGCGTTCGGGATGACGTCACCAGGTTTTTTCCATTCGCGCATTCCATTCCAACGCGCGGCTTGTTTCCTTTTTTCTGTTCGGAAAATATAAGATCATGTGCGCCTTGTTGAATATTTTGTATGTAAGTCGTGCATTCAGGTCTCCGGATCTGAATTCCTGATCAGGAAACCGAATCGGGAAAACGGACGTCTGCGCCCAGCCATATGGGGCGTCTTTCCACTGACCGGCAACAGCGACAGCACGGCATTATTGCTTTCCCGGCAGCCGTGCTGGCTAAGTAGTGGAAAAACAGCCAACTGGGGCTTCTTCTCATTATACTAAGCAACTTTCCAAGAGAGACCCAATGTTAAATCGTTTTTTTTAAAACTTTTAAATCGATCAATTGATCAGCTGATTGACTTTGTGCATTTTAGCATAGAGTCCGAATTTGCTCAGTACGATAGATAAACTAAACTCATTTCTTCTTGCATGATGAATAATTTGTAGGCCGTACAAAGAAATTTAAAGTTTCGTCAGAATAGTTTGACTCATTTTTGAGAATTAATATTGGAACACCTGGATATGTATGAAAGGTACCATTAAGTAATCTGAATTTCCCAAAGTATCGAGTTATACAGACACGTGCTTATGGGATTGGATAGAGGATGGATTTTAGTATAGAGCGTGAACAATGTTGATGTACATGTACCTATATTTTTTTTTCGAATTCTTTCGCCCACGAATTAACCTATAGATTTCTATAGGAGATACATTTTGACCTAAAGTGTCACGTAACTGGGTTTTTTGAGTTAAAGATTGTCCCACGTTGGGCGCCAATGAAATAGAGATGCCTGTAACTTAGCTAGCTTAAGTTTTAAAACTGAGTATTAAATTTATGTTCCTACATATTATGTACATAGTGTAAATTAAAAAAATCATAACGGGTTCTCTTTTTTTTTTCGATTTTCCTTGGGGTGTCCCGTACTCCATATAGGAAAATTGTGTAGGAAAAACAGTGTAAGGTTCTACTAGGGTCAAATAAAGAAAAATAAAGCTGTTTGTAAAAAAAAAAAATATTCAGGCACAAATTACACACGGTCATTCCCTGCACTATAATTACAGATATAATTTAAAACATATTGAACACAGAGACAGAGCAAATAAACCTGTTCGTCACACGATTGTATGTTTGCCCGTGGGGATCGAACCCATGAGACCTTCGGCTCAGCAGGAAGGAGCGCCGCCACTGGACCAACGGATCAGTGGCAAGTATACAGGATATAAACCGCGCACAAAGGGTTCCGTACCATCAAACTAGATGGCGCTAGTTATTTCACGTTTAAAAAAAAAACACGTTTTTTTGTATGGAGACTTTCACTTTTTCTAATTTTTAGTATTTGTTGTTATAGTGGCAACATAAATACATCATCTGTGAAAATTTCAACTGTCTAGCTATCACGGTTCATGAAATGCAGCCTGGTGACAGACGGACAAACAAACAGACGGACGGACAGTGGAGTCTTAGTAATAGGGTCCCGTTTTTACCCTTTGGGTACGGAATCATTTTTTTAAAGTTTCTATTGGTGTAAGACAATCGATACCCATCAAAATCTCAACTTCATTTTTTTTGCTTTAATAACAATACCTTCTTATTCCTTCGTCTGTCCCTCGCTAACGTTACTCATCAGTCGCTCGAGAGTAAAAGTAACAAGGAGAGTAAAAGTGTAGTTACAGGGGAAATAGGACTACTTCATTTATTTTGGTAGAAGTATCGTTCGTTTCGTACAAGTATCTTAATCTGTAAATACCGTATAGGGACGACGACAGCATCCAAAATAAATTATGAACTCTTGGTCACTAAATTGCCCTCCTACTGAAACTTCGGAAACCTTACTCGATTTGTTTTCCATCAAGTCTTCGATTTTTAATACACCAAAATCACAAAATACGTACATAAATCACGCTGCAAAACTATGACGTCACGCCTAGGTATGTCAAACATTTTTTAGAACAAAATGTCGTTTTTGACAGATTTTAAAAAGTAAATCAGATGACTGCTATAACTCTGCGTTCACGCACTTGTAACTCCTTTGCAATGTTGCTATCCACGGGTCGTATTAAAAAGCTAAGTTTAAATAGTTACTAAATTCAAACTAGTAAGTCGTTCGAAAGTTTTTCTGAAACAGGAGTCGGATTCTATTCGTGACCGCGAGCCAGGACAGAGGTCCTTTATCCGTGGTCGAATTTATAGCAAGAGTGCAATATTAGCTTCGTCTGTTAATCTAACTAAGTCCAATAACCAGCCAGCCGGCGGAGCCCTATTTTATTTTTGATGTGAATAAAGATTGCTCTACGTCTTTCTTCACAAACCTACAAACTGCATTTTGAATCAAAGTCGTGATCCCACTGAGCTTACTCCCCCTGACGACTCGTTGGTGCGTCATAGTATCTATGCTTGTATTTCCCTACGATCAGATATGAGGAGATAAAAAAATTTATTCCAATAAAAAGGAAACACTTGATGCCATAAATTGATCCGTAAGTCCCCGTACTATAACCAAGTTAACTGACTGTTCACAGAATTGCTAAACCCAGTGGCATTGGCCGGGGCATATACCTCGTAGAACAGTAAAGTTCTCGAGTGCCGACCGCGCACCGGAAGACATAGCGTAGAAAGGCCTCCCACTTTGTGGACTGACGACCAGGTGATGGTTACGGGAAGACGCTGGATGCGGGCAATGAAGGACCAGTAAAGTTCTCGAGTGGCATCTGCGCACCGGAAGACAAAGCATAGCTCTGTGGACTGACGACCAGGTGAAGGTAACGGAAAGTCGCTGGATATGGGCAGCGCAGAACCGGTGTGTGTGGAAATCCTTGGAGGGGGGGGGGTAAGCTTTGTCCAACATTAGACGTCTTTCGGCTTTAATGATGAAGATTAAGTATGGTACTATACATATACAGGGTTTAAAAAAAATGGTCTAGGACCCGTTAACTGGGGCTTCTTCTCACCATACTGAACAACTTTCCCCAAGGAACCCATAATCAATCCGCAAAAAAAATTGGACCCTCCATACAAAAATGCACAAAATTGGTCGATTAGCTGATCGTTTTGTATGAAGAGTATTTTTTTTTGTGATTTCAGCAAACTAAACTTGTAGTGTAGAACAATAGTTGTTCAGTTTGATGAGCGGAAGCCCCACTTAACGGGACCTACACCAATTTTGTTACACCCTGTATACGAGCCCTTTGATCATAAATTTAGCATGTTACAGAAATTATTAATTTCCCAATAAGTAAATTGTTGGTGCTTGTGTTGATGTTCCTTGAATTAAAGCCAAACGCTCATACTCTTATATCTACGTGTATTACGTAGGTATGTAGGTAGACACTCTAAAAATACCCTTGCTTGCCCAATGCTGTATTAGTTTCACGCGTTTGCTCTTGGTTGTTAATACTGTCGTTTCAGATTTAATAAAAAAACGGAGAAAAATAATAAAGTATACAGTTTGTGCTAGCTAAGTATGAGTGCTGATGCAGCTTCCCTACCTTGTCCAGTGTGCTCTAATACTGGCGTATTTGAATCTGCTAAATCACTAAGAGACAGATTGATCGCTGTGTCGACCAACAAAATACTGTGTCCAGTATGCCAAGAAGAAATATGTGGATTAGACAAGTTAACCATACATCTATTTAGCCATGTCAAGTTAATTCCTTCTAAAACTCAAAAGGAAAAATGTGAACTCAAATCAAATGACGTGTCAACATCTAAGCCTAAATCTGACAGTGAGTGCGTCAAAACACAGCCGAAGAAACCAAGATCAACTTCTGCGTCTAAAAATAAACCGACACCACCGTTGTCGTCCACGTCGAGTGCGCCAGTCTTTGTAAAGATATACCCAAAGTTGCCGGTGATATCTTTAAATACTGTGCCAGTTATAAATGTACCTGGTGGACACACAGAATGTAGGCAAAATTGTGATTCTATTTATGTGCCTACAGTCCAAGTGGAAGCACCAAACACAACATGTAATATCTGTGGT
Organism: Coleophora flavipennella; assembly: GCA_947284805.1. NCBI lineage: Eukaryota > Metazoa > Arthropoda > Insecta > Lepidoptera > Coleophoridae > Coleophora > Coleophora flavipennella. Next base: position 7,133,503 of record OX369300.1, read on the forward strand.
TTACAGTTCGTGAATGGCAATATTTTAAATATGCATAAATGTCTAATTCACAATTTCAAGGACGATTCCAATGAAACTTCTACACGTTACGATTGTCATTTGTGTTCAAAGAATTTCAAAATGAGGGGTTCACTAATGGTCCATTTACGTGTAGCACATTATGGGTTCTCATCTAGTGCAGATAGTAACGGCACTACAAATAAAACGGCTGCACGTGAAAACAACAATACGGATCAACTTTCAGAAGATAAGCTGGCTAACTTCGAGAGAAATGACAATAAACAATGGCGATGTGATGTTTGTCAAAAATGTTTTACAACAAAGTACTTCCTGAAGAAACATAAACGTCTTCATACAGGTTAAAACAATTGGTGTTAGTTTTGGAGGTAATTTAAACTAACCGAAATTAATCTGTTTGAAAAGCAATGTAACTGTCGCAGACTAATCGAAAAATTTGTCGTTTTAGAAACCGTCTAGACGCTTTGTTCTGTAGTTGCTCGAGGCTCTGTTTTACCAAATTACAGATATGCTAAACTGACCTAACCGTCTGTCCGTCCGACTCCTTTTTATTCGGAGTTTCTAACTTATTAGTTTACAAAGCAGCTAGACGGTTTGTAAAACGGCATTTTTTTAAATTTGCCTGCGACTTATCTACTTATTCTTGATTTTGTTTATTATTTAAATAAACCTGCTGGCCTGCTGCTCTTGCTATCGATGGCTGCTACTTACAAATAACTAAAATTATTTTAAGTACTTATTCGCATCAGCCTTACAAAATTGCTCTGAGGAAGACTCATAATAGTAGTTCAAATACTATAGACTCAACCAACCAACCCAAAATGGATCTTGATAAACTCCGACACTGAAAACGCCACTCTTTCCCGCCCTGTGCCGTCTCTCGCCATTAACTAAAGTTAATTATTCAAATAAGTTTTTTTTTTGAAAATGTCAACGCACACACAATGTTTAAGGCCCAGTGATACCTAAAATTTTTAGAATTCATTTTTAAAGTAGTTAACAGTAAATTTAAATTGTAGGAAAACATAGAGGTATTATTGAGAATAGTTAGGAGGGACTATAATTTCGCAAAGGTACCTCTTTTCGAGCCATTTTATTCTTAAAATAAGTAATTTGATAATATGATTTATTTACTGAAATAAAGTTTATAGGTGACTGAAGGGAAAACATCGAATGGATTTTTATTTAAGATAAATATCATGAAAATAAAAACGAAAACATCGAAAAAGTGCAAAAGTGTGGTTATTTTCTTCCCTCTTTACACGTAAAGAAAAATACAAAGACATATTTTTAAGTACCATTGCGCCTTATGAGGATAAAAACGAGTGAGCCTTACAGTACAGCAGTCGCATATGTGTAACGTCTGACAGAAATAAATATAACCTACCGGCCTTCCAGCCTCCGGCCTTGCAAGGCGCGCTCTGAGCTTTGCTCTACACGCAGTTCGGCCTCCAGCCTCGCATTAGGCGGCATGGCCATGTTTCCTTAGCCTTCGTGACTGAAAAAAGGAGGCATGGCCATGTTACCATTAGACCAAGGAAAAAATAATGTTTCCTTAGCCTTCATAACTGAGAGAAAAATTAAGGCGTCACGGCATGGCCACGTTTCCTTAGCTTTCGTGACTGAAAAAAAACGCATTTCCCCACACTTCCGTCCCTTTTCACAAAATCACTACAGGAGAGCGAGAGGATAGATGTTAAAGAAGAAGAAAGAAGAAGAAATGAAGTTTATTCGGCAAAAAATAAATGGAAAAATATTTACAGTATTAGGTACACGTTTTACACGTGTGTTACACACCACACATCGAAATGTTATGTACTCCAGCTCGCTGGTCACACATCAAAAAAATATAATCAATTTAATACGTCATTTAAACAGGTCAAAATTGTAACGCAAGGATTAAATTGTTTTTACAGGTGAAACTCCGTATGCGTGCTTACAATGCAATAAAACATTCACGTTCCAGCAGTCCTATCATAAGCACCTGCTCTATCATAACGATGAGAAACCCCACACCTGCAACTATTGTGGCCGAGCTTTTAAGGAGCTTTCCACGCTTCATAATCATCAGCGTATTCACACTGGAGAGAAACCTTTCTCGTGTGAAACATGCGGTAAGAGCTAAGGGATATAGTTGTAAGTGATGTAATTAAGTAACTAGTATTTATCTAAAGTTTTAAAGTATCGTCGGTGGCTCAACCGGTAACGACTCGGTCCTCCTAACCAGAGGTTCCGGGTTCAAATCCGGACGGCCAATGTACCAATAAGTTTTTGTAAACTTACGTATACTTACCGATTGCTGTTATGGTAAAGGAAAAACATCGCGAGGAAACCTGCACATCTGATTCCAAGTCGCTTTCCACACGTCCGTAGGTGTAAATATAAAAAGGCCTACACGTGACCGCGGGCGATGCTTAGTGCAACACCAGGCAACCGCCGTCTAGAAGAAGAAGTCTAAGTTTAAGAAACTGTTCATCAGTAAAATAGTTTTTATTATTTTCAGGGAAATGCTTTCGACAAAGGGTTTCATATTTAGTTCATCGACGTATACATACGGGAGTCATGCCCTACAAATGTACAGCTTGCGATAAAAGCTTTCGATACAAGGTAATAACTTTAGGAATCCAACTTCCTACTAATATTATAAACGCGAAAGTTCGTAAGAATGTATGGATGTATGTTTGTTTGAGAACTTTACTGCCCCAACAGCCATAATATCTGTTCTACGAGCAATGGTGACCACGCACCGGAAAACGTTGTGTAGGCAGGCCTCCCACTCGGTGGACCGATGACCTGGTGAAGGTCGCGGGAAGCCGCTGGATGCGGGCAGCGCGGAACCGGTCGTCGTGGAGATCCTTGGGGGAGGCCTATGTCCAGCAGTGGACGTCCTTCGGCTGATACGATGATGTTTGTTACTCTTTCACGCAAAAACTACTGAACAGATCTGGCTGAAATTTGGTAGGTTGATAGATTAGGAACTGGATTACACATAGGCTACTTTTTTCCACGCTTACGAGCCGTTTGCGGCTCGCGCACTGCGCACCCTCGAAAAGTCATAGAAACGTTGTCCACGCGTGTTAAGCCGCGGGAAACAGCTAGTTTATTTAATAAAAATCAAAAACCCGACTGCGCAAAAACTTAACCTCTCTTTTTGGCCAGCTGGGTAAAAATGTATCCTATATCACTCACGGGATCAAGACGAATTATTTATTTACACAGATGTATGTATACAGAATTACAGAAAACTCCAAGATATATAATACAATATCTCATAAGTTAAAATCCTTCAAGCCGTTCAGGCTGTAGCGGGGAACATAGAAATCTACATACGAGATACATACATACACTCGAAAAACATAACCAAAGTATATACAGGGTGACTGGTAATTTGTGTAAATCCTTTTAAGGGGATAAACTACATCAAATTTGCAACAGAAAAAGTCATACTAACTGATGGGTTATGCACTAACAAACAACATTTGAAAATCGGAGCCATTTACGCACACAATGTTATAGGTAGTTCCCTTCTATTGCACTGAATGCTACTATGAAAAGAGATGCCAATTGGCATCTTTTTTTTGCCTCACTTTTTAGACGCATGTAACCTATCTACCTCCCCTTATATATAGCATATCTCTGTACTAACTGGGGCTCGGAAATCATTGGTTGTCGAGTTCAAGACCATTTCATTTTTAAATTTTGCATGAAAAACGCATTTGTTCAAATATTTTGTGATTTTACAAAAAAAAAGTTATAATACGGTTGGCGTGAAAAATACGGTTAAAACTTTCTCATTTTATCAGCATTCCAAAAAAGTAAAATACTAGTTAAAAAATACAAATTGATTGCAACAAAAAAAGGTTAAAGGGGGGCCTAAAATCCCACACTAATTATCCAACAAAGTTCGAATTTTTTGGATGAGCTTGTGAATCAAAGTTAGTCATGCATGATGCTAGAGGGTCAGAGATGTTTGTTTATGCGAAAAACATAATAAATTATGAAATTTAAAAAGAAAAAACATGAAAATAATGTTTATTGTTAATTTGTATGGGATTTGATGCACCCTTTTGACAACAATCATTCTTTTTTGTTGCAATCAATTTGTATTTTTTAACCATTTTACTTTTTTGGAATGCTGATAAAATGAGAAAGTTTAACCGTATTTTTCACGCCAACCGTATTATAACTTTTTTTAATAAAATCACAAAATAATTGAACAAATGCGTTTTTCATACAAAATTTAAAAATAAAATAGGCTTTTACTCGACGACCATTGATTTCCGACCCCCAGTTAGTATGACTTTTTCTGTTGCAAATTAGATGTAGTTTATCCTTAAAGGATTTACACTATACTTACCAGTCACCCTATATATTAGTACTAACATACAGTATGGACACTCCCTGCCGCTCTCAAGATTGCGACCTCACCCCCTCGTCACCCAGATTGAGACAGATTGGTTACAGTTTGGTTTTCAAACGTATAGGATTTCGCCGCCATTTTGTTAGTTCCGTCATTCCTTTTTTGAAATGTCATTTCTAGCCCGTTGTATGAAGTATCCAGGGTGGACATAGCCCTCCTTCTGAGTCAGTCGGGTAAAAAACCGGCCAAGTGCGAGTCGGACTAGCACTCCGAGGGTTCCGTATCACCACACCTCTCCACACAACTACCTATTGTAATGACAATGATACTTATTCACATTACCAACAAAAGACAACGCGAGCCCAAAAAATATGCTTTTTTTGTCATTCAGTTCGGACTCCTTAGCGCGAGTACGACTCACACTTGGCCGATTTTTATTATTTGTTTTTTTACTTCAGTATTTGTCCTATAACCACATGAAGTTTCACGCTTGTATGTATTACTGTTTTTACGATAGAGCTAAATCAAAAATACTTTTTAAGACCTAAAAAAACCACGTTTTTTGTATGGAGATCCCCCCCCCCCCTAGTTTTTTTAATATTCAATATTTGTTGTTATAGCGGCAACAGAAATACACATTATAGGAATTTCAACTGTCTACCTATACGGTTCATGAAATACAGCCCTCTGACAGACGGACAGACAGCGGAGGCTTAGTAATAGGGTCCCGTTGGTCACCCGTTAGGTCTACGGAACCCTAAAAAGTGTCTAAGTACGTGTCGGACCACGCGCAAAGTAGAGTTCCGTAGTTTAGGTTTTCGTCACGTAGTTAATATTCTTTAGGGAAATCTCGCGCTTTTTCGAGCTATATTAAATTTAAATGATGGCGCGCAGCTTTTTACTCACAGCAGGTGGTAAAACTAACGCATATACAGGTGTAACAGAATTGGTGCAAGTCCCTTTAACTGGGGCTTCTGCTCATCATACTGAACAACTTTTGCTCTACGACTTTGCTGAAAACGTAAAAAAATTTTGACGTGATAACGTCTAATAAATCGATGGACGCCGGCTGCACGCCCTAAAAAGGATGACGCATTGTCCAGTTACGCTCATTGTCCCATTACGCTAATTGTCCCGTTACGCTCATTGACTCGTCATAAAAGTATTTCATCAATGTTTTGTTATGACTATCGTCCGTAAACCGACTTTACAGACATCCAATTTTTATTTACTCTTCATACAAATCGATCAGCTGATCGATCGATTTTGTGCATTTTAGCATGGAAGGTCCAATTTTTTTTTTGAGAATTGACTAGGGTTCCTTGGGGAACCAAAGTATGATGAGTAGAACCCCCAGTTAACGGGTCCTACACCATTTTTTTACACTCAGTATACCGGGACGTCGACTTGTTGGCTGGAACTTGTAGCGTCCACTTTGTAATTTTTATTTTATCAACCGAAATAATAACATTTCGTGTCTTTTAGTGTTCCTTACCCAAAGGGTAAAAACGGGACCCTATTACTAAGACTTCGCTGTCTGTCCGTCTGTCACCAGGCTGTATTTCTGAACCGTGATAGCTGACAGTTGAAATTTTCACAGATGATGTATTCCTGTTGCCGCTATAACAAGAAATACTAAAAAAATTAAAAATCAAGGTGTCTCCTTACAAAAAATGAGTTTTTTTTAACGTGATGAAAGTAGCGCCATCTAGTATGATGGTACGGAACCCTTTGTACTAGCACACTCTATCATGTGATGGTACTGAACCATATGTGTGCGGTTCTGACTCGCACTTGGCTGGTTTTTTTATGTTTCATATTGATAGTGTATTATTTAAAAAGTACAATTTATGCTACCCCCCTCGTGATCTACGATGTATCCGAGTGGATTAATGCTGGGAACGTGTTGATTCAGATGATAAGTTCAGATGATGAGTGATGATTCAGATGATAAGTTTTTTTTCTTGATATTTTTTTTTACTTTTAATAGTAGGTATGCATGGACGAACTCTTCGCGCCACGCCGCAAGCGCCGTATTATGAAGACAAAATATGAGCAAATTTATTTTTTTAACTTTCTGATAAAAAAAACCATATTTTGAACTACTACGTGAAAACTAGAGGAAGGGGGAGGGGCTGCGGGCATAAGCTAGTTTAAAATAAAGATATATTGCCTCCGAATGCATGACATTGTGCAAGAGATGGTCTTTATTGCTTCTATTGGCAAGAGCGCGACTATGAACGCTCTGCAAAATAAGTTTAGGGACAACTAGCCAATGGGCATGGATCTCGGTTTTAGAAGGTACTTGCGGGGTGTCGGATTTTAGACAGATTAGTTCATCTTGTTTACACATTTTTAAAGTTTACTTTTTACGCAACCTGCCTTTTTTATTTATTTTTTTACAGTTTTTTAGATAATTCAATATTTTTTGTTTTCGTAAGAATGAATTTATCATTAAATGTCTGCACGTTAATAAAGTCCGTCCGTCCGTCCAAGTCCAAGTACAAGTACAACTCTCGCTTGAACGCTCGACTAAGGCGTAACGTGACAATGACGTCACACTGGCGTAAAGTGACGATGACGTCACACTTTTTCGTGTATGCAGACTATGCAGCCCGTGTCATCAATTGATAAGCTATCACGTCAAAAAGGCTGTGACATACCGACAAACAGTCGGGTGGACATGGCGAAACTATAAGGGTTCCTATAATGACTACGCAACCCTGAAAATGGGTCCTATTTTAATAATATTATTAGCTTTTGTTAAATAAGTTTATGTCCGAGCAATATGTTTGTTGTAGGTGTCACAAAGAACCCACAAGTGCCAGGCTCAACCTCCGGGGACAGTAATACGCCAAGCTGGTGACCTCCTAGAGAAACTAAAGAAAAAACATCCGACTTCAAATTCTACATCTGATGTTTCTGAAGTTACTGAAGCAGAAGTCACTGTTAATACAGAAATACGAGAAATATCCAAAGAAAACGTAGAATTAGCTATGAGAGGAGCGAAGATATCTTTAGAGGATATGGAATCTGAGTGTTTCAGTTTAATTACTGAGGCGTTCTCTGAAAACAATAATGAACGTCCAAGCACAAGTAACACACGAGGAGAAACAGTAAATACTTCAAACCTTGCTACAGTTAATCATATTTTTGATACTAATATCGAAAATTTCATTGAATCAATTCCCATAGATGACAATAATGCGCCCTCACCATCTGATATATTAAAAAATCTTTGTTTATCTAAAGAAGATGATTACTTAAATATATTGCAATAAAATAACGATAAAGCAAAAAATAGAACTTGTTTTTGTGATAATATCTTCGATTACATCGTCAGGTGAGATATAGTCAAACGCACTCAAATTTTGAATAAAAAAAAAGTATGATTTCTGTTTCTAAACACGAAATGATAGCGTCGTCGGTGGCTCAACCGGTAACGACTCGGTTCTCCTAATCAGAGGTGCCGGGTTCAAATCCGGATCAAAGCCAATGTACCAATGATATTTTCGAAACTTACGTACATATACTCACCGATTACTTTAACGGTGAAGGAAAACATCGTGAGGAAACCTGCACACGTCTACGAAAAAACTCGAAGGTTGTGTGTGAAATTGACCAACTCGAACTGGGCCCGCGTGGTCGACTAAGGTCCGATCGCCATAATTCAGGGTAGGCTCGAGTCCCTCGGTGGGACGTATATGAGCTGATATGATGAAGAATTTTTTTTTGCATTTGCATGGTTTTAGAAGCAGACTCAAAGTACTCAAGTTAGTATACCTACTAATTACTCGGTAGGTAGGTACCCACTTACAGTTTGTTTTATTGGAACTATGCAGAGAGCCTGTTCAATTTATTTTCAACAGGTAATTAGGTTTAATTTACACAGGTGAAATTGAAGTAGTTGGCATTAATTTAAACTAAATCAAAGTATATATTATATATATATCAAAGTGCATATACCTACTAACATACAGTACGGACACTCCCTGCCGCAAGTAACTATATAGTAATCTGTGCTGCCGATCCCTAGATTCCGACCTCACTCCCACGTCACCCAGATTGATACAGATTGGTTATAGTTTGTTTCTCGGACGTAAAGGATTTCGCCGTGATTTCGTTTGTTCCGTCTTTTCTTTTAGAAATGTCATTTCTCGCCCGTCGTATGAAGTGTCCGGGGTAAGTCTAAATACTACCTATTCATCTATCTAAATATATATAACTCAAAGGTGACTGACTGACTGACATAGTGATGTATCAACGCACAGCCCAAATCACTGGACGGATCGGGCTGAAATTTGGCATGCAAGTAGATGTTATGACGTAGGCATTCACTAAGAAAGGATTTTGGGAAATTCCCACGGGAACCGCAAAAATCGGGAACTGCGCGGGCGAAGCTGCGGGCATCCACTAGTCCTCTTATAAAATTTTAGAGGAGACAGCATGAAAATGCACAAGTTTGCCTAATAGGTAAGTACCTAAGCCTCTACATAAGAAATGAGCAAAAAAAAATTTTTGATTTTGTTTTCAAAGTTGGTCAAATCGTCTAATTTAAGTGTGCTCAGTAAATTAATCACTAAATACGTGCCTGCAAAAAATTTAGGGATGCCCTCGATTTCCCTAGGATCCCATCATCAGACCCTGACCCTGACACCTCAGGAGTATACTCTTTCGAGTAAAAAAATAATTTTGAAAATCAGTCTACAGTTGCCAGAGAAATCGGTGAACATACATAAAAAAGTACATACAATGGAACATAGAACCTCCTGCTATTTTGAACTCGTCGGTTATTAAAACGTTATAGGTCGTCTTTGACAAAATATACTCTGTAAAGATTTTATTAGCAAAACAAAATTGAACATATTGTTAGAATTACTGTATGATATTTTTTACTCATGGGTCAAAATCACTGAATTACCAAAAAGAGTCAAAACTAATCTAGGTAAAATCTTCAAAAGTTTCAACCTACCAAAAATGGGCCAAAATCACCCGAAATGGGCATAATGTAATGACTAATTATGATCATTTCGAGTAATTTTGACACATTTGTGTCAGATCTTTTGGGGTCATTTTAATACATTAGTAACTTTTTAAGTTACGAACTTTTGTGAATTAAATATTGAAACTGGTAATTTTGGCGTTATAGTTCCTGACGGATATGGAGAAAACTCATGTCCACGCGGGCGAAGCAGCGGGCAAAAGCTAATAAATAAAATGAAATACAGTTCGATCCAGTCTTCACAGATCTTGTCTTCAAGTTTCTTAAAATTATGTAAGACTAAAACAAAAGGACAAAATAGGGATGACGAATGCTAGTCACCTGAGTTACTTTTTATCATCTGTCAAAAACGTCATTTTTTTTGTTCTAAAAATGTTAGAAATAAATAAGCGTGACGTCATAGTTTAGCAGCATCCTTTAAGTACTCATTTTGTGATTTTGGTGAATTAAAAATCAAAGACTTGATGGAAAGCAAAACGAGTAAGGTTTTCCGAAGTTTATGTGGGGGGCAATTTAGTGATCAAGAGTTCATAATTTATTTCTGATGCTGTCTTCATCCCTATTAAGCGAGCTATGTTCGGAATTTCCCTACGCGATCGAATCAGAAGAGGGCTTTTGTACCCAGAGACGTTAAAACATTTTTTAAAAAAGAATACCATATTTTACCTGTGTGCATAAAAAAAACACAAATAAATTGAGCACAAAGAGCCCAGCTGTTTTTGTTCGCAACAAAGTGCTTGAAATCAGTGAAAATCAAAATTGAACAGTGTCATTTTACATTTCATCTCAAAAAAGTGTCAATTTGTGAACTGCTTGTGGAATTTGGTCGCTGTGAAATAGTAGGTAGCTTAAACAATCGATCGAAGTTTGCCACACAGCACTCGCGATAAATGGACGCAGTTCGTTTTCAGTAAATTACGACCCAATTAAATGTGCATCCAATGCGTGTAAATTAAGCCAGTACTTTCATGGGAATCCACATTTGCTGTCTTATCTGGTAAGTTAACTATTTGGACTTATGATGACATGTAGAAAAGCTTTACAGAACTGGATAGAAATCCCTTTGTGACTCAATCTCAAAATCGATGTTTATTTTTACAGTAGCTAAGTAGTTAAAAGATGACAGTCCTACCATGATCCCATACATGATGCAACTTGACCTTTTCCTACAATTCATGAGTACATGATGCTTGTGCTTGCTTAAAGTAAATAATACACTACCTACTTATAATATAAATGTATAAAAGGCAATTTCTTTGTGTAAAAATGCTAAATGCTGATTGATATACACACAGTTAACTTGCGGTTTTGGTCACTTAAGTCCTTATTGTCTTATGGACTGGGATTTACCGGGTAAGTAGTAACTTGACGATTAAGTACTAAGAATAGAATGATTTTCTAGTTTTTTGAACAGTCAAGTGCAAGTCCACCGAGCCCGTGTGTCTCCTGCATTCTGGAAACCAAACTTGCCAGTGTAGACGAGTGCAGTCAAGTGCAAATCCACCTCATTCGTGAGTCTCCCGCACCTTGGCAACTGAACTTACCGGTGATGGACGAGTTTGGTTGGGATGCACGTAACTGGGGTACCATAGCAGGAGAGCCTTGCTTCGAAGGCTCTTTCACAGTATAATCAGCAAACCTTAGAAACATGTTTAGCTTTAGTAAGGCAGCTCGGGTATGTGCACACTAATGGGCGTTTTAGTACAGTTCATACAACCTACTATGTTAAAAAATGAACAGTTGATTTAAATTCATCTGTACGCGTGGACGCAACTTGTTACTTACTGACCAAAATGAATTACGTTGCAACTTAACTTACTACTTAACTAAACTGCATGTAAACAGCCTTTAGTCCCTTTCAGCCCTCATAAGTGCATCCAACTTACCTGCCCACAACACAAGGGCTTATTTCTTTATCATCATCATCATATCAGCCAAAAATGACCACTACTGGACAAAGGCCTCCCCAAGATTCCACAATGACCGGTTCTATGCTGCCCGCATCCAGTGGCTTCCCAGGATCTACACCAGGTCGTCGGTCCACTGAGTGAGAGGCCTGCCTATGCTACGTCTTCTAAAGCACAGTCGCCATCTGATTTATGAGCAAGTGCCCTGCACTTAAATTTACTTACCTGGTTACTGGCTTGCTCAACGACCCAAAGAGGATCTTTGCCTCTGGCACTTTTCTGCAGACACTTAATTTTAGCAATTATTATTATGTTGTAATGGGCAAGCTGATGTGCCTGTATCTGTGTAATTCTGAGAGCTTTAATGAGCGTTAATTAATCCTACATATCATCATTTCTGATTTGATCATTCACCGAAACTCTAAGCATAGCACACTCCATTGCCCTTTGAGTGGCCTTAACCCTTTCACGGGCATAGGCAAGAATGCCAGGGATGCTGTGTCAACATTAATCTGTATTGACCTTGAATAAGGTCCAGTTTAATCTTTTTGCCGTAGTTGCATGTGTCAACATTAATCTGTATTGACCTTGAATAAGGTTCAGTTTAATCTTTTTGCCGTAGTTGCATTGCTCGTGAATGGGTTAAACCTTCTTATGAGGCTCATAGTAAGCAACCATATCTCGCTGCCGTATTTAATCACTGGTAGGCAACACACACTGGTCTAAAACCTTAGTCTTGAGATACTGCAGTATTTGGGATGTGAAGATATTGTGAAGCTTTCTGAACACTGCCCAGCCGAGTTGGATTCGTTGATTGACTAGAGTAAAAATTAATAACCTGATACACAAACCCTTAAAGAATTATCATAATTGGTACCAATGCTATGATACTCAGGGGAGTGGCTTGACTAACTTGACTAAAATTTAATAACATAATACATAAACCCTTAAAGAATTATTGTAATTGGTAGTTGCCATCAGATATAATGTATCAATGAGGTGTTCAAATATATCTAAACAGTGTACAGTCAACAGTGTTAAATTATTAATTACTTAATCACTTATTAATAACAATGTTACCTATCTGTCATCCTTCATCATCATCATCATATCAGCCACAAATCGTCCACTGTCATCCTTACTAATATTATAAACGCGAAAGTTTGTATGTATGGATTTATGGCTGTTTGTTACTCTTTCACGCCACACTAAATAAATGGAACTGGATGAAATTTGGTAGGTAGACAGATTAGAACATATATGCTACTTTTTTTTCACGTGTGGCTCGCGCACTGCGCACCCTCGAAAATGTCATAGAAACCATAATCACGCTAGCCAAGCTGCTGGCAAAAACTAATACAAAATAAAAAATTCTAAAAGATTCTTTCTCCAAAATGGCACTCAGTTTGTTTAGCATGTAATGGTAAATAAATGGTAGGTATATCTAGGAGAAATAAACAAATTGAAAATTTTTTAATGCTTACGCTTCATGTGTATATCCATTTAATTTTATAGTATGTTATTTATAATATTATTAAACTAAGAAGTTTATGTTTTGTTGAGATTTGTCTGCTGAGTTTAATAAGGTTATATGATTCTCAAACTTTCTTGGCATCTTTATTTTTCTTTGTTAGCAACCCATAAATGTTGCCACTGCTGGGGATTTTGCTATATCAAAGTACAAAGTACAGACCCATATTATACATTAAAAACCGAATACAATTATATAACGAGGGTCTATAAGCAAATTTGACACTGTGTCTACATTTTATATCAAAATGATACTTCGAGTGCCATTTTGTAGATATTTTATAAATTAATGATTGCATTTTTACAATAACATAAAAACAAAACTTAACAAATTAAAAAGAGCAAAAAAAAAAACAATACAAAAACATATTATGTGTGTTGCAGTAGTTCAAAAGGGCCGTGACTCAGTGTGTTGATTTGCTCTTGTGAGCAATACACTGATAATTCTGACTGTGTCAATCACAAAAAAAAAAACGAGCAAACAAAACCAAAATTAACGTAATGATCGCTTATTTTTTCTTAAATAACGTCAAAACTCTTTATCTTAAAAATATAAAAATAATATATGTATTTGAGATTCTCACAACGAGCCCTTTCATTTGATATGTCACACAATATATATATATTATTTACCTCCAAAAGTGGCCTACATGTGTAAAACATAATTATTTACGTTACATGTCCGTCTTTGCGTCACAGACTTACATATGTGTACCAAATTCCAAGTCAATCGGTAAAAAAATTCAGCTATACAATCTGGTGAAAATAAACGATTTTTAATTTAATTTAATCGGTCCAGTAGTTTCTGAGCAAATCGACTAATACGTCATCGCCCACTCTGTTGTTATAGTATACCTGACTTTATACCTCCTCATAAGGTATGGGTGATGATAAGAATAAGGTAATCCAAAACCGAAAAATCTATACGTTAAAAATAAATAAGAGATCATGTCATAACAAATAATTATCAGACAGAAGAGTTATTATTGGAGTTTCAATACAAACACAGTCTTTGACTGAAGTACCTACATCGGTTCGCGAATTTTATCTCGCCTTGTTGTAGTGAACGTATGCCTTATTTATTGTGGTTATCAAATGTTTTGTGGTTGGTTCATATTTTGTTATACTCGGCAGTCTGACTGACTTAGCTGATAAGATAGTAGGTAGGTTCATGTGGTTCTCGTCATCCGTTCATGTGCAGCCATTTTGTGTTGCTTCCTAACGATTCGTGTTAAATGTCGTATCTACATTTACATCACACAAATTAATAATAGGCACAATAACAAAAATGCGAGTAACAATCAATGAAATGAGTTTTGCATTAGAATGATAGCTAATGGGGTTGAAAAAAATCTACAAGTACTCATTTGTAAAGAATGGAGATCCAATTAGTAAATTAAGGATTTGTGTTGTAATGATAAATTATAATGATTTGTAATGTATATTAGTACATCACTGCAGCGGCCAGCAAAAGAGGCATTGATGGACGAACGTGTAAATGTGTGTAAATACGGTAAGTCCATCAATGCCTAGTTGTGGCCAAGGCTTTGTACTTTTCTCAAATAATACGCAGAAATTAAAACTAAGTAGCACCTAGGCAGAACTTTTTATTTGAAAATACAGTCGTTGAATGTACAATTTTTGAATTTTGGCGGCAACAAGAGTTCTATTAAGACTCTTACCGCCTCTTGAATTTCAGGTGGCGTTAAAGTAAATTCATCACACTCATTGTCTTCACTTGATCAACTTAGCCCGTGGGCTCAGTGCTCTGCGGGCCCAGTTGACCACCAAGTGATCTCATTTTGTCAAATACAATTACTTTTCAAAATCAATGATGAACAACGAACAACAATAATCTTTCATGGGCCAAAGTGTTCATTTGTTTTTTTTTTTCAATAAACAGCTTTCTATTTGCCAGTTCGAAATTTAAATAAAACCTCTGATAAGTTACCTCCTTGGTTGCCATGTTTCGGAGTAAAATATCGTTCCATTTTGCCAGCCGCTGCTGGCATGTACGAGTATTTAGCCAGTACAGCAATTTTGATTTATCTTGAAGAAGGTTGTCAAAATAATGCTGAAATTTCCAAGAATGTTTGAGAAAAAATAATTACTGTAAATGGTTTCACTGATTGGCGCATTAGTATTAATAAACGTATGTTGGCGATATTTCTGCGTTAGGTACGTGGGTTCGTTCTTGGGTTGTAGGACGATTTACGTATCTCTCTGTTATCAAAGTCGCAAAACAATATTTTTTACGTCATTACTTTGTTTGTTAGGTATTGCTTCACTTGAACTGTTAAAAATACTAAGTACTATTGGTGTAAAGGCTTAGTTGAAATATTTAAGGCTTCTCCGTCCCTAAAATTAGCAACTCGAGTCACGATGTTTCAAACATCGAACGTAATAGCTTGGAAACAGAGACATGTTATGGAAGGTAGATAGGTTACAAGCAGAGATTTGTTACCATAGATGGGTTGTGCACTAACAAACAACATTTGAAAATCGAACCCATTTACACACACACATTATTATAGGCAGTTCGCTTCCGTCGCACCGAATGCTACTAAGAAATAGAGATGCCAATTGGCATCATTTTATTTGCTTCACTTTTGGACGCATGTGACCTATCTACCTGCCCTTATATATAGCATATCTATGGTTTCAAGCGTAACGTGAAGCAAATAACAAGGTGCCAATTGGCAACTCTTTTCTTAGTAGCATTCGGTGCAACGGAAGCGAACTACCTACAAAGTTGTGTGTGTAAGTGAGTTCTATTTTCGAATGTTGTTTGTTAGTGCATAACCCATCTATGGTAACAAATCTCTGCTTGGATATAAATTTCTTGTCGGTTCGTATACTGTAGCGTGGCTGTTGGCTGTTACGTCAATCGCTGCAGACGAATCGTGCGAAAATTGTGGTTTTTATGTAATTACAAATAAAATAAGAAGAATTTCCAAAAAGTAAGAAAACCAAATAATTTTATATTTTTTTGTTGCGAAGTTCATAAATTATCATAATGTTTCGATTTAAATTGCAGCATTTCTATGGTTACAACTAGAAAAAAAAGGTTGCATTGGGATTCTTTTTCTTTAGTTCTGTGTATTGAATTAGAATTCGAGAAAATCAAAATCACTCCTCATATTCTGTAAATTAAAAAACAATTTGTTTTTATTTCAATAATAATTTTAGACAAAAAAAAACCACTTCAAACGCACTAGTCGCCACTACAATTTTCGAAGGATCCCCTCTTTCCAACAAAAAAGGATTCATCAAAATCGGTTCATAAACGACGAAGTTATCCGCGAACACACATAAAAAATAATATATTTTTAGTCAAATTGAGAAACCTCCTCTTTTTTTTGACGTGGTTAAAAATATCCTTAATTGAAATAAAAAGTGGTTACAAAGTTGGTTGTTGGCGGTGGTATAAGTTTTAATACGGAGCAGATACTAAAATCCAGAAGATCATTTAAAGGTGTTTTAGTCACTTAAGAGGTACTAGAATCCGATTGTGTTATCTCGTGCACGTACAGTTTTTTCCATTCAGTGTTTCACATCAGCATTAAACAACACAAGTATTATCTTATTCCAATACAAATGCTTATTATCCGACGCTTTTACGGTGAAGGAAAACATTGTGAGGAAACCTGCACACACCCCCGAAGAAACTCGAAGGTTGTGTGTGAAGTCGATCAACCCGTACTGGGCTCGCGTGGTCGACTAAGGCCTGATCGCCCTAATTCAGGGTAAGCTCGAGTCCCTCGGGGGGGGACGTAAATGAGCTGATATGATGATGATTGTAGGTGTACACAACATTGACATAAAATTATTATTAAAAAAACATAGAAAAATACTATGTTACTTTAAAATTTTGGCAAGGAGTTACAAAATAATAGGTCTTTACCTATGAAATTGCCGATTCAGTTTTTAAAGTTTAATTTACATTTTTATTGAAAATAAAAAAGTTATCTTTGACACTACTTATGGTCTTTTATTAGTAACTAGTGGCATGTCTTTCATGTTCCAAACCCCTGAGTTATGTACCAATTGAATGGAACAAAGGCGTTTTCTTAGTGGTCAGATGGGGCAATTTTTTAGACTGTTAATTTTCTTAAAATTTTCCTGAAAGTGACGAAATCTTATGCGGGGTAAATATGACATTAGTAACGAAGAAACTGCTGCGATAACTCTCGAGCTTTAAATTTTCAGGTGAAAAAACCCGACTTCATGGGTATGGGGTTAAAGCCACCGTGCTCTCAAAATATCTAAACAATAGGCATATGTTTACCACCATTTAATTTGTAATAGTCTAATGCTATTTTGAGAATAACCTATTGTTCTTAATATTAATTTTCATCTATACAATCGGCGATTTCATATGTAAAGACCTAATACATATATATACATTTTGAAGAGTTTAGATTTGTGTTGCAGTTTAGCCAGCGAGTACCCAACTAGCAAAGTTTGATCGTATAATGATCGAGAAAACGTTTTGGTCACAACCTGAGGTTGGACCATTTTGGTCGTATTGCAATCGTATTAACGTTTATACGACGCGAAATAGGCGGAAATTATAAAACTTACAGTCGTATAGCAGACGTGTTAAGGTCGTATTAATGAATACTAGGAAGTTAACAGTCATATAAATATCAAATATACAAAATACATTCGTATAGCAATCATGAAAGTGATTGAGATATGACCATCTTGTCGTATAGTAATCTATTAGACGTCATATAACTTTACAAAAATTGTGAAGTAATCATTGGCATAACCTTTACACGGATACATGATGTCTACGTAGTTCAGTGGATGTGAATGAAGTGTAAGATAATAACTATTTAAAAATTGTTTAATCACATTATTATATCTGCCATGTTTATTACTAAATGTTATTTGTAATAAAGTTAATATATTAGTTGGTCTTAGTAACTCTTAGTATCTACCTTTTCTAATGCGAATTTAATTTCTCGACGATTATTAATGTTATTTTATATAATTTTTAATGCCCCCTTCGAATTATTGTAGAATAATATTAATTAATTATATTATTTATTTATGTTATTTTTAATATTACATTAATGCAACTTTATGTAGTGATGATAACTATTATAAGACACCTTATGACTGTAAGTCACATTACACGACTTTAATTTATTTGCTGTCCGCCATTTTCAGGGTACCGTTAAAGAAGTAAAAACCCATGGCACAAAAATTTCATTGAAATAACAATATGGTAGTGATTGTAGAAGTTGATAAATTTTTAACTTTGAACTGTTTAATTTTAACTAAAAACGAACCAAAAAAATCACAACAAAGGAAAATATACAAGTTCAGTTTGTAAAAGAGTAGCACGTAAAACCATTAAATAATTAAAGTATTTATAATAATAAGTTATAAAACCTTTTCAAAACCTTTAGTTATTTAAGGCGTATCCATCTTAATTTTCGTCTTTTAAACATTGTATAAAAGTCGTGTAAGCATTCTCAAAAGTTCTTATACAAAACGGGTACAGGACAATACGTTTTGTAAGAGGTATATTTATGACGTTTATATGGTTGTCAAGTAAAAATCTTATTACTGACCAAAAGCAGTGTTGTGGTCGCCATTGCAACCTCCTGATTATCGTCATATAAATTACATCTATATCACTTTAAGTCGCAACCACAACATAGTCTTTTAGCAGACATAATTGTGACATTTAAAAGTTCATCTTTTAAGAGTTGTTTAACTGTCAAAAAGTCATAAAGTGGTCGTAAACGAGATTAATACACGATAATCATATATATTTCGTTTAAAGGACAAAGAGTTGTATAAAAAGGTTCTGTAAATGCCATAGCTGCGACTGTTATAAGATGGTCATATAATTTGATCGTGTAAACGTTTTCTGGACAAAATTAAATGACTAAAGTATTATGCGACCACACGTTCGTATAAAATACTGTTACACAATTCCTTGAAATTTGAGATACCACTATATAACATCTATATAACCAAATGTTATTTAATCTCTAAATTATAGGACAACTTTGCTAGTTGGGTAGTGCTCCATAGGCACACCCTGGACACTTCATACAACGGGCCAGAAATGACATTTCAATAAAGGAATGACGGAACAAACAAAATGGCGGCGAAATCCTATAACGTTCGACAACCAAACTGTAACCAATCTGTATCAATCTGGGTGACGAGGGGGTGAGGTCGCAATCTAGAGAGCGGCAGGGAGTATCTATACTGTATGTATATATACTGTTAGTACTTATATATATACTGTACTTATATATGTACTTATGTATTTATATATATACTTTTTTTTACTTATATATATACTTTGCCATAGGTATCGGTACAGGCAGGCAGATCGGTAGAAGTTGGCGGGGTCGCGTCTCGTCTGTACCGAGTGCCGTGATGCCGTGTATCGATCGCACCTTGGCGCGCGCGGCCCGGCCAGCTATGAGTACCAGCCGTCGCACAAATATATATACATACACTGTACACTCTGTAAAACGTCACTCGATATAAAGATTCACTCTTTAAAACGTCAAAATTTTCTGGCTCCAGTTGGTTTACTTTGACGCTAATTTCTCTCTGTATAACGAAAACTCTCAATAACGTCACAAAATGCCCGGTGCCGTAAACTCATATAGCGACACTCATACCGGACCGGACTCATAAGTCCTATATAGAGTTTCGCTATATAGAGTTTCGCTATATAGAGTTTCGCTATATAGAGTTTCGCTATATAGAGTTTACACTGTATATTCATTCATAATACGTCCTGTAAACACCTAATTTGCATGACGACATAAAAATAATCAATATGCAATATGATTGCATCTTGCTGCTAAAGTCGCGGAGAAATATCTTATCCTTCCAACTTAACTATTGATTTGTTCAAGTTACGAGTTATTTCCTATATTATCCAATTAATTAACATGGACGGTGCTATAAATAATTGAAAACGCTAAACACGTTAAAAAACCGACTGCAATCGCAACAACTTAGAACATTATTGCTTTATTATTTTTGGTTTTTGTTAATTTTCTAATAAAGTGCTACACCGATTTTGATAAAATTTATATGGGACCACGCGGGAAGCACTAGCTTTCAAATAAAAAAATAATCATAAAAATCGGTTCACCCAGTTAAAAGTTCTGAGGTAACACTCATAAAAAAAGAAGAAAAAAACGCAGTCGAATTGAGAACCTCCTCCTTTTTGGAAGTCGGTTGAAAAGTGACCAAGTGCGTCTCGGACCACATTTTTTTTTTGTATGGGAAATCTGCAGTTTTGTATGGGAACTTTTTACAACTCCATGTGCACATATAACCTTGTCGACTATAACTTTAAAAATTAAAATTGTATTTATCTTATTATTCAAAATAGAAATCTAATAAATTCAAAATATTTTTGTGCCAAATTTTATGCGATTCGTATCAAAAATGTAAAAGTTCTATATATGGCATTTTGTGACTTTCTATGTCGTAATACGACGGACAGACAGAATGATATCGTTAAGGTTCTTGTGCAAGGGTACCTTTAAGTCTGATTGTTCAACGTAAATAAAATCAGTCCTTTTATTTTTTCGTACTTTTTTGTTCGATATTGATTTAATATAGTCATCATATCAGCCGAAAGACGTCCACTGCTGGACAAAGGCCTCCCCCAAGGATTTCCATCACGACCGGTCCTGCGCTGCCCGCATCCAGGGGCTTCCCGCGACTTCCGCCAGGTTTTCGGTTCACCGAGTGGAAGGCCTGCCTACGCTACGTCTTCCAGTGCGCGGTGGTTTGATATGTACTAAACTACTAAGAGCGTCGGTGGCGTAACGGCTAGGGCCGCCGCCTCCTGTCCGGGAGGTCGTGGTTCAAATCCCGCCACGTACCAATGTGATTTCGAATTTCAATTTCATATGTACGTTTATCCGACGCTCTAACGGTGAAAGAAAACATCGTGAGGTAACCTGCACACGCCTGCGAAGACACTCGGCCCGCGGCTGGGCCCGCGTGGTCGACTGAGGCCCGTTCGCCCTAATTCAGGGTAGGCTCGAGCCCCTCGGTGGGGACGTATTTGAGCTGATATGATGACACTACTGTAACCAAATAGCGTCGTTACCGGTTTTCATATCGTTTGCTTAAATAATATTATTGTTAATTTAGACAATGCTGTGAATATACATATACATACAATACAAAATACGTACAATACAATTAACGTAACGAGAATTGGAAGACCTACTCGTAAACCACACTTTGATTGTGTGTAACAACGTTTACATATTTGTTACATTCAAAGAATTAAAGTAGGGCAAAATCTAATAAAGTGGGCCAAGGCTTTTGCGTCGTTTCGTTGTATTTTCGGAAACAAATCCATAGCTGCACATCTTAGTTTGTTTTTACCCGAGTGGCAAAAATGGAGGGCAATGTTTTTCGTGTGTACGTATGTATGTCTCTTTGGCTGAGTATGTAGGTTAAATGGCTTGATGGATTATAGAGTGTGAGGTGTTGTTGATTATAGAAATTTAAATAATATAGGAACATTATTTAGATTTCCGTGGTATTAATGAACCCATGAGTAACTACAAATCTAAATAATATAGGCACATTATTTAGATTTCCATGGTATTAATGACCCCATAAGTAACTACAAATCTAAATAATATGGGCTCACTATTTAGATTTCCATGGTATTGACCCCCTGAGTAACTACAAATCTAAATAATATAGGCATATTATTTAGGCTTCCCTGGTATTAATGACCCCATGAGTAACTACAAATCTGAATAATATAGGCACATTATTTAGATTTCCATGGTATTGACCCCCTGAGTAACTACAAATCTAAATAATATAGGCACATTATTTAGATTTCCATGGTATTGACCCCCTGAGTAACTACAAATCTAAATAATATAGGCACATTATTTAGACTTCCATGGTATTAATGACCCCATGAGTAACTACAAATCTGAATAATATAGGCACATTATTTAGATTTCCATGGTATTGACCCCCTGAGTAACTACAAATCTAAATAATATAGGCACATTATTTAGACTTCCATGGTATTAATGACCCCATGAGTAACTACAAATCTAAATATTATAGGCACATTATTTAGATTTCCATGGTATTGACCCCCCGAGTGATTAGAAATCTAAATAACATAGGCACATTATTATGATTTCCATGGTATTGACCCCCTGAGTGATTAGAAATCTAAATAAGTTGGTAGCGGTGGCGGTGGTATAATCCACGAAAATATTTCCATTTGGCGCCATCACCTGAAGGAATAATTTTAACCCGGCGAGGATGTGGAGGGGTCATTTTGACCCTGTCAATTTTTAATCGAGTGTAGTTTTTTTTCCCGCGGTCATAGGACGTTGGACGTCTCAGTAGCTGTTGCTAAGAGACCCACCCGCCCACACGTTCAACACTGCTTTTTAGTCGGCCGCCGCCTGCGAACAGAGTCGCACATGCGCAAAGTCAAAAAGATTAAATATCACCCTACCAAAAGCATTACAATCCAGCCTTTAGCAGTGTCTTCATACAGTTCAGTATTTTTAAACCTATGCTAAAACTAATGTAATAAAAACATTTTGTATTATTACATGTGTTTTTTTTTGCAAAATCCATACAATATTACCCAAATAATAGAGTCAACTTGAATTCTTTGTTGAAAAATATAAATATAGCCATTAAAAATGCAATAAAATACAGGGTCAAATATACCCTCCACAACCGCCACGTAACTTTTTTCACCACATCCTCGCCGGGTTAATAATTAATATAATTGTGTTGTTTAAAGAAAATCAGTCTGCATCGGATATTTCTGGTATGGAGGTATGTCGGGCAGCAAGCTCATTTACCGAATTCCTGCATATAGTGAAATTATAATTTTGAACAAAAAAAAACCGACTTCAAACAGAAAACTAAGGTTCCCCTCTTTTTCTGTGGGATAGACTTCCATGGTATTAATGAATCATCGGATCCTGGTTTCCTTATCATGGTACCACCCTTGGGATATCTCCTTTCCAACAAAAAAGAATCATCACAATCGGTTCATAAACGACAAAGTTATCCGCGAACACACATAAAAAAAATGACAAATTGAGAAACCTCCTTTTTTTAAAGTCGGTTAAAAATTCAAGTATTTTTTCAACTTTTTATGAAAATAGAGACTATTTAACAAAAGTTTTTTTTAGAATATCACTGGTACTTGTTTTGTTACCTCATGTAGCTCCCAAAGCGTCTATCTATCAACGGGAAGAGATTCAGTATTAGACGTAGTAATTAATATTCACTATTCTGTGGTATTAGCCTAGTTGTGCGTGTTGCATAAACGGCCGTAGACTTGAACTCATTCCTATCTATTCTACTTGTATTGTATCGTCCGCTGACATACTTTTTTGAGTACATCCATGATCTAATAGAGCTCTTGTTATTTTTAATCGACTTCAAAAAAAATAGGAGGTTTCTCAATTGGACCGTATATATTTTTTTATGTGTGTTCGCGGATAACTTCGCCGTTTGTGAATCGATTTTGATGATTCGTTTTTTGTTGGAAAGGAGATATCCCAAGGGTGGTACCATAACTAGTATCTCATTTGTGGTGGTACCATTATAAAAAAAACCAGGATCTGATGATGGCATCCCAGAGAATTTGAGGGGAACCTTAGTTTCCTGTTTAAAGTCGGGTTTTTTTTGTTCAAAATTATACAAGCTTTTATTATGTACCTATAGTAACAAAACATGTTTTTTAAGCTAAGTGGAATTCCCATGGTCTGCATTCCTTGATTCGTATAATTTGGGAATGTTCAAAACGAGAGTGAATAGGCACTATTTGAGCTTGCGTGGTACATTAGGTGAACTTACCATCAGGTGAGGTGCTGCCAAACGCACTATTTTTTTAATAAAAAAATAGAAATATTTGCCATATTTACAATCTATATTGAGCTTGCCGTGTCTGTCTGTATGACTGTTAGTTTGGGACAAATTTTGGAAGCTTAATAATTAGAACCACTTCTCGGTTTCCGATTGAGCTGAAACTTAGCATACACGTTTAGTTTTGAGAACGATGCATGATTAGCCAAGTGACGTCATTCTAAAGCCAATATGGCGGACTCAAAGATGGCGGACGAGTTATTTTTTATGCACTCCCATGATATGGGTATCAAATGAAAGGGTTTGCTGAGAAGAATACGTATTTTTTTTTATTGGAGCTTGTACCTAAAAGTTTTAAAGTTTTTCAAACATTATTACCTAACACCTAGGTACTTAGTTCAGAAAACGAGGCTCATGTTTCCATACAAACGTAGGTCCGCTATAATACAAAAACTACATTCCGGAATGAATTCAAACTTACCAATATATTTATAGAGTAGACACAATCGATATTTGTAATAATTAGACTAATCAATTTAAAAAATTGATCTTTCAGTACAAAACTAATTAATTACGTTTGTTTGTAAGTTTATTCCTACTAATAATATAAACGCAAAAGTTTGCATTTATGGATGTTTGTTACTCTTTCACGCAAAAATTACTGAATGTATCTAGCTGAAACTTTGTAGGTGGACCTGGATTAACATATAGGCTACTTTTTCCACGCTCGCGAGCCGCAGTCACAGAAACTATGTACACGCGAGCGAAGCCGCTAGCAAAATCTAGTTTAAAATAAGGATAGGTGTTGTGTTGTTACATACCTACACCTTTGTTTTTAGGGTTCCGTACCCAAAGGGTAAAAACGGAACCCTATTGCTAAGACTCCGCTGTCTGTCTGTCTGTCTGTCCGTCTGTTACCAGGCTGCATTTCATGAACAGTGATAGCTGGACAGGTGAAATTTTCACAGATGTATTTCTGTTGCCGCTATAACAACAAATACTAAAAATTAGAAAAAGTTTAAAAATAAGGGGGTCTCTAAAAATAAAGGGGGTTTTTAAACGTAAAGAAACTAGTGCCATCTATTATGATGGTACGGAACCCTTTGTGCGCGGTTCTGACTCGCACTTTACCGGTTTTTTTTTACCTTAGCATCGTACTTGTAAGAACCTTATTCGTTTCTATAAATCTATTGTTCCCCTTTTAAATATTTACGATTAAACAACAACGTTGCGCGTCAATGCTTATTAGTTTGTGTTCGGCGATAATCTGTGGAAACGCAGCTCGGTGTGTTGAGGTAATCGCGGGATTATGCAAGAACCACGGACAACCATCACGAAACTCACGAAGCCTTTACCTCGACGGGTGGCGTTGCTCGTGGAGGCTTGCGTTGTGTTGCGACACCACAATAACTTTCTCAGTTCGATTCCAAACGCGACGATTATAAGTTACGAAGAAGATTGGTTCCAGCTTTTTGAACCTTATTGTTGGTTTAAAAGCGTCGTCGGTGGTTCAACGATAACGACTCGGTCCTCCTAATCAAGGGTCCTCCCTGGTTCAAATCCAGACGGCCAATGTTCCAATGAGTTTTTCGAAACTTAAGTACGAAACCTATATACACATCAAATTCCAGATCAGAGAAGGTCGCGTTGCACACCTCCGTGTAAATCTAAATGCCATACATGTGACCGCGGATGATGCTAAGTGCAACACCAGGCAAGCGCCGTGTATCGCTTGGATAACGGTTAATTGTGCCACACGATATGAGAGAGAGTATGGTCAAAGTATATATTATATTAGTACTAACATACAGTATGGACACTCCCTGCCGCTCTCTAGATTAAGACCTTACCCCCTCGTCACCCAGATTGATACAGATTGGTTACAGTTTGGTTGTCGAACGTATAGGATTTCGCCGCCATTTTGTTTGTTCCGTCATTCGTTTTTTGAAATATCATTTCTGGCCCGGTGTATGAAGTGTCCAGGGTGTGGTATGGTTTTAAATATAAACATGGAACTGAGGTAAACGACAGCGCTTTCGCTTTTTTTTGTAACGTCTCTGGGTGTCGGCAACATAATTCACATCACAGCGAGAGCACTGTGAGCGAGCAGTCGAGCACCCCCTCCTCGCCCTCCGACCTGTGCCACGACTCAGCCCCTTGTCGCGTCGCCCACGTTCTTTGTTCTCGCAACAGACTATTTTTAATACCTACATCGTTCCGTTCACAATAATTTATTTTAGTTAATTGGGTCGCGTGCATTCATTAGTAGGCTTAGCCTGCTTATTTTGATATGCAGCATATGTTTTTACACTGTGTCGCCTAGTTTCGTAGTCTTGAACGTGTTGCTAAAGTAGCCAGGGTGGACAACAGAGCTAGGGGTATTATTATGCGCAAATCAATTTCAGTAGATGTAATTCAGTTAATCGCGTGCAGTGTTGTGGAGATTGTAGTTGTAGCCACCAAGTAGGTATCGTATATGGAACAGAAACTGACGATTAGCACCTCACGTCTCGTAGCTATCGTGTTTTAACGTTCCAACGCTGCGCCAGTCCGACCGACAGCTTGTAATAAACACAGCTATAACACAATCGGTGTATGTGGTGCGAAGAATTTTTGTCAACATCAGCTTGACAAGTAAGCTATCTTGGTTTATAGAGCGCACGATATCGTAATACTGTGGCAACGACGTCACGTCAGTGTTATTTTTTGTTTAGATCGTGTCCCTGACACACAAATACATAATCTGATCTTTTCTGCAAACGCGAGGCCTTCCGGTAGGTCGTGTTTCGAACCCTGCCACCTGCAACTGTGTTTTTGAATTTTGATTTCATATGTAAGTACGTTTATCCGACACTCTTCGGTGAAGGTAAACATATCGTGAGGAAACCTGCACACGAGAAAGTTGCGTGTAAAGTCGACCAATCCGCACTAGGTCCGCGTGGTCGACTAAGCCCCGATCGATCGCCCTAATACAGGGTAGGCTATAGCCCCTCGGTGGGGACGTATATGTAGAGATACCTACCACTTTTTTGATCTTTGGCTGTCTTTGTAATTTTTTTCAGAACTTTTATTTATGTGATGTAGATATAGGTCCCCCCCTTCATCGTTGACTGACTATACACGCGTAGCGTGCATTTCACGCTTGTTCATTTGATTAGGTATGGTTTACTGTATGTACCGTTGTGTTATCTAGTTGATCTAACGTCCGTACTCTTTGCTAACGTGCAGTTGGTGCAGTTATCTTACCATCAGGTGAGATGATGCCAAGAGTTTACCAATTGTAATTTTAAATAATTAAAAACGCTAAACACGTTAAAAAACCGACTTAGTACATTTTTGCATTTTTATTTTTGGTTTTTGTTAATTTTATAATAAAGTACTACACCGATTTTGATAAAATTTATATGGGACCACACGGAAAGCACTAGCTTCCAAATAATAAAAGAATGATAAAAATCAGTTGACCCAGTCAAAAGTTCTGAGGTAACACACATAAAAAAAAACATACAGTCGAATTGAGAACCTCCTCCTTTTTGGAAGTCGCTTGAAAAAAAGTTCGCCTGAGCGTCCATGATATGTCATACAACTCTCCGCGACACGGCGGTGGTGTTGCTATTGTATCCAAGCTCTGCTTTATCTGAGGTTTCATTATCACTAAGCAAGCACTGAGTGTCACTTGACACGCAAATATTGCGAAGGAGTTCTTTGCGTTATTGACACTTAGATTCGCGGGAGCTATTCTTGTCTGGCTTGTAGCTTGTAGCTGCCTGACTAGGCTTCTAAGATAAATTGAATCGACATGCAGCTATTAATGTAGAGGTGATCTGTCTGGGTGTATAATTTGCAGGGGAGTGGAAGGGTCGGTGGTGAGGTCGTTGAACCCGGAGGGCTCCAGAGGTAGCGTGTTGGGGGCGCGGGCACACTAGGTCGGTCGTTGCTCCCGTGGCTGGGGTGCAGCGCTCTGCGACGCAGATTGATTTCTGTGCACTTTGTCTGTTCGTCTAGCCCAGCAAGCCATATGTTGTTTGTGTGTTGTCTACTAAAACTAACAGGACCATTCTAGATATCTATACTTCTATTAAAGTATATATTATCTTAGTACTAACATATACAGTATGGAAACTCCCTGCCGCTCCCTAGATTGCGACCTCACCCCCTCGTCACCCAGATTAATACAGATTGGTTACAGTTTGGTTGTCGAACGTATAGGATTTCGCCGCCATTTTGTTTGTTCCGCCATTCCTTTTTTGAAATGTAATTTCTGGGCAGTTGTATGAAGTGTCCAGGGTGTCCTTCTACATTAGTTATAAAGAGGTAGAGTTTGTATGTAGGAGGTAATTTGAAATTTCGTGTTTAATTATTTCACAATTTATTGTTCACAGAAATAGGGACAAACAAACATTAAACAAGATATAAAACATACAAAAGTTACCGCTTATTTATTATATCATATACGTCCCCACCGAGGGGCTCGAGCCTACCCAGAATCAGGGCGATTAGGCCTTAGTCGACCACGCGGGCCCAGTGCGGGTTGGTCGACTTCACACACAACCTTCGAGTTTCTTCGCAGTCGTGTGTAGGTTTCCTCACGATGTTTTCCTTCACCGTTAAAGCAATCGGTAAGCTTATGTACGTAAGTTTTTGAAAAACTCATTGGTACATTGGCCGTCCAGATTTGAACCCGGTACCTCTGGTTAGTTGGACCGAGTCGTTACCGGTTAAGCCACCGACGCTTTTTTACCGCTTATTGCTATAAGAAATTTCTTCCAGCAGACCTTGGAAAGAGAATGTTACAAAAGAATGACACGAGATAACAAAGACAGAGATTTTGAAAAACATAAATTTTGATAACTTAATCCTAAATACCCGACACACAAGTAAATACTACGTACAAAATAAAACATTATATACTACTTAATATGTAAGTTAATAATCATATAAATAAATGTAATAAAATAAACAAACTATAAAACAATTAAATTTGGCTAACTTTAAGAAGGAAAAGACAAGAAGTGTTCTTTAAATTTAGATTTAAAAGAATACTGACTGGCTATCGCGAATCTCGTGTGGAAGTGAGTTCCACAACCTAACGGCATGCACGGATAAGGAATAAGAATAGAAGTCAGTGGAATGGGTGGAAAAAAAGGAGGGATTTGAGATGAGCACAGGATTGATCTATATTCTATACTACTAACTGCTTATCTGATTTAAACAAATCTTTCACCAAAAGTTACAATGGAATTTAAGGACGGACATATGCTGAAAAACGGGGGCGAAGCCGCAGGATACAGCTAGTCTTATTTTTACTTGACTAGTGTGTCGTGTGTACATGTCGACAGATAAGCTTGTAATCATATCAGCTCATATACGTCCCCACCGAGGGGCTCGAGCCTACCCTGAATTAGGGCGATCGGGCCTTAATCGACCACGCGGGCCTAATGCGGGTTGGCCGACTTCACATACAACCTGCGAGTTTCTTCGCAGGCGTGTGCAGGTTTCCTCACGATGTTTTTCCTTCACCGTTAAAGCAATCGGTAAGTATGTACGTAAGTTTTGAAAAACTCATTGGTACATTGGCCGTCCAGATTTGAACCCGGTACCTCTGGTTAGAAGGACCGAGTCGTTACCGGTTGAGCCACCGACGCTTAAGCTTGTAAATTGTTATTTAAATATCGTAGGACGAAAAATTATACATATGTATGTACACAGAGGCTAGCACATCAAGCTAGACATTCGTAGTGCGATTCTGATTCATACGCGTACGGCATAAGAACGGTACCAAAGTCAAAAGTTTCTAGCTTGATGTGCTGGCCACTGTACATGTTTTGAAAAATTTTGTTGTTCGATATTATCATAAAATAAGTAATGCAGTTCATTAAGGCGCTAAGATTACTCAATCCAAACAGGTTGATACGTGTTAAAATATTATCGAACGTAAGTCCATTATCCATTTTAAGTTCAAATCAATGCGGGCTTCAACGCGGCTGTTTCGTTGAAACCGAACGCCCAATTCTCGATTTTTACATGTTTTATTAGTTTTCTTCACTCTTAAATAAGTTTAAAAAAATGTGTTCAATTAAAATGAAAGGTCTTAAAGTCACCGATTTTTGTACGTTGGTTTCATACAACATTAACTATTTGTTTTCCAGAAATTTTGCAATGAATGCCAAAAAACAGGGTCTACAGTATATTTTTTTACATCAAGTGATAATATTTTTAAAATTGATTTTAATTAAATCGATTTTTTTATTACTTTAAGTTTTTTTATAGTGATAGCTTTACCAAAGTTTATTAGTACTAACATACAATATGGACACTCCCTGCCGCTCTCTAGATTGCGACCTCACCCTCTCGTTACCCAGATTGGTTACAGTTTGGTTGTTGAACGTATAGGATTTCGCCACCATTTTGTTTTTTCCGTCATTCATTATTTGAAATGTCATTTCTGGCCCGTCGTATGAAGTGTCCAGGGTGTGGCTTTACACAGTGTTTCAGTAATTTGAATTGAATATTGTCATTTGACCCATCTTAGGGCCTTAATCCATAACTTTACAAGTACGTCTCATTCACATAATTGATATGCACTAGTTTATAATTCAAAAGAAAATCCTTTTATATTGACATCCGCCCGCGCCCCAATGTTTTTGTTTGCTTCTCTTACAAAAACAACTCTCTGCTCCTTACCTGAAAACAGCTGATAATGGGTTCCATAGTCCCCCCTCCTATATCCGATACAGAACCTATAGATAGATAGAGGTAGGTACGTAAGTGCCGTAGTGATTGTTTACATCAGCTGATCTATGTGTACGTATTGCTGTCTCTTTTTGTCCCCCTTCTTTGTTTCCATTCGACATCCCAAAGTAATTTCACTTCAGTGTTGTCTGATTTCTCGACGACGTCGGCGCGGTGGCCGCGCATTTACCAGTATGTTCCCCACTAAATGTGAATACTGTATTTTGAGTTGAACTTTATGTATGACAATGGATTATATTTAAATAAAGTTTAGAAGTATATTCTAGTTATGTGGATGTGAATTCGTAATGTGACCGTGACGTGATGGATGACCTTATTTGAGCAGTGTCAACCAGGAAAACGTGGCGGACCATAATTTATTTATTTATCGACAACTGTGCAGTCGTAAAAGTGAGTTTATTCTTTGTTCTTTTGCTCGAGGACACGGTTAAATATAAATTCCAGAGGTTAACTTATAAAATTCAAACTAAAAATTTTCGTCATTGGAAATTAGGAAGTTCCTTTGGCGTACCGTAACCGCACACATAGGGTTCCGTACCATCATACTAGATGGCGCTAGTTTCTTCACGTTTAAAAAAAAATCACGTGTTTTGTATGGAGACCCCCCTTGGTTTTTCACTTTTTCAAATTTTTAGTATTTGTTGTTATAGTGGCAACAGAAATACATCATCTGTGAAAATTTTAGCTGTCTAGCTATCACTGTTCACGAAATACAGCCTGGTGACAGACGGACAGCGAAGTCTTAGTAATAGGGTCCCGTTTTTATCCTTTTTAAAAACCGCAAAAATTGGTGATCATGATGAGTCGCATTTTGGATAAACTTGTATTGTACATTCATATAGATGTTGACTGTATCCTAAATTTCAACCGACTTCCAAAAAGTGTTTAAAAATCGACTGTATGTTTTTTTGTGTGTGTTATACGCGATTTCTTCGCAGATTGCGAACCGATTTTCATGATTCTTTTTTTATTTGATAGGTTATGCTCCCGAGTTGGTCCCTTACAAATTTTATCAAAATCGTTTTAGTACACCATTAGAAAATTAACAAAAACCGAAAATAATAATGCAAAATTGTACTAAGTTGTTGCGATTAAAGTCGGTTTTTTAACTTGTTTAGCGTTTTTAGTAAACGTAGTAAGATTTTCCAATTTATCCACTAGATATACTAAATACGAGAAGACCCTTTCGCTCGTTATTTAAGATAAAGATAAAAATACTCTTTATTGTACACACGGCGCCACATCAAGCTATGCAAAACTAGTATACGCGGGCCTCGCGTATGTTGAAACGCAAAGGCGTTCCGCGACTCACGCGGCCGACTTATACTGGTTTTGTATAGCTTGATGTGTCGCTGTCCGTACACACGCACTAGTTAAAAAAATAATATAAACAAATTATAAAAACCAAAAAAAACGTAACATAAAAAAAAAACACAATATAAAAAAAGAAACTCCAGCGGTACATTTGGGCGGTCTTATCGCTCAAAGCGATTTCTTCCAGACAACCCGGTGTTTGGAGACAAAAGCATAAAAACAGGTACTTTTTTGGTATTTTACCTTTTACTGCACATACAATCTGAACCAGAAAGTCAAGCGTACAAACATATGTTAGTGCTATATACCATACATATGCCATATACAGGATGTAACAAAATTGGTGTAGATCCCTTTAACTGGGGCTTCTACTCATCATACTGAACAACTTTTGTTCTACGATTTTGCTGAAAAAGTAAAAAAAATAATACTCTTCATACAAATCGATCAGCTGATCGACCGATTTTGTGCATTTTAGTATGGAGGGTCCAATTTTTTTTTGGAGTATTGACTATGCGTTCCTTGGGGAAAGTTGTTCAGTATGACGAGTACAACCCACAGTTAACGGGACCTACACCAATTTTGATACACCCTGTATATTTGTATATGCCATAGCAACTATCCACCACCTTTACCTCCGGTTTGGTTAGGGCCGGGCGATGCGAGCGAGGCAAGCGGGTTCCGCACACGAGCGCCGCGTCGTCGCGTCGGCTGCAGCGCCCGGTTGTCGACCCGCGGCCTTGGAGCCCATCGACAACACCAAAAACACTATACTACTCTCGAGACTACATAAAGTGCTTGCTTACTTTATTAAAGTTTATCCGAAAATCGAGCAAAAACAGCGCAACGTAATTAAAGGCGAATTCGGGCGGCGGCGATTGCAAGTATTAGACAGGGTTCGAAATTCAATCAAGATAATTATTTTCTTTGGTAGTTATCATGATAATTATCAGCGTTGATTCTTATTATTGGCTCTTTAATTTTTTACATAAAATGAAAATAGAAAAAATATTTGTAAAAAAATTACGAAATAAGTTTTAATTGTTTAAGTTTAATCACGTTTCTGATAATAATAATTATCAACGTTATAATTGTCTTTAACCATCAATGATAATCAGGGTTCGAAAGTATAATTATCAATGATAACTATCGCGATAGTAACAAATGGATAATTATCGACTGATAATAACAAAAGATTGCGTTCGTGAAAGTGAACTGTATTCGAACCTGTATTTTCGAACTTGCGTCTATCCGAACGCACAAAGTGTCAACGTGCCGCGCCGCCGTAGGGTTCCTCTTACAAAAAAAAATCAGATAGGATAACAGGATTATGCAAAGATGAGTGAACTTGAGTGTCATTGGTTTTTAAATTAAATATTGTTTATTGAGTTGAATTTGAAAAATGCCTCGTGAGAAAGATCCAATATGGTCATACTTTATTTGCATGAGGACAAAATATACTGGGCTATGGGCTCGGTACAAAAAATGTAGCAGTGAGATGCAAGGAATAATAAATGTATAAACTTTTTTTTTGTCAGAATAGCCCAAATTATAATGTATTTGTTATGAAACAATATAACTAATGAATTTATTACACTGGTGATAATTATCAGATAATTATTTAGACGCGTAATTATCTTGATTTTTTCGAACCCTGATGATAATTATCACTTCGAACCCTGGTATTAGGTACCACAGATGAGATACTAAGTTACTTCGGTATTACTTTAAAGTCAATCAATGCCAATACAATAACATAAACACCGTTACTTGATGCTAATTTTATAATTATGAAGATAATAATTATCAACATTATTACTGTCGATAATTATCAATGATAATTATCACTTCGAACCTTGGTATTAGGTACCACAGATGAGATACTAAGTTACTTCAGTATTACTTTAAATTCAATCAATGCCAATACAATAAGATAAACACCGTCACTTGAATCTAATTTTATAATAATGAAGATAATAATTATCAATGATAATTATCACTCCGAACCTTGGTCTTAGGTACTACAGATGAGATACTAAGTGACTTCAGTATTACTTTAAATTCAATCAATGCCAATACAATAAAATAAACACCGTCACTTGAATCTAATTTTATAATTATGAAGATAATAATTATCAATGATAATTATCACTTCGAACCTTGGTCTTAGGTACCACAGATGAGATACTAAGTTACTTCAGTATTACTTTAAATTCAATCAATGCCAATACAATACAATAAACGTCCGTAAAATATCTTGTAGATGTTTTTGGCATTAATTGCATAATTTTAAATAGTTTATGTTAAATGAATGTAACACACAAAAATCGGTGACTTTAACACCTTTCGTTTTAATTGGACACATTTTTGAAGTAAAAACTTCTTTAGGCGCGTTGGGCATTTATGAGATGGGAAAACCATTGAACTCGCGACATTGTTACCGTTACCGTCACCGTCACCGTTACCTGAAGTGAAAACTTCTTCTCACCGTCACCGTTACCTGAAGTGAAAACTTCTTCAGGCGCGTTAGGCATTTTTGAAATGGGAAAAAACCATTGACTTCGCGACACTGTTACCGTTACCATCATCGTCATCGTCACCTTACCAGGAACAACTTATAAAACTATAAAAAGTTTTCACTTTTGTCGGCACTTTCGGAGTGGTTAGTTTTTTTAAAAAACTTCCTTGAAAGTGAAGAAAAGTAATAAAAACATTTAAAATCGAGAATTGGCGTTTGGTCACAGATTACTAAATAGTTACGTTTGGTTTTAACGTAACAGCCGCGTTAAAGCCCGCATTGATTTGAACTTAAAAAGAATAGATTTACGTTCGTTATTATTTTATCACGGATCGACCTGCTCGGATTCGGATAGAGTCTTCTTAAAGCCTTAAATGCAATGAAGAAATAATAGCTAAAAGGTATAATGTCTTGAAGTAGTACTTGCTGATCGCTTCGGCTGTTATTACAACGATTGTCTCATTTTTTGGTTGGTAACATTAACTATATATGTATATAAGTACTAACATACAGTATGGACACTCCCTGCCGCTCTCTAGATTGCGACCTCACTGGCACATACAGATTGGTTACAGTTTGGTTGTCGAACGAATACGATTTCGGCGCCATTTTGTTTGTTCCGTCATTCCTTTTTTGAAATGTTATTTCTGGCCTGTTGTATGAAGTGTCCAGTGTGTGACCGAAGCCAAAGCGGAACGCTCTGTTACAATATAGTCTTCGTAGTCGGTTTGGCGAATCGAGGCACGCCCGGAGTCAAGTAAGGTCACTTTCGAATAACAAATCAGAGGAGAGCAGCGCGAGATGTCGGCGTTTTGGCGTTGTTGTCGTTTTGCCACGCCGCCGCCGTAGCCATCGACTCGCTTGCGAAGATTTAATAACGGCGATCTGCAGCAAAACAGAAACAAACTTGATATAAGCGTAGCGTCACACACTTTAAACAAACGACTAGCAGTGCACCTACGAGCTACGTGCTGTGCTGTTGACCCAATATTGTTGTTGTAGATCTGTGCGTGTCTGTGTTGATCTAGACACATGGAAGTGTGTCCGCCAAGTTCGAACAGAAAATGGCGACACCGGCCGTGGGTTATCAGTTTATCACACTAATATTATAAAGGCGAACGTTTGTGAGTGTGTATGTTTGTAACTTCTTGACGCAAATACTACTGAACGGATCTGGCTGAAATTTGATAGGTAGACAGATTAGGGCCTGGATTAACACATAGGCTACTTTTTTTCACGCTCGCGAACCGCTTGCGCACTGCGCACATCATAGAAACGTTGTCCATGCGGGTGAAGCCGCGGGAAACAGCTAGTTTATTATATTACACGAACCATTTCGGGCCACTTTCGACCTAAGTACCTGTAACTTAAAATCTGTTTGACTTACACACCGACTGATTGACTGACACTGATAATCAAAATTATATAGACCACTTTCAGGTAACTTATATACCTACTTAAAATTTGGCATCGAGGTAGGTTATTGGACGTGTACAAAGAAAAAAATCGAAAAAATGCCAAGTGTGAGTTTTACTCGCGCATCGAGGGGTCCGTATTTCCATTACTCAGCAAAATATATATGTGGCAGGCATACTGTATGTCATCATTTTAAAAATGGTCAGGCAAATTATAAAATTGCAAGGCTGAGGCTCTTTGACTGTTAAATTAATCAAACCTGACCGAACCTGACAACGCTCGCTCATTTATTAGTTACTAGCTGTTTCCCGCGGCTTCACCCGCGTGGACCACGTTTCTATGACTTTTCGAGGGTGCGCAGTGCGCGAGCCGCAAGCGGCTCGCGAGCGTGGTAAAAAGTAGCCTCTGTCTGAATCCAGGTCCTAATCTGTCTACCTACCAAATTTCAGCCAAATCCGTTCAGTAGTTTTTGCGGGAAAGCGTAACAGACAGACAGAGTTACTTTCGCATTTATAATATTATATAGTAGGGGGATTAGTAGGGATTAGGCGTATACAATCGAAAAACTGGCCAAGTGCTAGTCGGACTTGCGAAACAAGTGTTTCTTACTTTATATCAAAATGAAAGGCCATTTCCAGATGACTTAGAAACTGGTTTGGCATTTAGGCAGGTTATTAGGCGTATACAAAGGAAAAAGACAAACCGGCCAAGTGTGAGTCGGAGTCAAGTAAACTGGATAGCGTGCCACCGCTACGCATTGGCATTGAAATTTGGAATCGAAATAGGTTTATTAGGCGTATTGAGTAAAAATTCAATAATTGAAAACGCTAAACACGTTAAAAAACCGATTTCCATCGCAACAAATTAGTACATTTTTGCATTATTATTTTTGGTTTTTGTTAAATTTTCACTAAAGTACTACACCGATTTTGATAAAATTTATATGGGACCACACGGGGAGCACTAGCCTTCAAATAAAAAAAGAATAATAAAAATCGGTTCACCCCAGAGATTAGTACTAATATATATACTGTGCCAGAGATATGCTATAGGTTACATGCGTCTAAAAAGTGAAGCAAAAAAAAGATGCCAATTGGCATCTCTTTTCTTAGTAACATTCGGTGCAATAGAAGGGAACTACCTATAACATTGTGTGTGTAAATGGCTTCGATTTTCAAATGTTGTTTGTTAGTGCATTACCCATCTATGGTAACAAATCTCTGGTTCACCCAGTCAAAAGTTCTGAGGTAACAAACATAAAAAAAACAGACGAATTGAGAACCTCCTCCTTTTTGGAAGTCGGTTGAAAAACTGGCGAAGTGCGACTTGGTCATGCGCACCGAGGGTTCGATACCACCAAAAATAATGTGTTACATGTATGTCAATTACTTGAATGAAGATAGGAAATATAACTACTTACTTACAAAAAATGATATCCTTTTTTTTTCACAATTGGTAAGCCCTTGGCATCATCTCACCTGATGGAAGCAGGCTTACCAAGATTCCCCAAAACAAAACATAAATGTGAAATGTAGCCAAGTTCGATATAAAAAAATAACAGCGATCTAAATGGGTGGGTAGGTACCAAAGTCTATCATCATCATCATATCAGCCACAAATCGTCCACTGCTGGACAAAGGCCACCCCCAAGGATTTCCACGACGAGCGGTCCTGCGCTGCCCGCATCCATCGGCTTCCCGCGATCTTCACCAGGTCATCGGTCCACCGCGTGGGAGGGCTGCCTACGCTACGTTTTCCGGTGCGCGGTCGCCACTCGAGAACTTTACTGCCCCATCGGCCATCTGTTCTACGAGCTATGTGCCCTGCCCACTGCCACTTCAGTTTAGCGATTCTGTGAGCTATGTCGGTTACTTTAGTTCTACGGTTACCAAGTTCTATAGTGTTTCCTAAATCAAGCTACGGAACTTGAAATTGAAATATTTATTTTAGACTTCTGCAATTTTTTTTATTCACTTGTATTGTAACTACTTAGTACAATTTTGTATTACTGTAATTGTTTTTGTTAATTTTCTAAAAAAAGTACTACACTGATTTTGATAAAATTTATACTGGGACCAACCTGGCAGCGTAATCGAATAAAAAAATAATTAAAATCGGTTCACAATCTGCGAAGATGTTGCGTAACAAACATACAAAAAAACCGGCCAAGTGCGAGTCAGAACCGCACACATAGAGTTCCGTCCGTACCATCATACTAGATGGCGCTAGTTTCACGTTTCAAAAACCATCATACGCCATCTAGGCGCTAGTTTCTTCACGTTTAAAAAAATACACCATTTTTGTATGGAGACTCACTTTTTTTAATTTTTAGTATTTGTTGTTATAGCGGCAATAGACAATCATTTGTGAAAATTTCAGCTGTCTAACTATCACGGTTCATGAAATACAGCCTGGTGACAGACGGACGGACATCGAAGGCTTAGTAATAGCACACTCTGGACACTTCATACAACGGGCTAGAAATGACATTTCAAAACAGGAATGACGCAACAAACAAAATGGCGGCGAAATCTTATACGTTCGACAACCAAACTGTAACCAATCTGTATCAATCTGGGTGACGAGGGGGTGAGGTCGCAATCTAGAGAGCGGCAGGGAGTGTCCATACTGTATGTTGGTACTAATATACATATATACTTTGGTAATAGGGTCTCGTTTTTACCCTTTGAGTACGGATCCCTAAAAAACAAACAACCTTTTGGAAGTCGAGTCGAATGAAAATGGTTTACAAAGTACGGACAGCGACACATCAAGCTATACAAAACCAGTATAAGCTGGCCGCGCGACGCCTTTGCGTTTCAACATACGCGAGGCTCTCGTATACTGGTTTTGTATAGCTTGATGTGGTGCCGTGTGTACCTGTAAGTTCTACCTGGCGGGCTTGGCAACAGCACCTGGCGATTCTCAGACTTTTTGCGTGAGATACATTGAATTGTAAGTGAACAGGTTTTGTTGTACTCGAGAACAAGTCGGAGCTACGTCTGAGATCTTTCTGTGCAGTTTGTATGCTGCTGGCTTCGACCTAAGACAAGCTATGAAGCAAATATTACCTTTTGAAATCTACTTCTTTAAGGCGGTAATATTACAGATTTTCATTATTTTTGACGTCAATTATTCCTAAACGATAGAAAACCCAAGGTTGAAAAAAAATACCCTTATAGTTCTAAACGATGGAAAACCCACGGTTGAAAAAAATACCCTTATATTAATTACCCTTAAAAATACCCGGATGATGTTCCTGACAATCAAAAGCAAAATTTACCTTTTGAAATTCACTTCTTTAAGGCGGTAATATTACAGATTTTAATTATTTTTGTCGTCAATTACTCCTAAAGGATAGAAAACCCAAGGTTTAAAAAAATACCCTTATTGTTGATGATGTTCCTTAAAGTCAAAAGCAAAATTTACCTTTCGAAATCTACTTCTTTAAGGCGGTAATATTATAGATTTTCATTATTTTTGTCGTCAATTACTCCTAAAGGATAGAAAACCCAAGGTTTAAAAAAATACCCTTATTGTTGATGATGTTCCTTAAAGTCAAAAGCAAAATTTACCTTTCGAAATCTACTTCTTTAAGGCGGTAATATTACAGATTTTCATTATTTTTGAGATCAATTACTCCTAAAGGATAAAAAACCCAAGGTTGAAAAAAAATACCCTTATTGTTGATGATGTTCTTTAAAGTCAAAAGCTATTAGAAACACGATTGAGCAGTTTTGGCTCGATAGAAAAAAAATCCCAAAGATAGGTCTAACCGTTACTTTCAACTCTAGTTACGACTAATATTTTGAAGTATAAATTAAAAAATATGTACAACAATATTGTTATGATAAGACAAAGTGGGAAATGTGATTATTTTTTATACTTTCATTCAGAGAATTGAATATTAACGAAATAACGTTGAAAAAGTGCAAAACACATATATATATATATATATATATATATATATATATATATATATATATATATATATATATATATAATGATATAGGGTGATTGCTATAGTAATTGGCCATGTTACAGTAATTGACCAATAAAAACATAAAAGAAAGAAATAGGCTTATTTGAACTGACTCGTGAACGAACGAGACAAATGCACATTGTTTGTTTAAGTTTTGTTCATTTAGTTCTCTTAATTCAACGTAGATGGCACTCTTGGTCGTGAGAAGTCAGTTTGAAAAAAATGTTGGCGAAATACGCGTGCGTGTTTTGAAAATAAATTAAGTGATTACTTGAAATATTTCATCATCTTGATTTTCCTGTGTTTCTTAAGGTTTGTATGTTTAATACTTCTTCAATAATATAAGTGGGAGCTTACATTTTTGCCGATTTCATTGCATTCAATCAAATCATAACCTTAAAAACATTGCCTGCTAATAACTGAATCAATTTTGAATCAATTTTAGTAATTGGCCTCCCCCGGCCAACAACTGTATTTACGTCATGTTCATTGTGAAAGCATATATTTAGACTTAGTAAGTTATCCATCTAAACATACAAACATCTCATCTATTTCTATACACCAGATCAGTAATTGGCCGGGGGGACAATAACTGTAACGGCCAATAACTAAACCAATAACTTTAAATACATTTATTTCTGTCTTTCTGATGAAAAAGAACTGAAAAGAGCTGAAAAGAAAATAAAGTTAGAGGACAATAAATTTAAAAAGGCAAAAAAAATATCGAAGGATAAAGAGATCTCCAACTGCCAAGTTTGTAAAAAACTAATAAGAAAGATAAAGATAAAATGTTGTGAGTGTCAGAATGTTTTCCATAAAACGTGCATTCCTAGAACGCATCATGTGCATATACCCGAAGAAGAAGGAGACGATTTTATGTGTCATATCTGTTTCCACATAGATGACCACAGCATTAGTGGACCTGAAGAGAATGATAGTGACAGCGATGAATTCCTTAACACCCTTAAAGAACGACAGATTGAATTAGAATCAAAGGTGATTAAATTTTAGTATTCGTGGGTTTTAATGGATAATAATAATTAATGGAGAGATTAATGTATGCCAAATTATAATAAATGATAAAGTAAGAAAATAAACGGTATTTAATTTAAATGGCGTGTAAGTTTCGGCGATGGCCAATTACTAAATTTTTGTTGGCCAATTACTGTATTTTGACGGCCCATTACTAAATTTAGTAGGTTAACGTATTTAAAAGACTTCTTAGTGCAGTAAATCTATTTTTATTCTTAATCTTTCTTTATTTTCCGTAACCTTATAAATCATGCTTTCATTGGGTACAAATACAATTTAGATATTTTAAACATACTATATTTTATATACATTTGCGGCAAAAAATCCGATAAAGTGGCCAATTACTATAGCTTTCACCCTATCCGATATATACCAAGGCATTTTTAGTGATATATATAAAAACTTTTAATTTTATTACTTATGTTTATTGGATACTGTGGATATATAATTATACTGAGGTATGGTGTACTCTTTGAATTTCTGTGAGACTGATTATTACTGGTAATCTACACTAATATTATAAAGAGGAAAGATTTGTATTTTTGTGTGTGTGTGTGTATG
The DNA here is from genome assembly GCA_947284805.1 of Coleophora flavipennella. Lineage (NCBI taxonomy): Eukaryota > Metazoa > Arthropoda > Insecta > Lepidoptera > Coleophoridae > Coleophora > Coleophora flavipennella. Next base: position 7,174,777 of record OX369300.1, read on the forward strand.
TTTATAATGAATAAACTCAAAAACTACTGATCAGATTTTAAAAATTCTTTCGCCATTAGAATGCTACATTATCGCTGAGTAACATAGGCTATATTTATTACTAGAAAAAATGAGGGATCCTTGATAAACCTTCAGTAACGTGAACCAAGGTGTAAAAAAATTTGCTTAAAAATTTCTTTCATCGCATACGCTACGGAAACTATTGATGATAGAACAACAAAATGTTCTACAATATTAGAGAACATATCAATACCTACAAAAAACTTCGCGGTACTATATGTCCAACTATTGTAGTTATTTCACTATAACCACTTTTTACATTTTAAAAGTTAATAAAAAACTGACCAAAATCAGACAATGATAACCATACCTTAGTATTAACCCTTATCCAAATAAATTATTTTATAATCAAAAATGTTTCGATATCTATAGATAAACTTTTGAATTACTTAAATCGGACATTCCATTCAGAAGATATTAAGAATTTATGAAAATAAACACCGCCACCGCGCAATGACCAGTGTGGCCCTAAGCAATGCAGCCTTAGCGTAGTAATAATAATATTATTATAAAGAGGATGGATTTGTTTGTTTGCATTGAACAGGCTCCGAAACTACTGGACCGATTTGAGAAATTCTTTCACTGTTGGGAAGCTACACTATCCGCGGTTGCTACAGGCTATATTATAAAATAATAAATATAAGGTGTGAAAAAATTACCTAAAAAATTCCTGCATTATCAACAAAAAGTAGTGTAGTGTAGTGTGAAAGGGGGTAGGGTGTAGGGTGAAGGGTGTAGGGGGTAGTGTATAGTGTGTAGTGTATTGAAGTGTAGTGTAATGTAGTGTAGAATAGTGCAATGTAGTGTAGAATAGTGCAGTGTAGTGCTGTGTAGTGCAGTGTAGTGTAGTGCAGTGGAGTGTAGTGTAGTGCAGTGGAGTGCAGTGTAGTGCAGTGGAGTGCAGTGGAGTGCAGTGTAGTGCAGTGGAGTGCATTGGAGTGAAGTGGAGTGCAGTGTAGTGCAGTGCAGTGTAGTGTATTGCATTGTAGTGTAGTATAAAGCGGTACGAAGTTCGCCGGGACAGCTAGTAATTAATAATTGAAAGAATTATTACTAGGATGAATTAATTTATTTAAAGCTACTAGTGTGCCTACTTGTTAATCTTATAGCAATATAATAAAAGTAACATAAAATAGATTAAAAACAGTAAAAAAGAAATAAAAAATTATTGTTATTAAAAAAAGTCTTGTTATAGCAGAAATCAAGAACGCGAACGACCGCACAATAATGATAAATAAGTCACTGCACTAACGTGTATTGTGTACTCACAACACAAGTCTTTATCAACATAATGGCGCATTTACACTCAGCCCTGTTGGGCAGGGAAGTGAGCAGGGCAGTGGGCAGCTGCTCGAGTGTGTAAATAGGTCACTCGCGCTGTCACTGCTCATGCCGCTGCCACAGTATTACAATATAGCGGCTTACAGCAGCGCAACGATTGTACTTACGCAGAGCAACGGAAGGGTACATCAAAGGTGTTGCGCTACTGTAAGCCATATCGCAATACTGTACCGCTGCCGCTGCCATTGCTACGAGTCTCGGCTTTCGTGTGGAAGTCAAAGGAATTGGCTGAGTGTGAACGATTGTTATTTAGCTGAGTATTTAGGCAAAGTATTTAATATATTAGTACTAACATACAGTATGGACACTCCCTGCCGCTCTCTAGATTCCGGCCTCACCTTCTCGTCACCCAGATTGATGCAGATTGGTTATAGTTTGGTTCTCGAACCTACAGAATTTCGCCGTTGTTTTGTTTGCTCCGTCATTTGTTTTTAGAAATTTCATTACACGACCGTTACCGTTTTTACCGTTGTATACAGTGTACGGGGTGTGATTTAGGGCTGCTGTAGGTTGTCCCGAGAAGTATTTCTGGCAGTAGCAGTGGCTGAGTGTAAATCCCGGGTAAGATCCAAAAAATTAAATGCCTTTGAAAGTGATCGAGTGCTAGTCCTATCATTGTTATTTTCATTTTCGACTTATTCAATAAAAACTTGAAATTATAAATTTATTAAAAAAAACCCGGGGCCAAATGCGAGTCGGAACCGCACACAAAGGGTTCCGTACCATCATACTAGATGGCGCTATAGTTTCTTCATGTTTAAAAAAACCGCGTTTTTTGTATTTTTCATTTTTTTATTTACAATTGGTAAACCCTTGACAACATCTCACCTGGTGGTAAGTGACGATGTTGCCGAAGATGGAAGCGGGCTCACCAATATTACCAAACGCAATGGGGAACTGGCTATCTTATCTTCATGCTGGAACACACCAATGATATCAACATTGATATTTGGCGGCAAGACTTAGATAAGATGGTGGTAGCTAGCCAGGCGGGCTTAGAAAATGCCCTACCACCAACCAAACCGAGTCTTACAATTGACCCCGCCGGGAATCAAACCCGCGACCTCTTGTGTAAAGCCAGTGAACTTTGCCTCTGAGCTACGGAGGCGGTTACTTGTATGGACTAATGGAGAGGAGACCCCCTTATTTTTTTAATTTTTCTAATTTTTGATATTTGTTGTTGTAGCGGCAACAGAAATACATCATCTGTAAAAATTTCAACTGTCTAGCTATCACGGTTCATGAAATACAGCCTGGTGACAGACGGACGGATAGTGAAATCTTAGTAATAGGGTCCCTTTTTTGCCCTTTGGGTACGGAACCCTAAAAACGATTGCATATAAACATTACCCCTCTTTTTGGGAAGTCAAAAAACCAATTTTATTTTTTGAAAATTTGTGCCTTGTTTATCTGTAAGACCAGTCACTTATCACTATTTAAAAAAAAAATTATAACTGGCTAGTTTAAAAAAAAATCTATAATGTTAATGAATTATTCGATTAACAAATAATGTGACCATGACAATCATAAAGGACAATGCTCATAATGTATGGAAACAAAACCCAGGTCCGTCGCAAACGAAATGTATCTTAAATTATAGGTAAAAATGAGTAATTAAGTACTGCATAGGGGGCATCATCGAAATTATGGGCTAAGTGTGTGAAATTGCTTTTCGAATTTTTGCAGGGGTTATATTAATGTATTAGTAAAAGGAGCAGTAAATAGTAACAGATGCGGTTAAAAAGCGTATAATATGACAAGTACTTAGCCCTTTTAAAAGATTATCAATAAAAATAATGTCTGGTAAAAAAAATATTAAGAAAAGTATAGGTATGTTTATTTTAATAATTTAAATGCCTTTCCTTACGAGTTACAGATTTTCTAAGTCTAATTCTACATGATCCAAAAATGATGCGGGATGACGGAACTGCTCTTGATGTCTAGCCCATCCTAAGTAGTATAATACGCTCATGACATGGGCGCAACAGCCCAAAGTTCTCCTCCCATGAATGCAAGAACAGTAATATTCGGATATGTTATTCCTGCCGTCTTGTCTTTTATGAAGAATGTAGGCATAATAAGTCCTGCTTCTTACGTGTTTCGATTGTATGCGACACCTTATTATGACACAGTTTTCATAATTCATATGGATGACCACAGGATGCCGTCTTAGTGAAAGATGACACGTTACACAAGTATCCATTGTCAACACTAACCAGTCGCTGAGCGAACTCGGAATCCAAAAGTATAACGGTAGTTGTAAATAAATAAAAACAGTTGAAAGTGAGAGCAAGGAATGCACAGATCACAACGAATGCTGTCGAAGGACTGCGCTTGCGCTGCCGCTGCACGGTGGAGGCGCACGTCACGCCGCGCGTGAATTGTTTTAGGGGAGAGCGCGAGGCATATAAGGAAGTCCATCAATGTGTGAGTGAGACAGATACAAATACGGTTTTGAGCTCGGCTGCAAAACCGAGATATCACGAAATATAACGACCGACCGAGTCACAACACAAGTAGTTACGTTTTCACAGCTTACATATCTCTTTATAAGGATACTATATACTTGTCATATACTCTTTTAAACTGCATCTGTAACTATTTACTATCCTTTTACTAATATTAAGGATTTGTATTTTTTCTGGGGTGCAATAAGGTATATTTACTCACTTACATTAGTATGACCCCTGCAAAAATTCGAATAGCAATTTGACACACTTAGCCAATAACTTCGATGATGCCATCTATTGAGTATTTAATTACTCATTTTTACCTATAATTTGAGTTATATTCGGTTTGCGCCGGGCCTGGGTTTTATATGAGCATTGTCCTTTATGTTTTTTTAATTTAATTTTTGCATGCTTTTAATATTAGCTATACAGAAGAGACGTATTTAAATATCATCACCTGTTTAATGTGCACCTGTATAATTGCAAAATAAAAATCTTATCTTATCTTATCATTGTTTATTTATTTCAAGATCACTACTGCTTTAAATTCCTGAAATGTATTAGTATCAGCGTCTCTTGAGGTCTTATTTTATTACTTGTTTCCACTTGATTAATGCTATGACATTATTGTTTCTGTAAATAGTCAAAGTAGTCGTTTAAGTAATCAATCGTTTTTATCAGGCATAGAATAGCTGTTAACTTCCTGGGGTGCTTTGCCCGGCTACATTACTGTAGGGGCATTGTAGGGGTCAGATTTCCTGGCCTAGCAGCAATAGTCCCATCGACGCTGCTTATACAGTTAAGCACAGTATAATTTGTATTAATACAATAATATGTCCCTTTTATACAGGATGTTAAAAAAATGGTGTAGGATCCGTTAACTGGGGGTTCTACTCATTATACTGAACAACTTTCCCAAACGAAACCATAGTCAATTAAAAAAAATTGGACCCTCCATACTAAAATGCACAAAATTGATCGATCAGCTGATCGATTTGTATGAAGAGTTTTTTTTTGCGATTTCAGCAAAGTCGTAGAACAAAAGTTGTTCAGTATGAAATATGATAAGTAGAAGCCCCAGTTAACGGGACCTACACCAATTTTGTTACACAATGTATGTGCATTACTTACGTCATCAGCAGCAAGAGCAAGTTATACGCCTTCTATAAATGTATACTCCTTTGTCTTCTTCAAGGTTCTTGTAATTCAAGGGTATATACCTAACCACCAAGGGTATAGGTACATATATAAAGTGTAAACATGTAGACATATACTTGTGTTTATAACTTTAGTTCTTTATGTTAAGGGCTTAACAATTGTGGATTAAAAAAAAAGTCGAAGTTAGCTGTGTCAATTAAATCCTAAAAATAATTTTAGAAAAACCCCAAAACTTTTATGTACAAGCTTTAATTTGAAAATAATTTTAAATTATTGTAATAATTGCGTGTTCTTCTCAGAAAACCCTTTCATTTGACACCCATATCATTGGGGTGCATAAAAAGTGGTTGGTCCCCCATCTTTGGGCGTCCACCATATTGGATGGTGAAACTAAATAAAAACAATAATATTTGTCGGAGCGCCAGGAGGTGGCGTTACCTATGCATGCGTCGAAGCGCCGTGTGTTTTGTCTCGAAACGTCAAGCAGTGCAGTTAGCTAGGGTAGTAATAGTAGGTCATCTTTGGCCAGGGTGTGGTCGGTGCGGGGCTGGAACCCAGTTTTGGTTGGTAGTGTTGGTACGCTTTTGTTTAGCCAATCGGAATTAGGGCTTGCAAATATTCGGAAGTTTTAGATATTCGAATATTCGTTCATTTTTGGGTCGATATTCGAATATATTCGAATGTATTCGAATAGTAGTTATAAATAATAAAAAAACAATTTGTTGCAATAAATCATTTATATTCAGAATGTAATGTAAGAAAAATGGTATTCAATCATCTTTTGTGAAGTAAAAAAACGCAGTAATCCTGTATTGCAGTGCTTTTTAATATTTTTGAGTACGCGACGCCTATACAAGTAAAAAAAAAACTAGCAAACCACTAGGGTCATAAACAAAATAAAATTGAAGGACTACGTTGATAATTTTTATATTTATGGTTTATATTTTTTTTATTGTATTGTAGGTACTAGAAACACTTACCTTTTTCCTTAGCCCGAGTAAGGCAGTGTCCACAGTTTGAAAAAAACTGCTCTATTCGTATGACTTCTCTAAAGCCGTATTATTATATATATTAAAATGATTTATCAACTTTAATAAAATAATTACGAAAAAAGGTAGTTAACTTTAATAGTACGATCAAAGAAAGCTTAACGCGTCAATTGAATCATCGTTGAAAGTGGACCTTAGATGGTTACCAATGTATTTGCTAGATGAGAAAACCCTCTCGCACTCAATACTAGTTGGGGTATGCAAATCAAAAAGTAATACACTTGGTTTAAATTTACTTGTCTTGGTCTACCTCTATCATATACTCGTAGCGCTATTTGTATTCTAATTGATGTTTCTAGTTAAAGAACCGTGTGTAGAACTGTTTTAAAATCAGTAAAAATAATTCGAATATATTCGAATAATAGTCACTTGATATTCGAATAATAAATATGGCCGAATATTCGCAACATTCGAATATTCGATTATTCGAATTGCAAGCCCTAATCGGAATCGTTGTGATTATCGAATCAATGAATGACAATGCAGCCAACCTAAAGAGGCTACGATAAAGGCGTCAATTATTTTACGAGCACTTTTGAATTTTTGATCGAGCAGCTGAACTGTCAACTTGGAAAGCCAGCCCCGTGCCGAACTCATCGCAGTTTATAAAATAATCTGTTTTCATCCGAATCATCGTGAAGCCTCGTGTTGCAAACGTGTGTGAATATTGAATGTACACTCCAAAACTTCTCAAAGACGAGTTTATTTCTGAGATCCGGCCAAAACCCTTCCGATGATCCGAAATATACATTTCAAACGAATGACATCAACATCAAATGCTGTTTTTTTCATTTCTTAGTGTGAGTATCACTCATATTTGCCCAGTTTCTATTATGTGTTGTTTTACTTAATAACGTCACTTAGCTAACCATACATTGTGCTCTACACTTAACGTGCATACAAAATTTCAGCTCAATTGGAAACCGGGAAGTGGTTCTCATTTAGCTTCCAAGATTGAACCCAAGCTAAATAACACTGCAAAGTGCAAACCAATATATAGCTTGTAATAACAAGTAGTTGATTCCTAGTCTTGATATTTTTGTTTATTCTTGTAAATGTATTACCAATTGTGAATAAAAAAATAAAAAAACTTGGTTCAGTCAAGGTTTACTCGATCAGGTCAGGTTGATCGTATTCTCTATTCTTGACCTCAATCCATGGGTTTCATTCTAACCAATACTTCAGGTGAGTCGAGTGCTCTTACCCAAAAGCCTGTTAAACAGGACAGCCAAGAGCCCTTAGAGGCACTGTGAGAAACGGCAGGCGGGGCGCAGGCGACACTTCGCGTCGCGGTCGTTCACACGGCCTTGCCATGATTGGCCCTCGCCCTGTCTGGGTCCGCTACGGGATCGACGACGACGCTCATGGGCGCCAAAAGGGGGGTGCTGGGTGCGAGAGAGTGCTTGCACCCGCCCTCCTCCCCCGACCCCCGAGATTGGAGAAAAAACCAATAATATTCCAAAGACCAAAAAGGGAGTACACATTGGCAAGAAAATGTGCCAGTAAATTAGGTTTGAAAGTCTTCAAAAATTCCCAGTTTGTTTGCTCTATTCTACTTACTAGCATGTGTATGTAAGTCGATGTTAGTACATGCACCCCCCGCAAATAAATTCTGCCGACGCCAGTAACGATACTTATGCGATTTCCTATGCCCACTGTTAACTGATGTGCCGTGATCCGCATCCGCACACCATAACATGGTATCTTAGGATGGTTTAGGGTTCTACAGCGCTACTGGTTGCCGGCGTACGAGCCCAATACGTATTGTTGGAATTTACAGAATTAGTGATGAGCAAAGTAAGACCAAGACCAAGACTCGGATAGTCTTAGTCAAGACTATCCGAGTCTTGGTCTTGGTCATGCTCAAATACGTTCGATTTTGATCTTGTTTATTTAATCTTGGTCTTGGTATTGCTCAAATACGTCCGGTCTTGGTCTTGGTTTTTCGCAAGACCAAGACTCGGATAGTCTTGGTCTCGGCATTGCTCAAATATGTCTGGTCTTGTCTTGTTTATTTAGTCTTTGTGTTGGTTTTTCGCAAGACCAAGACCAAGACTCGGATAGTCTTGGTCTTGCTCAAATACTTCCGGTCTTGGTCTAGTTTATTTAGTCTTGGTCTTGGTTTTTCGCAAGACCAAGATCAAGACTGCAAGACCAAGACCAATTTTGCTCATCACTATACCACAGTACAATAAAGAGTACTGCGTAACTATACAGCGTGCAATTTAATGAATACAATTTAAGGAATTAATAATAAACAAATATATAATGCAAATATTTTCAAAATTGCTTTCATGAGTTTAGGTACTCGTAATATGAGAATAATATGTATCATTTGAGGTCTATCCTACAAAAAATAATTCAGCCGTATCTTAACTGGAGGAGTCCAAACTTTGTATCTTTTGAAAATGTTTTATGTCTCGATTTAAAATAATTAAGTGACTGAAATTATATGGTATATTTATAGAACGGGCTCAGAAAGCCCTTTCATTTGATATAGGTTTAGGTCATTTTTTGCTTATTTATAATCAGTAATTTAAAAAAGGAAACGTGCAAGGCTTGGTTTTTTTGACTGACACAACCTATCAAAAAATGGTCCAAATCGCAAAATCGTTAACACCGTTTATATGAAAAGTCGCAGCTTCACAATCCTCTTAAGCACTTATAACGCTACGTATTTAAATCTAACTAAGTATGTACAAGTGAGGTGGTGGTTATGTCATTGCTTTTACTCGTCATATATAGTTGTTTTGTCCTTTGAAACCATATACCATGTATGTAGATAAACGGAACCTACAAATACGGTCTGAACAAATTTTTGCGCGCACAAATTTCGCTCTGATTTGCTTAGGTACTCATAATTTTATAGCAACATAGTACTAATTGATAATAGAAATCACGTGACATTATCGTGATCGGCTGATCGTGAAGGGCAACGCGTGGCTAGATCATCGATTGCTCAAAGTCATTCAGTGTAATCAGTCCTTATTTTTGGGCCTCCAGACATGTGACCGTGCATGGATTGTGCGATAAATTTTAATTTATCCAGTGTTATAAATAAATAAAATATCAGTTTATTTTTCACACCACATCATCATACAGTTAATAACAAAAAAGATAAAAACATTTAGAGAGATGTGATGGACTGGTGCCTGAGCTAGACTTCAACAAGTCTGTGTTTTTTGACACCAAGCCCCACCCTATGGATTTGGTACAGATATATATTTTTTTTTATTTGAGTGCGTTTGACTGCAACTCACCTGATGGTAAGTGATGATGCAGTCGAGGATGCTACATATATTTATATTTAGTATATTTGAAAGTAATGTGAACATCAAAGATGATGATTGATTAAGCTGTGTGTGGGAGTGTGTCTGTGTGTGAGTGTGTGAGTGAGTGTGTGTGAGAGGCTGAGGGTAGGTGACGATGATGAAGAAAATGGAAGCGGGCTTGCCAAAATTTTTCAACAAATTATGATGGTATACAATACATTATGATCTTCTTCTTTTTAAAATAAATATGATAAATACATTATTATGGTGATAGGTAGCCAGGCGGGCTTAGAAAATGCCCTACCACCAACTATACTGAGTATTAAATAATTGAAAAAGAACACCTTAAAAAGCTGACTTCCATCGCAATAGCTCAGTATTTTACAATTTTGTAAAAAAAACACCTCCGATTTTGATATATGGGACTAACTTGGCAGTATACTCTATCGTATAAAATAAAAGTCATGAAAATCGGTCCACAATATATGTACGAAGATATCGCGTAACAAACATACACCTGCGAAGAAACTCGAAGGTTGTATGTGAAGTCGACCAACCCGCACTGGGCCCGCGTGGTCGACTAAGGCCCGATCGCCCTAATTCAGGGTCTCTAGCCCCTTGATCTTGGTCCAGACGTATATGAGCTGATATGATGATAATCATTTTTATAAGGAACACTATCACGGCTAAGTAGACTTTCTTAGTTTAGGAGTAATAGTCGACCAACTTAAGATATGCAAAAATAATAGATTTTTCATTCAAAGTGTTCTATTACAAACTGCAAAAACAATTTTGTTTTTTTAAAACACACATTTATTTTTTGACTACACCACGGAACCACACCCCGGATACTCCATACAAACGAGCGAGAAATGATATACATAATTATAACTGACGTATCTATAGGCAAGAATGCAGGTAGGGTTGAATCACACCGGCGGTATTGGTCACAAAATGTTTGTTAGTTATTTACTGAATGCTGTGTGAATACTAAACTCTTTTTTTTTCATACTTTTCGTTGTAAACAAACACCGTTCGAAAAAAAAACACCACTTTCCGAATACACCATACACATTATGAGACTAAAAAACATTATAAATGGTAACTGCGATGTGGACGTACGCATTAAAAATTTTCCTTGACCGACAAATCGCTACCGCTTATTAAAGAAAGGTCATCTACTTCTATGACGCCGAAAATCGCTGCCGCTTATTAAAAAAAGGTCCTCCACTTCTCTGACGGCGAAAATCGCTACAGCTTATTGCAAAAAAAGGTGAAGTCAATTTGATCACCAAGATTCATGATATGGGGTCCAGGGGCACAGATTACTAAATAGTTACTTCGTAACAGATACATCACTCCCATACAAAAGCTTAAATACCTACGCTATATTAGCCTACAAAATCTTAATAATAATACCAGCTGTTTGCAGCGAGAAGAAATGTGCCATAACTACGCATACAGAGAGTTGAGATTGTTTTGCCCGCCGCGCGACCCACGTGCGAGCGCGTCATCGAGCGAATGTGCTAGGGTTGTACCTATGATGATTTTGGTAATGAAACAAATGTTGTAGAAAATCAATTATTTTATATTTGTCGATCAAATATGTTTGAGTTTAATAAAATAATAGATGCATTTTTTCTCTTCCCTGAATTCCCGATTAATAAATTTTAATGTCGAAAAAATTCGAAACCTCGTAAATAATTTTAACAAATAATCAAAAGGGAAACGGGAGCAAAGCGGAGAAAAATCAATCAAAGTTGGCTTTTTACTTGAGTTGACGGATTGTTATTTTAAGTGAAAACTAGGTAAAAACGTAACGAAAATAGTTTTTCTGTTACTATCTGCAAGTCATAACAAAAAACGGCTTGTGAATGCAAGCTATAGTTTACGAAGTAACTATTTAGTAATCTGTGCTAAGTTCTTGAGATTTTTTCGTTTACATTCGTCCTGGTAATAAAAGTCGGCGGCGCGCGCGGGGGTGGGCGGTGCTTGATGGAGTTATTTCGATGACGTAATGGTACTTGACAAGTTAAACCTTAGATTTTGGTTTTAAATGGTTTATTTACAGCTATAGAAGTGTCCCCCAGCTACCGAGTGGCCGGCGCATTAGTACTTCTATTCTATAACATACCTACCTAAATCACGACGACGACGCTAGGTACCTACTATGTTCTGACATTAAGTAGGTAACTGTTAATTATATAAAAAAACCACATAAATAATACCTGAAATCCTTAATTTAAAACGAATAACATAGTATGTACCTATATATTGTTCTAAGTTTAAGAAATAAATGATGATAATATGTGAAGGAATGAGAAAAGGGAATTCGAAAAAAACAAAAGATTTAAAATACCATTAACTTAGGTACCTTTGTTCGTCTCTCGGCAATGAAAAAAATGTCAAATTTTCATTTGTCTTTTGACTGTGACACCCACCCACTGCACAATAATTGCGTGGTTTCGACATTTCGATAGTCAGAGCGGTAAATGTGACGTGCGAGCACTCAGGCGGGCGTGCGTCAACCTACTATCCGTTGTATCGTCTCCGATACGCTTAGCGGTAGGCATATAACGCGTGGCCTTGAGTAAGTGACGTACGCCTGCCAGGGGGCCCAGCCCCCTCCACCCATTTAAAACCCCCAAATTTTATGGAAAAAGTGTTAGAAGATGTAAAATAATAGCAGTTTTCAGTGTTAATTCATACGTCCACGTCGCAGTTACCATTTACAATGTTTGTGAATAATATAGTGAATAAAAGTGCTTGCGTAGCTCGTCCTTTACGTTTGGTACCCAATCTACACCCAATCTGAGTGACGGGGGGGGGGGGGGGGTGAGGTCGAATTTAGAGAGGGGCAGGGAGTGTCCATACTGTACGTTAGTACTAATATATATACTGTGACGAAACCCTACTTTGCGCGAGTCCGACTCGCACTTGGCCGGTTTTCTTCGAAATTATAAAAAGGCCGTTCAAAAACATTAGTTCAGTTTCAGCCATTATAAAATTGTTTGATTTTAACATTATCTTTTTAATTTGTTTATGTTTTAAAATTTCTAAAATTCTAATACACTGTTTAGTTTTCCTTCTAAAATATAACGTTATTTTCGTAATCGTGGTTCGTGGTTCGTGACTCGGTGAAAGGCCCGTACAAGTGATTCGACCTGCTGCCTGTCGCTCGGGCCTGTTTCGTTCCAGTTGTAGGTACAGGACTGCAATACCATTGATTGTCGTAGAAAGCTATTAGAGCTTACTGCCAACCAGTGCCATGTATACTCGCTTATTTGTATACTAGCTTTTTTCCGCAGCTTCACCCGCGTGGACAACGGTTTTATGACTGTCTTCGAGGGACTCATCATCATCATCATAACAGCCGAAAATCGTCCACTGCTGGACAAAGGCCTTCCCCAAGGATTTCCACGACGACCGGTCCTGCGCTACCCGCATCCTTAGGCTTCTTGCGACCAGGTCGTCGGTCCACGGTCGGTTTTCCGGTGCGCGGTCGCCACTCGAGAACTTTACTGTCCCATCGGCCATCTGTTCTACTAGCTATGTGCCCTGCCCACTGCCACTTTAGTTTAGCTTCGAGGGACTCACGAGCGTGGAAAAAGTAGCCTATATCTTAATCCAGGCCCTAATCTGTCTACCTTTCGTCCAGATCCGTTCAGCGGTTCAGGCGTGAAAAAGTAACAAACTTCTATACATCCATACTTACAAACTTTCACATTTATAATATTAGTAGGATGCTGCTGTGATTAGTTTGCAGTGAGAAGTGAGAGCGTTGAGTTAACCCTTTCACGGGCAATGCAACTACGGCGAACAATAGAAAAATGAACCTCATTCGAGGTCAATACAGATTAATATTGACACATCATTCCTGGCAAACACATTGTCAATGCTCGTAAAAAGGTTCAGTATAATTTTCGCCTAAAGCATAACCACACCCCGAACACTTCATACAACGGGCCAGAAATGACATTTCAAAAAAGGAATGACGGAACAAACAAAATGGCAGCGAAATCCCATACTTTCGACAAACCAAACTGTAACCAATCTGTATCAATCTAGGTGACGAGGGGGTGAGGTCGGAATCTAGAGAGCGGCAGGGAGTGCATACTGTATGTTAGTACTAACTAACTAATATACAATACTTTGGCATAACTAGTATCTCATCTGTGGTGCCTGAAGGCTGAAGGGAGGGTACCGTGTGCGACAGAACCGGTAGTTCTAAATTTTTACCGAGTTGTTTACAATTTTGGCGTATTGAATAATCAAGTAAGTTTTCGACCTCGTGCGCCAACGCAATTGGAAGACAAACTTAACTTTGTAACTGAAAAAATGTTCTCCTAAACAACGATATACGTCACGGTCAATTCTCCACCTGCATATGTAAGTTTGTAATAGGAAAAAATAGTTTTTATTTGATGTGATTTAATAACTGTGGCGTAACGGCTAGGGCCGCTACCTCCTGTCCGGAAGTTTTTGATCCGAATCCTGCCACGTACCAATGTATTTTCGAATTTCGATTTCATATGTATACGTTAATCCGACGCTCTAACGGTGAAGGTAAACATCGTGAGGAAACCTGCATATGCCTGCAAAGAAACTCGAAGGTTGTGTGTGAAGTCGCCCAACCTGCACAGGGCCCGCGTGGTCGACTAAGGCCCTATCGCCCTAATTTTAGGATAGGCTCGAGCCCCTCGGTGAAGACGTATATGAGCTGATTCGAGCCCCTCGGTGGAGACGTATATGAGATGATATAATGATAGATAATATAATTACCAATTAACAAATATCAGATATTTCCTTTACTTGTGCTGTGAGACCCTTGATTCTTGCCAAATTTTATGATTCTAGGTCAATGGGAAGTACAATATTCTTTGCACAAAGGTTTTATTTGTTTATATTAAAATATGCGGCGTAAATAAATCTGAGTAGGTATTTGATATTAATTTCAACTTTAGGTATACCAAGAGTCTGGACCGACAGACAGACAGACGGACAACAATTACTACTTGTACTTTATGATTTAAGCTGACGAACGAGCGAAGTTTTGGGTGTCTGTTGGATGCCAATAGATTTTTATTCTTCCGACGAGGATCCTACCAACGAGGATCTTAGAGCTCTCGGTTGATCTCTTACTTATCCCTCAGCTCTGTTACGTCAGTTTTAATAGGTCATCTTTGCTTTAGTTTCCAGAAAGTCAGTGTTGCCAATTTACTGATAAATATTTTTATTTATTAATAACGTGTAATATTTAAATTATTGTTAGCTGACCCGACAAACGTTGTTTTACTATAAGAAAATAGTCATACCTACCAAATATACAAAAAACTTATAAGGTTTGCCACATTAAAAAATTACTGGTGCTATAGCACAGGCTTCAAACCTATTTTAGGCTCATTTTGGTATATATTAACACAAATTCCACGGAAATTAAATAAAACTATACGTTATAATTTGTTAGCGACCGGTTCCGAACACCATAGAGTCTGCCTGAAGATGGTGTTCGAAACCGGTCGCTGACAAATTATAACGTAGTTTTATTTAATTTCCGTGGAATTAGTGTAAATATATACCAAAATGAGTGATATAATGTTCCACCAATCAAAAGTATCAACTACCTATTTTAGGTATTATGAACTATTTTAGGTATGATGTATCATACGACGTTTTTCAATACATTCGTGAGAAAAAAAAGGTTAAAAAACTGGCCAAGTGCAAGTTGGATTCGCGCGAGACAGGATTCCGTAGTCTTTTAAAAAAATACATGTATATTTTGTAATAAAACATTTTGTATGAAAAATCTATTACCTTTTTTCAAATCCAACTGCACACCTTAAATTGGTCGTCTATTACTTCTAAACTAAGAACAAACTACTTAGCCGTAATAGTTTTCCTTTTAAATTACATCCTACTATATAATTTTTTTTAGATGTTCTCAAATAGTGGTTTTGCTGGTTCGGGGACAGGGGGACACACACACTTGACTCTAAAAAAAATACTTTAAATCTTAATATTTCACAAACCGATCCCTGAATCGAAAAGTAGTTTTAGCAAACCCTTAGCAGTTTTGAAGGACCTACTATTTAACGATATCCCACACGTCAACCAAAAAAAATCACACCCTGTATGTATGTAGGGGAGGTGCTCTCAATTTTTTTTTCAATATTTTATTGAACCATTTGTCGGCGTGATTAATAAATATATATACCCATGCCAAATTACAGCTTTCTAGTACTAATATTTTCTGAGCTAAACCGCGGACAGACGGACAGACAGACGGACGGACGGACAGACATGGCGAAACTATAAGGGTTCCTTGTTGACTTCGGAACCCTAATAATAAACCACTGTAACTGAAAAACAAAATACAGGAGTACGGCTACCAAAGTTCATTTTACGCGACTTGTGGCTCCTTTTAAATGTCCGGGGGAGTTATCTCACTTTGTTTTTTCCTATACATACACGTATATTTTGTTTCACACATTTTTTTTTCTTTTTTATTATCAATTGGTAAACATATATTATATAATATACATTTAAATATTCATTATTTAATTCGTATTCTCAACTAAAAACAACTAATTCAGTTTTACGAAAATTGCGCCATATTTTAGATAGGCACAAGTGCAGTTTATTTTTAAATATTACTATAAACATATATTTTAACAGATGTATTACTATAAATAGGCTTGGGATATTTATTATTGTAAATATTTAAACCTCCTTAGATAAGATGACTTATTCCTTGGTGTAACCTATGCGCTTCATTCATATTTATTCTCTTTTCTTCACAAAGGTATAACCCAAAGAGAGTCTTAAATGTTCTTAACCTCTCGGAGGAGAAACCTATCACTTTTAAAATTCTCCTTTCAAGTCCTAAAAAAGATCTGTATCTTTGGTTATATTCAATTTTTTTGTTTGCTAGAAATGTCTTGTACCTCCGAGCTAGAAATAAAAAAAAAATTGCCAAGTAAAAGCACGTGTGCAGCAAAATCAATTTTGCGCATATTATACTAGCATATAAAGTACCACTGGAGCAACTGTATTGAAAAATTCTATTTCATAATCGAAAATCATGAAAAAAATATTCAAATTAGTATTTTAAAATAATTACTACATTTTCAATTAAAAAAGTACCTTATTTTTTAAAAATACCAGCTCCGGACGTTAAAATTTGGTGGAGTGCACAGCGCACATAATATCATTTCTAACCTACAACAAAACGTCCTTGCCTACAACCAATAAGATACAAATTATTTGTTTCTGCGTAGTAACTTTCGGAGCCGCGCGATGGCAACATTTTACATGACAGCCAGCCAGCTGTGTGGAATAGATTGAAAAATATCAATTCACTACGACGACGACGGTCGAAAAGCGTAGCCTTCCGTCCTTGCTTGATGTGTTGTTGATGTGTCATCCATTTTACAATTATTTGTTCGAAACGTGGTTTTATTGCTTTTAAAATTTCCGTTTTCCAGTTCATTTATTGTAATCGCGCAACTTCAGGCTTATATTTACTCTATCCAATCGCCTGCTTCGGTGGCAGGTAGTGGTGAATTATTTTTGTTGAAAATGTTTATGTAACGCAGCATTGTTCAGATCGCTGACAGTGTATTTCATCTTGTTCCAGATAGCTGTGCCGTGTGTCAGTGGTTCGAGTGCGTGAAGACTAATAGTGTCGAGTAGTGTAGTGTCGTCAGGGTTGTGATGTGCGTTTAGTCGATCAGTGGTGCTGGTGACAGTGGATGCGACCGCGAGAGGGGGTTAGCGCTCTGCCGGGCATGGTGCCAGGCAGGTAGCGCGCGCGGGAGGCCTGCGCAGGCCACACAAGCAGCCGCGTGTGTTCCTCAGCGACGTCTATGGCCGAGCAACACGACACACCGTCGGCGCACTCTGCACTTACGAGAGAGTCCAGCAGGTGGGTGAAAACCCTCGTCTTTTTTATTCACAATTGGTAAGCTCTTAGCATCATCTCACCTGGTGGTAAGTGAGCCTGATGGAAGCGGGCTTACCAAGATTCCCTAATACAATGGGGAATGGGAATGGACTGGCTATTATCTTCAAGCCGAAACACATCAATGTTGATAGCATTGATATTTGGTGGCAAGACATAGATAAGATGGTGGTAGCTGGCTAGGCGGGCTTAGAAAATGTTTTACAAAGTCAGACTGTTAGGAATTGAATCCGCAACATCCTGATGTGAAGCTAATGGCCTTAATCATTACGCCACAGAGCTTGTTATAAATAAGTACATTTTTCAGTAGCTTTAACTCTTACTTCTGCTTGTAGCCTGGCCTGTCCAGGACTGGATGAGCTGCAACTTGATTGTGACTTATAAATGTTTATGAATCTTTATAAATAACTGACTGAATGACTGACTAATCTATCAATGCAACCACTGGATGAATCGGGCTGAAAATTGTCATACAGATAGCAATAGCATCTGCTTAGAAAGGATTTTGGGAAATTCCCACGAGAACGGCGAAAAACAGGGTCTAAAACAGTAGATTAGGTAGGTACTATTTGTCGAAGTAGAAAACACCAAACTCAATCTTAAAATCAACCATTCAAAAACCAAAGTAATGGTGGTGGACCGAGCTCAAGTTCTTCCGACTACAGGTGCACTTAATGGTTCCGATAAAGTAAAGCAGTTTAGTTACTTGGGATTGCTTATTACTGCTGAGGGCAACTGCATAGAGGAAATATGTTGTAGAGCTGGTATGGCCAAAAGTGCAATGACTGAAATAAAAAAAAATTGGAAAAACCGCAGTATTAGTTGCAAGACAAAAGTGTGCCTAGTGCGAACGCTGGTGTTCTTAATTTTCCTTTATGGCTTGGCAGGGCTGCCATATTATTTTTGGAGCAGATCGTACAAAAGGGGCAAAAAAAATCGTACACCTAAACAAGCCTATACAAAACATAGAAAACTGTAAAAAAATCGTAATCAAATACAAATCAACCAAAATTTAAATAGTACGGACTGCTATATTAATCGTACGAATACGATTTAAATCGTACATCTGGCAGCCCTGTGGCTCGGAGACATGGTGCATAAAGAGTCTTGAATGTAAGATTGATGCATTTGAGATGTGGTGTTGGAGACGTCTGCTAAGAATCCCATGGACAGCAAAGCGAACAAAAGTTTCCATACTTGAGGAACTACACATCAAAAAATGACTCTCAACGATACGTCACATAATGCATTCTCTAAAGCATGATCTGGAGAGGACAATCATTTTTGGACAGATTGAGGAAAAACGCGCAAGCGGAAGAACACCAGTCAGATGCTCTGATGTCATAAAGGGCAAGGCAGGGGGCAGTCTGCATCGGGCACTCCACCTGGTCCAAAATTGTGTCAAGTGGAGGACACTATACAGTCACAATTCTCAAGAGTGAGGGAACGACGAAGAATAAGATTTGTCACCCTATCAGTGACAATAGAAGAGATTGCAACCACTTACTTACAGATGAGTCTTTTTTTATTATCTAAAATTTGAGTGCATTTGACTGCAACTCACCTGATGGTAAGTGATGATGCAGTCGAGGATGGTACACGCAAACTCAAATAATACCTATTCTCTTGCCTTAAAGATCTCCAAATTATAGTTCTGTTCTTAATTAGGTATATATTTTCATTCCCCTCTATTTATACCATGCAATGCCAGCTGACTCCTAGCCCAATAGTAATTTCTATCATCTGATATTATCACCTGCACCAAATAGTACAAAATTCCAATGTGGTAAAATGGAATATCCATGCATAGGCATGTACGTACAGCAGGGCCTCAATAATTCGAACTCCCAGAGAAACCTAAAGCTTCTATAATCTGTATGCCTCCTGAAACATTTTCGATTTTAACAATGTTTTAGTACTTACCAAAGTTGGAAGTTCCATGTGTAGAATCTACAGACATGTATAGAACTGAACAAGTATAGAACTACACAATTTGACTTAATTTTTGTAGCCAAAAGATGGTGCTTTTCTCATACCTATTTATAAATAAATATTCTGGGACAAATCACACATGGTCATCTGGCCCAAAGTAGGATTCCCTGTTTTATTTATGATTGCAAATTGCTCTTATTACTTAAAACTCTTTAGTAAAAATATGTTATTGATTGTTATATGAATAGTTGCCAATGTACATTATTATTTTATTGATAACTAAACACAAAATTTTTATTGTAATACTTAACCTACTTTACCCATAGCAAAAATTTGTTTTTCATATACAGTGTGTATCGGACAGGCTTACGATATTTTAAGGGCATCAAATACATCACATTTCATCGACGAAAAACCCCCCCATCTAAATGGCAGCCATGTTTATTTTCATTTTTTTGTAGCTATTCATGAACAATATGTGTTCTCTTGAATTAGCAGCAGTACTGACTTAAAAATGATCTCATTTGAATGGTACTTTAATTTCTCTGGTGATCCATGCAAAAAATTAATCGAAACATATGAGGAAAAACACAAACAAAAATAAAGAAAAAAAATGCAAAGAAAAATAATCCTATTTTTCTTTTTTTTAACCTACTGCATAAACGTCATTAACGTCTGTTGGCAACATTTAAGAAAACGCAGCGATCGTCTCGGGTTCGCTGCTACAGCCATCTATCGAGTCGCTTTTGCAACACAACAATTCATTCAAGATGGCGGTCGTCGTTTACCGATTTTCCGATTCGGTCCTGGCGCGTGCAAAGAAGATGGGATCACTATGAAAATATAAAAGTGTTTGTTCGAAGTGACACGCCCTTACTTTTGCTCCAGCGCTCGTCGAGGACATTTGCCTATAGATCCATTGAAATAAATATCTAGTTAACATCAGAAGTGCGACGTAACTCACGTTATGGGGCGTAGAAATACGAAGCGAAAGCCTGGAAAACGGAAACGTGGTAGATCCAGTTCCAGCTCAAGTTCTACCTCGAGTTCAAGTTCAAGTGGAAGGACCCCATCACCTCCACCGCCTAAACGGAGAAAGGTATCACGTAAAACTGATACCCAGACTGTGAGTAACACTAATGCTTTAACCTTGAGTAGCATTATCCCGGAATTTGACCCTCTAAAAGATGATATTAATGCCTGGCTAAATATAATAAAAAGTTATGCAAAAACCTTCTCGTGGTCCGACGAAATGATTCGTTATCAAGCTCTCAATAAATTGCGTGGGTCGGCCAAAGTTTGGTACGATTCATTATTACGTACAGATAATCAGTGGCCCTCGTGGCAGTGGATTGATTGGAAAGCTAGGTTATCTTCAAGTTTCCAAATACGTAGAAATATGTTTGATCTATTGACAGAAATAGTTGAAAAGAAGCCAATTGAAAATCAATCACTGTATGAATTTTATTTTGATCAGAAGTGTAAAATAGATCGTTTGAATTTGAATTTCTCGGAGCAGGATGTCATATCAATAATAATTGGTAATATTGGAGAAAACAATATGGGTTTAGAAGCTAGTAATTTTGGATCATGCGATGGTTTAGCTAGTTTTCTTCATAGTAAGGTTTTTAAAACGAAGAACTCAAAAATTGCAACAAATATACAAACAAAATCGAGCCAAATAAATTCTCAACCAACATTGGCTAATACGGTACCTACGACAAGTGTTGCGAGTTTATCTAGCACATCTAATAATCAAAATGCCAGTCAAGTACAATCATTAAATCAGGGGCGTAAGCCAATCAAGTGCTACATTTGCGGGGGTAATCACAAGAAAAACGTGTGTGAGCAGAATAAATGCAATTTTTGTGGGAAACGGGGACACGTGGAAGCAGTATGTTACCATAAACAAAATTCCACCAAACCAGAAAAACAAGAAACTAAATTCATTGCGAGCTCAAATACGAAAAATAAATTCGTTAAAAAGGTAGAATTAGATAATATGAGTCATGACGCGTTCATTGATACGGGAAGCAGTTGTTCATTGATATCCGAAAATCTAGTTAACATGTATTGTTTCGAATGTATACCGTTGCAGTCACCTATTTTGTTACAAGGCTTTTCAAGCCAGACTTCAAAAACAGTTACAAAAAAAATAAAGGTTAAGCTGACATTGGACTCAATTTCATTAACAGATATAGACTTTTATATCATCAATGATTTGGTAGGATGTGACATCTTAATCGGGAGAAATGTGACTGAACGATCTGATCTAGTATACTCACGTATAGGTGAGGTGCTTAGGTTTGATTATGCTAAGAAATTTACAGAGTTTTGTAAAAGTATAAATGAAATGGAATTAGATGTAGATACAAATAGAACTGAACTGATTGCGCTATTTAAAAAGTATGGCGATTGTGTAGCATCAACAATCAAGGAGTTAGGAAAGGTCAAAAATCATGAAATGGTGATTAATTTAACTAGTTCACAACCGGTACAATGCAGACCCTTTCGTGCATCAAATGCAGATAGGCAAATGATCCGTGACATAGTAAATGATTTGCTTGAAAATGAGATAATACGGGAAAGTAATTCTCCTTATGCAAGCCCTGCTCTTCTGGTTGATAAAAAGAATGGCGAAAAAAGGCTCTGTATTGATTACCGTGCGCTAAATAAAATAACTACTAAGGACAAATATCCCATGCCACGTATTGAGGACCTAGT
Source organism: Coleophora flavipennella (assembly GCA_947284805.1). Classification (NCBI taxonomy): domain Eukaryota; kingdom Metazoa; phylum Arthropoda; class Insecta; order Lepidoptera; family Coleophoridae; genus Coleophora; species Coleophora flavipennella. The sequence goes on from OX369300.1 coordinate 7,196,723, forward strand.
AGATAGACTTCAAGGCCATAAATGTTTTACTAGTTTGGATCTAAAGAGTGGCTACTACCAAATTCTTTTACACAAAGACTCTATCGAAAAAACAGCATTCATAACAGAGGACGGGCATTATGAATTTCTGAGACTTCCTTTTGGGCTGGCAAATGCACCCTCTTGTTTCCAGCAAATGATGAACAAAACTCTGGGCAATTTGCGTTTTGGCAGGGTGATTATTTATTTGGATGATGTTTATCTTGTGACAGAAACTGTGGAAGAGAATTTAGAACTATTAGAAGACATACTAAAAATATTTAGAGATCAGGGACTAACACTTAACCTAAAGAAATGCCATTTCTTTAAGAAAGAAATTGTATTTCTCGGCTATAAAATTAAACCGGGTTGCGTTATGCCAAACGAAGCTAAGCTGGACGCTGTCAGAAATTATCCCGCACCAAAAACCGTACATCAACTTCGACAGTTTTTGGGCTTAATTAACTACTTCAGAAAGTTCATTAAAAACTGTGCAATAATTTCGGCACCACTAACAAAACTGTTGAAGAAGGATGCTGTCTGGGCATGGGAGCAAACTCAAATTCGAGCATTTGAGACGTTAAAAAATAAACTTACTTCGGATAGTGTGTTGACTATTTTCGATCCCACTAAAGATAAAGTTTTATATACCGATGCTAGTAGGGATGGTGTAGCCGGGATACTTGCACAGGTTACTGATGAAGGTGAAAAGGTTGTTCAATACTACAGTCGGCAAACGACTGAGGATGAAAAGAAACTTCATTCATTTGAATTAGAACTGTTGGCTATTGTTAGTTCTTTACTCAAATTTCGGTTGTACTTGCTGGGAATAATATTTAAGATAGTTACTGATTGCAACTCAGTACGGTATGCCTTGACAAAAAAAGAAATTATCCCTCGGATTGCACGTTGGGTTTTGACAACTCAGGAGTTTTCATTTGAAATTGTTCATAGGGAGGGCTCCCGGATGCAACATGTGGATGCCCTTAGTCGGAATCCCATGCCATGTGGGGAAAAATCTGAATGCGAAATCATGACAATTACCGCAGCCGACTGGTTATTGTCTGTACAAGTTCAAGACCCAGAGATAATAAAACTAAAGGATATATTAGAATCAGGAGAGGCCGATAATCATAAAGATGTATTTAACGATTATGAGTTGTTAGGTGGAAAAGTATACAGAAGAACTGACCACGGACGTCGTTGGGTAGTGCCAAAAAAATGTATCTGGCAAATCATCAAGTGTAACCATGATGACCTTGGTCATTTCTCTGTCGACAAGACTCTTGAACGTATTCAGTCACAGTACTGGTTCCGTAGGATGAGACACATTGTAAAAAAATACATAAAGAATTGCCTTAATTGTATATACTTCAAAAATAAAGGTGGTCTTAAGGAAGGGCAGCTATACCCATTGCCAAAGTACGCTCAACCTTTCCACACTCTCCACTTAGATCATCTTGGTCCATTCGTAGCAACCAAAAACAAAAATAAATATTTGTTGGTTATAGTGGATGCGTTTACAAAGTTTACATTCTTATGCCCTGTGCGTAAAACTGATGCAAATGGTGTCATCAAAGAGCTAGAAAACTTGTCCAAAACTTTCGGAAATCCAAAAAGAATAATAAATGACGCAGGTTCTTGTTTTACCTCAAATAAGTTTCAGCAATATTGTAAGAATAGGAACATTCGTAATCATACAGTAGCTACTGGTGTGCCTCGTTCTAATGGACAAGCAGAACGCTTTAATAGAACCATCTTGGAGGCTCTAAAATCAATGGGCTCAAACACTGATGAAGATAGGTGGGATCAGTGCATAAAACATTTGCAACAAGGTTTAAATAGTACGGTTAATAAGACTACACAGGCCGTTCCCAGTGAAGTTTTGTTCGGTTACAGATTAAGAACTGATAACGATAAGTTATCAGCAGATCTTGATAATGAATATTTCGTAGACGTGACAAAATTACGTGAGAAGGTAGACGGAAATATAAAGGCCAGCTCAACGCAACAGAAACAAAGATTTGATAAGTCCCGAAAAGTTGCGAAGACCTATCAGGAAGGGGATTTAATTCTGATCAAGATACAAAGCCAGAGTAATGAGGGTCAAAGTAGGAAACTAATGCCAGTATTCAAGGGTCCATTTCGTGTCAAGAAAATTATGGATAATGATCGATACGAGGTGACGGATTTAAGAGGAAGTGAGAGAAGTAACAAACCTTACACTGGCATAGCAGTAGCTGAAAATATGAAGCCATGGATAAAAATCGATGATTGGGACATAGAGTAGGAGAATATAGTCGTGTTGGCAAGGTAATATGATAGTTTTTGGTTGATAATATAATTTATTTGACTTTCGATTCATAGAGCCCAGATAAAAGCTGAAACTGATTTTGAATTTCCTTTCTTTAATAGTTTATACTTTCAATGAAAATTGTACTTCACATGTTGACTCAACAGTAATTTATACTATAAATATACCCTAATGAGAAAGAGAATGAACTTTGTACTTTCAAGTGTAACGAAATGTTCTTTGAATGGAAGTCATTCTCTAAAAGAGATATGCTTAAGTGTGGCCATAGTCCCTTTAAGTGATGTACTGACTGGGATATATTTGGGTATAAAGGAATTGGGTAGGCGCATTATTTTGGAAGTGCAGTTTTCATGATCTGTGTAAGGCAAAATGGAAGGAAGGAATTTCAAAAGAGATTGTTGGTGGAGTAAATTCAATATTGCAATATTACAGCTGTTCATCTGGACTCCTGAGGTGCCTGGGGCAGGCACCATGCAGAATGGCCGTGTTGGCAACATTTAAGAAAACGCAGCGATCGTCTCGGGTTCGCTGCTACAGCCATCTATCGAGTCGCTTTTGCAACACAACAATTCATTCAAGATGGCGGTCGTCGTTTACCGATTTTCCGATTCGGTCCTGGCGCGTGCAAAGAAGATGGGATCACTATGAAAATATAAAAGTGTTTGTTCGAAGTGACACGCCCTTACTTTTGCTCCAGCGCTCGTCGAGGACATTTGCCTATAGATCCATTGAAATAAATATCTAGTTAACACGTCTTGTTTTTTTTTTCTTAATCAATTGATTTTGAGCTAAGCTTTAATACGAAAGTAAATTATGTACCATTAGATTCTTACTTAATGTGCCAATTTATGGTTAATTTGCAACCCTCACGGTTTGTTACTTGAAAATGGTCAGACAGGCCACACAGCAGGTTGTAGTGAGAGCTACATACAGCGTGACTGCAGAATGGATGCAGTCACTTTGAATAATGGTTTCGAGTAGTGTTTCAGTTAAAAATGTGTGAAAATGTTAAATAGTTGTAAAATCTCTATAGTAGTAATAAATAGTTGTAGGGTCTTTTAACCATCTATCTGTATTATTGCATAAGTAACTAATGGTAGATAATTTGGTGTCGTTTTATAGCTTACCTCAAAATCAATCAATTAAGAAGAAAAACCAAGACATTAACAACCTCGTTTTGTAGTAGGTTCAAAAAAAGTAAAAGAAAATTCATTTTTTCTGTTTTTTTGCATTTTGTTTTCTTTAAACTTTTTTGTTTTTTCTCAAATTTTATGATTGATTTCATGTGTGGATCTCCAGAGAAATTAAATGATCTTTCAAATGAGACTATTTTGAAGTCTGTACTGTATTTTATTCAAAAGAAAACATATGTTTCGTGAACAGCTACAAAAAATATATATATTGAAAATAAAAATGGCTGCCATTTAGAGGGGAGAAAGATGTGACCACCTAATGGGGGTTTTTTGTCGATAAAATATGGTGTATTACAGGCTCTTAAAATATTGGTAAACCTATTGGAACACACTGTATCATGTTCACGAAAAACAAACTTTTAATCTTGTAGTTGTTATTTCAGGAATGCAAAGGAATGTTTTTATTTATTTATTTGGCTTTGATATAACATTAGTTATTTGAACTGCCTCCATAGTGTAATGGTTAGTCCATTCGCTTTACATGGTTGCAGGCTCGAATCTCTGTGGGGTCAACTTTTAAGACTTGGTTTGGTTGGTGGAAGGGCATTTTCTAAGCCTGCCTGGCTAGCTACCACCATCTTATCTAAGTCTTGTTGCCAAGCATCAATATTAACTAATTAATTAATGTTCCGGAATGTAGATGCATTGGGGAATCTTGGTAAGCCCGCATCCATCTTCGGCATCATTGTCACTTACCATCAGGTGACATGATGCCAAGAGCTTAGCAATTGTAAATAAAAAAAAATGTTTACTTTGACGCTAAATTTTGACACTTAATGTGATATAACAACAATAATTTATACATAATAATTAATTTTAATGTGTAAGTCGAGAAAGATGACCTCGCCACTGTGTGACTATTTATATTTTTTTCTTAACAAAAACATTAAAGCATATTTTTTTAAAAAGAGGATTAATTGAGCTATTCAATTAAAAATTTTTTTGTAACCTAAAATATTTATTTTTGAAGTGATTGCCCATTGAAGACGAAAATCTTGGGCCCATATTCTATTTTTATGCATAAAATCTCAGTATTTTACTATCTTCTTTGTGAGTCGGTCCTTCGCCTTAAATTAAATTTTACCAGACCAATACTCTGCCACCCAGACTGCTTTGTCCGCTCCATTGTACAGGTCCTCGCGCTTACAGGTGCAAGGACACGCAGGGCAGGACAAAAGGTGTGCCATGGTCTGGGGAGAGGCACCACATTTTCGTATGAATAAGACATGAGAAATCTTATGAGCTAAAATAGCATCAATTCATAGTAAAATACTGATCTGGCACTGGCATCCCAAGCTCCATCTTTCGATGAGGTTGAAGAAAACTTAAAGACTGCCCTAGGCAACCTTAGTCAGTACTACAAAATAAAGTCACTAAGGCCCAAGTCATTGGAGACTCAATCCTGCCTTTTTCGTCTACGCAACCGACAGTCCAGCCGAACCCAATACAATATTAAAATTATATCCAAAGTATTGTTTTGATTTTCATTGATTTGTCTGCATATGGTGCCACTAAACTTCATATTAATCTTCAAATTATATGTTGTTTAGAAAATTCACATAATTTTAGTAAATTATTGTTGTTTATGCAACCCATTTCTCTCCATTACTTACAATATGTATACATGATATATGTTTGAAAATAATGACAGTGGGGAATTGATGTAGAGACCAAAACATGTTTTTAGAATCTTGGTCTGTTCACACATCACGCAAAAACGGCTGAACCGATTTGAAACTTTGCACCCATTATACCTTACATTCCGTAATAACATCTAAGATCATCATATAGGTATTAGGTATATATTATGTATTCCATATTATATTTGTATTAGGTATATATTATGTATACATTATGTCTGTTATATATTGTTTAATTATCTGTGTACACACCAATTCAACCCTCAAATCTCATTTTTCATCGCCTATGGTATGTAGGAAGAAGACTCTTACAGAGTTATTCATGCCATTTATACATTTAGTTTGTAAGCAACTGTTTACCTCAACTGTGTGTGTACAATAAATATATAAATAAATAAATAAGATACTTTTCATCCCAGTAAAGTTGAGGGTTCCCGGAGGAATATAATACCTGAATTTGTAAAATGCTTTATATCACGTAACGGATTTTAGTGATATTTGGCATGATGGTAACTTGTATTGTGAATAAACATCCCATTTACAATAAATCCTGGAGAATCGAAGGCTTCCTACAGGAAAGCAGGTAAACTGTATCTCTGGGAATGTTCAATGTATTAAGATGAAACCTTCACTGTTAGATTATGCTTACTTTATCTTTATGAAACCTCAAATTTTTGATCGCGAATTATCAAAAGGTTCCTTCAGGAAAGGAAGAAAATCATACTCTGGAATGACTTAATGTATTAAGATGAAACTTTTGCTGTTAGCCTAGGCGTATTTGGTATGGTAACACGTGATTATAGTTACAAGAGTATTAAATAAAAGAGTATTAATTAATATCTTTTATTAATCCGCTTTTGACCCTGGAAAATCAAGGGGGGTAGAAATCCCTTTGTTTTTCCTTCAATTGGTGTTGTCGACTATCGGGAAGTCGATTTATACTCAAAACAAAACATGGCCATCTAAGTTTCCTTAGTACATTTTTATACAGAGAGGTCAAGAAAAGTAAGGAAATTATGAAGTGCAGTCATAAGGTTTGATTCCTGGCTACAAATGTGTCAAAGAGCACAACATTCTGCAATTCCTCGCGATCTCCGTAGGCTACTCAAAACAAAAAGCATTATTGTTTTCGCCCGTAACGTATTAAAAATTTGCCAATTTACAGTGTGCTCATTTCTATTCCATTTAAAGTGTAAATAAACGTAGCAAAGTCGCTGGCACCAGCTGTATATTCATAAACACTTTATACACGCAGGCGAAGCCGCGGGCAAAAGCTAGTGAGTTAACAATTAAATTAAAAAATTAAATTAAAAAATTTAAAAAAGGAGGAAGGACTAAGTACAGTATAATCTCACTAATCCGGCACTTCGATAGATCGGCACGTCCAATAATCCGGCACCCTCCGCCCACGCCTCCCTCATCATGCGAGAAAAGGACTACAAGTTGCATAAAAACAGACCTCATTTTAGGAATATTTTAAAACTAGTTAATTACTTATGTACCGACGTGTTAATTTAATTCATTACATGCATTTATTCCCTCTATGAAATGCTTTATTTTATTCTGTACCAATGACTTTTTCAGTATAATCCAGTAATCCGAACATTCCAATAATCCGGCACCCTCCGGTTTTTAATAGTGCCGGATTAGTGAGATTACACTGTACATTATTAATTTTCACTACTTGTACGCAGGTCTTCTCCTAGCAGGGTGGTGGGCGGTCGGTGGTTGCGTCAGGTGCGTCGAGCGAGCCACAGCCGCCGCAGCAAGCGCAACGCGTCGTCGGCAGAGCCGCGCGCCGCCGCCGACGGCGCCGCCACCAGCCGGCAGCAGAGCCGTGCCGATCCGGAGTCCCTCCGCGCCGAGCCGCGCCGCAGCTCGCGCCTCGTCACGCAACCCTGCTCCGACTACTCCATCACCGAGCGCTGGTCCTACGGAGCCGACGTCTACGAGACCCGCTACGACACATCACATCACAAGGGTGGAGACGACCACAAATCCACCGGCAAACGCAAGCGAACCTCATCGGACGATAAAAAGAAACGTAAAAAACATCACACATTGAAAGACTCCGAAGACAATTGTGTAGCACACTGCACGCGTTCACGGACTGCTCTCAGAATTGCTGAGAGTGCTTGTGAGCCATTCTCTAGTGGTTCGAAACAAGAAACTTTGAGTAACCCAGTATTTAGCTATACGACCACTTCGAGCTCAGCTTCGTTGAATCCCACAGCAGAAGGTGGTCTCCTGCCACTCGACGACAGGGACTTTGCGTATTCGCCATTCAGCTCCTCCACGGTCACTGATCTCCTGGACTCTGATTATTCCGTATACAGTCCCACAGCTAACCGAAGGAAAGGCAAGAAGAGGAAACGGTCGGGACATCGCTCTCTGTCTCGCAGGAAGAGTGCTTGCTGCATTAATTTTGAAGAAGGAAGGAAGAAGCTTAAAATAGATCCTCACAGCAAAGAGGCGACACGGGAAGTATCTGCGGACTATAGTAAGGCTTCCAGAACCGAGTCAGACCAAGCTGACCTAACACCACAGACATCGTGCACATATCTTCTTCGCAACAGATCCTACCTTGGGCCACCTACCTCAACTGCTGTCAGTGATAATTTAGGTAAGTTTATGTTAGAATAGAAGTAGCTATTGTCAAAATTACTAAAAGGATTGAGAAATTTTCACTTTCCCACCTATTGATAGAATTTCGTTTAGTAAAATTTGTATATGCATTATCATCATCATATCAGCTCATAAACTTCCCCACTGAGAAGCTCGTGCCTACCTTGAATTAGGGCGATCGGGCCTTAGTCGATCACGCGGGCCCAGTGCGGGTTGGTCGATTTCACACACAACCTTCGAGTTTCTTCGCAGGCGTGTGCAGGTTTCCTCACGATGTTTTTCTTCACCATAAGAGCGTCGGATAAACCTAAATATGAAATCGAAATACTAAAACACATTGGTACATGGCAGGACTCGAACCACGGCCTCCCGGACAGGAGGTAGCGTCCCTAGCCATTACGCCACCGACGCTCTATGTCTTAAGTGTAGAGCATCGGAGGCGTAATATATTAGGTCTTTACCTATCAAATTACGGATTGTATAAAAAAGTTTAAAGATGAAAATTAATATTAAGAACAACAGTTGTTAAAATAAAATTTGTGCTTAATAGCATTAGACTATTAGAAATTAAATGGTGGTACATATATGCCTAGTGTTTAGATATTTTAAGAGCACAGTGGCTTTAACCCCATGAAGTTGACTTTTTCCACCTGAAAAAATCGCCTTTTTGAGGCAAAAAATACATATTTTTAATTTTTAAGTTCTAGAGTTATCGCAGCAGTTTCTTCGTTACTAATGTCATATTTGGGAATACCCCGCATAAGATTTCGTCACTTTCAAAAACATTCAAGAAAATTACCTAGTCTAAAATTGCCCCATCTAACCACCAAGAAAACGCCTTTGTTTCATTCAATGGTACATAGCTCAGAGGATTAGAACATTAAAGACATGCCACTAGTTCCTAATAAAAGACCATAAGTAGTGTCACTATAAGGTCAATTATATAAAAAAAACTCAATAAAAATTGGCATTGAAATTTAAAAACTGAATCGGCAATTTCATATATTAACTCTTTAGAAAATTCAAAGAATCATATCCATATCTTAAACTAGGAATACTGACTAGCCTATTTGTGAAGTATAAATAGATGGTTTGCAACTGGTGCCGCACATATTTTATCAGGTGTTATCATATGGCTCTGAAGTGCGGCCATTCATTCTGTAGCTGAGTTTATAATGCTCGCCTATATCTGAGATGTTGTTGCGTGCAGGGAGCCCCTTGACTAGCGACCCGCACAGTCCCGCGGCGTTCGAACGCAGGACCACTGACGCTCGAGGTGGCACCGTTACTCCACCGCACTACAAGGATTTACAAGGTATGTTTATGAGTGAAACAGAATAGTTTTTATTTGGTAAGCATTCCAGTGATGCCCTGATAATAAATATTTAATTAAAATAGCTGCATAGTCTTTAGAAATTATAAGATAAATATACTTTATTGCACACCGAAATACAAAAATGAAAAAACTTATTAACAAGCAGAACACACAATAATATGCAATGGCGGACTTATCGCTTTAAGCGATTTCTTCCATCCAACCTGTGTTGAATGGAGGGGACGAGAAAGTGGAACGATAGCGAATTATTATTTATTATAGTGAATTATTTACTGAGCAACTGAGCCTTGTATGTTTGGTTCATTCTTAGTAGTTAAATATAATCAACTAATCAATGTATAATTATTTAATTACACCAACCTAGTGATTATCTTTTAATTGTCTCAATTACAATATAAAATGTTATTGTTCGTAGAAGCGAGTACATCGAAAGCAGATAGTTCTGGCAGCAAACTTCTCATAGTACCTCGAGACCTTCCGTACCTACGTCAGACTAACGCGCGGAGAGTGAGTATCCGTTTTTAAAATGTTTTTCCTTGAGTATTATGCTTGTTTCCTCTATTTTATGTCATTCAATTTTGATAAGATAGAGGTATTGAAAGATTGTTTAATTGGTTTGTAGATTATTTGTTTAGGTCAAGTGCCAATGAAAATAAATAATTCGTATAATTCACCTAAAGGGCAATATGGATGACGAATGCTAGTCATCTGAATGTCTTTTATCATCTGTCAAAAACGACATTTTGTTATAAAAATGTTTGAAATACCTAGGTGTGACGTCATAGTTTTGAAGCGTCATTTACGTTCTCATTTTGTGATTTTGGTACATTAAAAATCGAAGGCTTGATGGAAAACAAAACGAGTAAGGGTTTCCGAAGTTTAAGTAGGAGGGCAATTTAGTGATCAAGAGCTCATATTTTTTTTCTGATTCTGTCGTCATCCCTATTAAGCGAGCTATGTTCGGAATTTCCCTACGCGATCGAGTAAGACATGAGGAGATCCGTAGGAGAACGAAAGTAACCGACATAGCTCCCAGAATCGCTAAACTGAGGTGGCAGGGGGTAGGCCACATAGCTTGTAGAACAGACGGCCGTTGGGGCAGTTTATCGAGTGGCGACTGCGCATAGGAATACGTAGTGTAGGTACGCCTCCCACGCGGTGGACTGACGACCTGGTGAAGATCGCGGGAAGCCGCTGGATGCGGGCAGCGCAGGACCGGTCGTCGTGGAAATCCTTGGGGAGGCCTTTGTCCAGTAGTGGACGTTTTTCGGCTAAAATATGATGATGACATCGAATTTTAGTTTCAATGAACAAAAAGTTTCATTACAATTATAGAGAGTCACATATCCTGGTTGACGCAAGCCAACATTGCGTTGCGTCGATATGTTTGGTGAGAGTAAGCTTGATTAGACAGTCCAAAATATATGTTCATTGGTATGAATGAATAGACCGGATTGCAATTGCATCTTATTTAAAATATCACGATAATCGTAATTATAAATGTTTTTTTTTTATTATTCACAATAATTGGTAAGCCCTTGGCATCATCTCACCTGATGGTAAGTGATGATGATGCCGAAGATGGAGCGGGCTTACCAAGATTCCCCAACGCAATGGAGAACTGGCTATCTTATCTTCAAGCCGGACGGAACACATCAATGTTATTAAACACTTATGTTGGCGGCAAGACTTAGATAAGATGGTGGTAGCTAGCCAGGCGGGCTTAGAAAATGCCCTATCACCAACCAAACCGAGTCTTACAAGTTGACTCCACCGGGAATCGAACCCGCGACCTCCTGGTGTGAAGCGAATGGACTAACCATTACGCCACGGAGGCGGTTAAATCATTTATCTTATATCTGGGCAGCCAGTGGCCTCAGACTTGACCTATGACTGCTCTGTATACGTGATATTTTTACGGGTAACATAATTGTTTTGATTCGGTGGTTTGTGCAGAGCATCGCTGCTGCGACGGGCGCGACCCTGGGTGCTTGCCTGACGAGGGGAGCGAGTGGTTCGCAGCGACAGAGGCAGGACTCTGCTTCTAAAAGACAGGTTCGCTTTTTTTTCCCTCGGACTGCGGTGGAGGGGAGTAGGAGAATGCGTTTATGCATACCAATAACAGCCGGCTGTACTGGTTATGTGGGACTCACAGCCCTGCGCCTATATGCATACATACCTATTATATACATCATCATTACAGCTCATATACGTCCCCACCGAGGGGCTCGAGCCTACCCTGAATCAGGGCGATTAGGCCTTAGTCGACCACGCGGGCCCAATGCGGGTTGGTCGACTTCACACACAACCTTCGAGTTTCTTCGCAGGCGTGTGCAGGTTTCCTCACGATGTTTTCCTTCACCGTTAAAGCAATCGGTAAGTATGTACGTAAGTTTTTGAAAAACTCATTGGTACATTGGCCGTCCAGATTTGAACCCGGTAACTCTGGTTAGATGGACCGAGTCGTTACCGGTTGAGCCACCGACGCTTTTTTTATTTATTATATACATAATAAGGTATATATAAATAAACATGCACAGGCCCAAGACCACACTACCCACTAAACTCTCCCTAAGCTTTGGCAGCTAGGGCACCTTAAAAGCTCATCGGAGCGACGCCCCCCCTAGAGAGGGGGGGAGACAGGTTCGCTTGAAAATAGTATCTATGCCCACTTGCTTAGGTTTATTTATATGGTGTTTAAAATTGAATGAGAAGCCACGAATATGGAGTAACATGGTGTTATTTTTAAAGTTTATTTTGGAGTAATAAACAGTGATACAATATATGAATTGTATAACAACAATTGAAGTTGCACGATTTTGGCAAAGAATAAGGAATGACACTTCCACGCGAAGTTTGCCGTTTTCATGGAATGGTCGGGCGGATATACGAGATGATGAAATGATCATGAAAATCTGAGTTCAGCGAGCGATAGTAGGTTCATTTGGTTTGATGATGATATTGTCAAAGAGCCTCACTGGGTGGTGGAAGGCAGTTTTCCGTTACACCATATGGCATTTCATGATATGATCAATCTGCCAATTCTACGAAGACCATTTTTTCATGATAAGGTCAATCTGCCAATTCTACGACGACCATTTCATGATATGGTCAATCCTTCAATTCTATGATGAACATTTTTATGATATTATGGTCAATCCTCCAATTCTACGTCGACCATTTCATGATATGGTCAATGACCATTTCATGATAAGGTCAATCCTCCAATTCTACGATGACCATTTCATGATATGGTCAATCCTCCAATTCTACGATGACCATTTCATGATATGGTCAATCCTCCAATTCTACGATGAACATTTCATGATAAGGTCAATCCGGCAATTCTACGACGACCATTTCATGATATGGTCAATCCTTCTACGATAAGGTCAATCCGCCAATTCTACGACGACCATTTCATGATATGGTCAATCCTCCAATTCTACAGCGACCATTTCATGATATGGTCAATCCTCCAATTCTACGACGACCATTTCATGATATGGCCAATCCTCCAATTCTACAACGACCATTTCATGAAATAGTCAAACTGCCAATTCTACGACCTAAGCTTAAATGTAAAAAGAGGGAAGAGATACATAAAACTGTGCTGTAGCTCAGACATGGCTCCGACTCAGCATATGCTGCAGGTAATTATGTGTTGTTTTTCTACGGAAATCTCGAATTGTTATATGATTAGCTATATCTCTGTATCTACCTATATGCTTATTCTCTTGCTTATCGCATTTGTGTCGGTTCTCAATCCTCATGTTATTTTATTTCCCACTCCTTAATTACTTGAATATTGAATACTTGGGTACCTACTCAAACAATTATCCCAACTCTCGGGTCGTGCATGTGTAGTGCAAAATTCTCAGGAAGGGGGATACCGAAAGGGTCTCAAAATTGCCTTTAATCCGCTGGCACTTGCACCATTTTATGACATGAGTAGTCGCATGGGGTCTAAGAAAGCCAAAAATTAAATGTGTATTTATCTATAAATAAAGAAAATTATAGAATTTTTAAATAAATTTAATAGAAGACTGGTAATAAAACAATATTGAGATCACAAATGTTTATGTGTTTAGTTACTTCATAATTTTCATCCAAATCACAATAGAAAACAGATATGTGCTAAATGCATCTCATTTTTTGACATGAGCAGTCGCATGAGTGTTTAAAAGACCCAAAAATTAAATGTGTTTATTTCTATAAATTTTGTTAAGAAAATTCTATAAATTTTATATTTTTTTTTTAAAATAAATTTAATAGAAGGAGGTTAATATAACAATATTTAGATCACATATATTTATGTATTTAGGTAATTTTAATCTATATCACAATAGAAAAGAGATATGTGCTAAAACGCGTGAGTGTCGAAACTACCTATACCTACTTTATGCGCTGGACAAACACGAGAGGCGTGAGGCGCGGGCATGGCGCCGCACATTTCATATTTCATACAAAGTGTACAGAAGCGAAGCGACGCAAGATATACACAGGCGCCGCGGCGCAGGGCGGAGCGCGGGCGTCGCTTCTATACATGTTGTATAACGCCCGCACCGCGCCGCCTGTGTATGTCCCGCACCTTATGCGTCCATGCTGTCCAAGCGCCGCGCAATAACTTGGTGAAGCGAGGTGTGCGGGTAGCCTATGTAGCAGCTTAAAGGTACTGAGCTCGACCTTGCGTAGTAACCAATATTTAAAAAGTTATGGATGAAGAAATAAGGCGCTGGGTCCTTTCGACCCATGCGCGACTACCCGTGCATGGGTTAAAGTATAAGTATTTTCCTTGACATATTGGCGTTGTGTTGTAGGTGGCGAGTGGCGAGGGCAGCGCGGGCGGCGGTGCGGGGCGACGGGCGCGGGCGCGCGATATGCCGCAGCCGCAGCCGGCCTCCGCACAGCGACACAACAAGAGAGGTACGACCATTAATGTCTAAATGTGGACGGTCCTGAACATTTCTCATACTAAAACCGAAGAATACTATTACTACGAAAGGTACGACCATTAATGTCAAAATCTAGACCCATCCTTTTAAACAAACATTTCTCATACTACAACCAAAGAATACTATTGCTATGAAAGGTATGACCATTAATGTCTAAATCTAGACCCATCCTTTTAAACAATTCTCATACTAAAACCGAAGAATACTATAACTACGAAAGGTACGACCATTAACCCGTCAGGGGATAGCTATAACTAGAGGTAAAAGAAAAGAGTCCTGGCGCGCCTGAGAATCTAGAAATGAGTTTTGTTTTTTGATAGGGTCTAGGTAAACTTGATTTATTGGTGATAAGTAAATAAGTTTACCTGACGTTATATATATATCATTGCGTTCCTTATTAAATTTCCTAACCAATCGATGTAATTTGATTAAAAATAAACGCTTACAATTCAACGCACGTAAAAAGAGCTCCGAGCGACCTACCTGCGCAGTGAATGAATTGCGGGCCAAATTGGTGGTAAGGGGTGAGGCGCGACGGGGGAAACACGCGTCTCTCTTGTTTGCTGTCGCGTGATTGGTTCGCCAGTTGTCATTTGTTTCCCGCCTGCGCAAACACATTCCCACCACTTGACCACTGGAGCTCTTTTTACGTGCGTTGAATTGTACCTGATATTTGTTTATTCTGGTTTTCTTTGAACATCCAAAAATTTCTCCTGCACTGTTACATTTTTTTGAAACTAAACCTACTAAACATTGGAATTCATTATATTTTACACTGATATGGCTTAGTACACTTTCTTTTGTTTTCATTTAATTCACTTCTTTTCTATGAAAGACACTATTTACTTCACAAATAAATATTTTCCACATGTAAACAAAACACGGCGGCGCTATGATGGCGAACGCGCGGCCCTTTCTACAAAAGTTTCATCGCATTTTTCACTAAGTATTTTAGAACTATCCAAAAAAATTATTATTTTCATATAATCTACATTCTTTTCTCAGTAGTTTGACATAAGATTCATAAATGAAACTAACTTTTATCTCCTCAGAAAAATCACTTTTCATTATCAAAACACGGCTCCATGATGGCGAATGCGCGGTCCTGTCTACAAAAGTTTCATCGAATTTTTCACTTAGTATTTTCGAACTATCCCAAAAACTTATTATTTACGTATAATCTACATTCTTTTCTAAATAATTTGATATAAGAAACAGATACAGAACATCACTTTTCACTATCACAACACGACTCTGTGTCCTCCATGAAACAATGAACACAAAAATGGCCGCGCGGTGAAACTGAATTACGTTTTTTATTTTTTTACTGGTTCGTAATCAAAGCCTGCCCCATAAACCCTACTAAAAACCGGTAACATACAAACTCAGATTGCGTAGAAAAATACTCACTATCCAACCTCACAGTCGATTCGGTCACTCACGGCCACTTCCTCTTATGGCCACTATCCAAATTCCTAGTTCGCCCACATCCTTGAACGACCACTTCTTTTTTTGTACATTTCCTTGTTCGTCCACTTCTTTTTTCATACATTTCCTTGAATGACCACTTCTTTTTTTGCACTTTTTTTTAAGATAAAACTTAGTAAAAAAACTGTAAATGAGCGAGCGAAGCGAGCGATATTAGGTTCGGTCAGGTTTGATTGATTATACAGTCAAACGAGGCTCCCCCACCCTTATGGGTAGCAGAAAAAGGCGAGTTAAAAAGGATCCGGTCACTTTAAAAGGTGACGAGTTACGAAAGTGACAATTTTGAAAAAAAGATAAGTTTAAGAAAATGAGAAGTCGAACTGAAAGCATTTGGCCTTTCTAGTGTTATGGTCGTTCGAGCGACATGGACGTTCAGGGATGTGGGCATGCCAGATATGTGGCCGTGCGAGGAAAGTGGCCCTAAGTGACCGGATCCCTTACAGTATGTCCATAGATAATCGGATACCGATCATTGAGAAGTTTATTTCGACCTTGGTGCGTCGTGAAAGCAATCTTAGGCGAGAATTTATTTCGACCGTGGTGCGTCGTGAAAGCGCTCCAGAGGTTAATAAAAATAATAATGCAAAATTGTTCGAAGTTGTTTCGATGGAAGTAGGTTTTTTAACGTGTTTATGACTATCAGAAAGAGTGTAATTTGCACCTATTTTGAATAAATATATTGTATCTTGTTGAGTTTACAACTTACTGTTTGCACATTGCGACCACGCTTGTAATCCATTTAGACAGTGTACAACCGATTCTTGCTCAATAACTATATATTTACTGGTAGTGCTTGTCGCCTGCAGGTAAAGGCAGCCTGGGTTCCTGCGCGAGTACTGGCGGCGCGTCCAGCCGGGCCCACCCCCAGCCGCTAACAACGGTAAATATGAACCATAATCTTCACATCAAGCTATCGCTATCGTAGTCCACTGCAGGAATGTTGACCAGAATTTTTGACATCCGTGGATGCAGATGCGGATATTTCTAAACTCACATCTTCGGATGTGGATGTAGATGTAAGTTTTTATACGACATACTTAATTTAAGTACATAAATGAAAGCAAATTATGGTTCTTAATTTTTGATATCCTTTTTAGGGTTTTTACTCAAAGCTAAGCTCCCGTTTTAATTATTGCAGATGCGGATGTTTTAAATAATGCGGATGATATTTGCAACATCCCTGGTCTACTGTTGGATAAAGGCCTCTCCCCCCCCGCCTAATCCGCACCACTTGTGCCGATTTTCGGCTCTGTGCATTCAAATTTCATTTATTTGTGATTATATGTTACAAAGTTTAAATTATGTCATATTATATAATCTGTCATTTGACGTACAAATTTAAAATAACAATAATACAGTAATCAAAACATATCAATACAGTCCTCAAAATAAAAATTACATAACTAAATTGTCACAATATTATATAACTCAAAACATTTTATTATTATTATTTATTATTTCACAATTTATTGCACATAGAAATAGGGACAAACATTAAACTAGATAAGAACATACAAAATGTACAGCTTATTTCTATTAGAAATTTCTTCCAGCATCGTGTCATTCAATATAATATCAAAGTAAAAGATAAAATGTAATTATTTTTTATATAATAAGCAAAAAATGTCCAATACCTTATACATACTGATGAATTAATAATAGTATAAACAAATATGTCAAGTAGATTTATCATTTAAAAAATCATTAATTGAGTAGTACGCTTTATTTGTCAAGAAGTTTTAAGTTGTCTTGTGAAATCTGTCATGGTATTGGAGTCACGTATAACTTTAGGAATTTTATTGTATATCTTAGGAGCCATTGCAAATATACTGCTGTGAAAAAGTGAAGTTTTGCATTTTACGAGGTACAAACGATCACGAAGTCGCGCTCGTGTTCCATACTGAAAATATTCCGGATGTCGAACAAAAACTGCAGTTTCAAATATATACAAAGCTCGTACTGTGAGTAGCTTTAGCTCCTTGAAGTACGGCACACAATGGCCCTAATGCATCTTTTTTGAGATCTCAGCTCAGTATTCCGTATTTCAAGGTCGGTACCACATAGCCATGATAAGCAGCGAGCACTGCTTTACTATTGACCGTTTTTCCCAACATATATAGGGCATAAGAAAACTAGGTTCATCCAGCTGTGTCCTATAAAATTATGCTCATCATCACCTGAACCTATTTTTATTTAATTCAATGTATTTTTTGCTTTATTTTATGATTTTATAGGAGGTCTAGCCGATTATACAGGAAAAAATGGTGTAGGACCCGTTAACTGGAGGTTCTGCTCATTATATTGATCAACTTTCCCCGAGGAACCCATAGAAATTTCTCAATACAATTCTCCATACAAAAATGGCACAAAATTGGTCGATCAAGTCGATGAAAAGTTAAATATTTTTTTGCGATTTCATTAAAGTCATAGAACATAAGTTGTTCAAAATGATGAGTGATGAGGACCCAGTTAACGGGACCTACAAATTTTGTTACATCCTGTATAGGTTGTGTTATATCATCATCATATCAGCCGAAATACGGCCACTGCTGGACAAAGGCACCCCTTAAGGATTTCCACGACGACCGTTCCTGCGCTGCCCGTATCCAGCGGCTTCCCGCGACCTTCACCAGGTCGTCAGTCCACCGTTTGGGAGGCCTGCCTACGCTACGTCTCCGGTGCGCGGTCGGTTGTGCTCGTATGTGTGAAGTTAATTTATTAGTATTTTTGCCAGGGTGCCGTGGCATCCACGTCGTCGACTCCCCCCGCGACCTCATCGCCTT
This sequence comes from Coleophora flavipennella, assembly GCA_947284805.1. NCBI lineage: Eukaryota > Metazoa > Arthropoda > Insecta > Lepidoptera > Coleophoridae > Coleophora > Coleophora flavipennella. The sequence goes on from OX369300.1 coordinate 7,215,075, forward strand.
CGATGCCAGACAACGCGTCCAGCGATGTCAAGCCTAAGACCAAAGGTAAGCCTTTTCTTTTGAATTAGAATGTTTTCGGCAAATTCCCATTCAAAGGTCAAGATTCGCTTGGTGAGTCTCACTGAACTGTTCCAAAATCCCTTCAAAAACCTCACATGAGGATATTGTTTGTGTCAAGCGAGTTTGCAATAGGGATGACGACAGCATCAGAAATAAATTATGACTTCTTGACCCCCAAATTGCTCTCCTACTTAAATTTCTGAAAACCTGTAAATTTTTAATTCACCAAAATCACAAAATGAGTACATAAATGACGCTGCTAAACTTTGACGTCACGCTTACGTATTTCAAATATTATTAGAACAAAATGTCCTTTTTGACAAATAATAAAAAGTAACTCAGATGACTAGCATTCGTCATCCCTATTTTAAACATGCTTCTCTGGAATTCTTCACAAAGGTCTCTCAGACATAGCTTCAAAGATTTGAAAAAGACGTTGGCAAATATTTGTGAACATAATATGTCGCCAAACATTTCGTAGGTAACTACATTCCACACAAAACTTTGTCAAACATTTTAATCTATGTCGGGGGAGGGTCATCATCATATCAGCTCATATACGTCCTCACCAAGGGGCTCGAAGCCTACCCTCAATCAGGGCGATCGAGCCTTAGTCGACCACGCGGGCTCAGTGCAGGTTGGTCGACTTCACTCAACCTTCGAGTTTCTTCGCAGGCATGTGCAGGTTTCCTCACGATGTTTTTCCGTCAACTTACGAGCGTCGGATAAACGTAAATATGAAATCGAAATTTTATAACACATTGGTACGTGGCAGGATTCGAACAACGACGTCCCGGACAGGAGGTAGCGGCCCTTGCCATTACGCTACCGACGCTCTCAGAAGGAGGGTATTTAACAAGAATTATTTTAATTTCATATGTTTCTTTCAGCGTCGTCATCGGCGGAGGAGTGCGCGAGCGGAGGCGCGGGCGCGGGGGGCGTGGCCGGCGTGAGCGGCACCGCCGCCGCTGGCGAAGAATCCTCCTCAGAGGAGGGCGAGGTCGGCCGCCTGCAGGCCCTGCTGGAGGCTCGTGGCCTGCCGCCGCATCTACTGGGGGCGCTGGGGCCGAGAATGCAGCACCTGCTGCACAGGACTGTCGCCGCCAACTCAGGTATACAAAATATACAAGCTTCTTTTTCTCCTCGTGAAACTATATGATACTGCGATTGCTAAACTTAAGTGGCAGTGGGCGGGGCACATAGCTCGTGGAACAGATGGCCGTTGGGGCAGTAAAGTTCTCGAGTGACGACCGCGCACCGGGAAACGTCGTGTAGGCAGTCCTCCCACTCGGCGGACTGATGACCTGGTGAAGGTCGCGGGAAGCTGCTGGATGCGGGTAGCGCAGAACCGGTCGTCGTGGAAATCTTTGGGGGAGGCCTATGTCCAGCAGTGGACGTCCTTCGGCTGATATGAATTATCATCACTTTGGTTTTCCTACGGATCTCCTCATTTCGGATTCGATCGCGTAGAGAAAGTAACATGTCTAATTTAAAAAAAAACAATGTAATCCCATTTTCGTCCCTCAGCCGCTTCCAAAGCCGCCCAGCTGTTGGCGGGGCTGCAAGCCACCGGTGACGAGGGGCAGCAGCTGCAGGCTGTGATTGAGATGTGCCAACTGCTGGTCATGGGCAACGAGGACACGCTGGCCGGCTTCCCGGTGCGGCAAGTCGTGCCTGCACTGGTTAACTTGCTCGCCGCTGAACACAACTTCGATATGGTAAGATTTGTTTCGAAAACATTGTCATACTAATATGAAATGTCAGGAAGTTAAATGTTTCTCGAGTGGCGACCTCGCGCCGGAAAACGTAGCGTAGGAAGGCCTCCCACTTGGTGGACCGATGACCTGGTGAAATTCGCGGGAAGCCGCTGGATGAGGGCAGCGCAGAACCGGTCGTCGTGGAAATCCTCGGGGGAGGCCTTTGTTCAACAGTGGACGTCCTTCGGCTGATATGATGATGATGATGATGATCGTTGTTACGGTAAATTCCCTAATTTACCGCAATTTGTTATCAGCCCTTATTAGAAGCCAGTCTTTTCGCTGATATGATGATTATGATAACTAGTGCTGAACGTCACATCGACCAAGGATTTGCACATTTCGACGTCTCCAGAGGCGTATTTAAGAATTCGGCGCCCCGGGCACAAAAAAAATCCGCCCCTCTAAGTGACAAAAAACCGGCCAAGTGCGAGTCGGAGTTGCACGCTTAGGGTTCCGTACTGCCACATGATAAACTTCACCTTATACTGTAACCTTCTGTTTACATGTTCGTTGTGGTTCGTCGCCCTTATTACCGCTAGTCCGACTCGCACTTGGCTAGCTTTATTATTTTTCGGTGAACCAAACCACCGGCCACCCCTCACGTATTGCCGTCCCGGGCCAAGTGCCTGGAAATAGGGTAAATAGCCTCTCGATGTCATCGCGTCGCTCCTCCGCAGGTCTAGCGCTTATCTTAGTCGGTTCCTGCGGTAGTGGAGCTGTGCGGGAGGAGTGTGTTGACGACACAAATTGACGCGAGATTTCGGTCGGGCGCCCACGATGACCCGCACCTAGTCACACCCTGGACACTTCATACAACGGGCCAGAAATGACACTTCAAAAAAGGAGTGACGGAACAAACAAAATGGCGGCGAAATCCTATACGTTTGACAACGAAACCAAAGTATAAATATTTGACGAAACTGTAACCAATCTTTGTCAATCTGGGTGACGAGGGGGTGCGGTTGCAATCTAGAGAGCGGCAGGGAGTGTCCATACTGTATGTTAGTACTAATATATATACTTTGACCAAACTGTAACGAATCTGTATCAATCTGGGTGACGAGGGGGTGAGGTCGCAATCTAGAGAGCGGCAGGGAGTGTCCATACTGTATGTTAGTACTAATATATATCATCATCATCATTCATCATCTGTGTAAACTGCTGTTCAGTATAATAGCATAAAACCATGATTATCCGAAGTTACTAAGACATTCTTTGTCCACAGATGAACCATGCCTGCCGTGCGCTCACTTACATGCTAGAAGCATTGCCACGAAGCAGCGGAGCTGTTGCCCTAGCCGTGCCCGCCTTCTTGGACAAACTCCAAGCTATCACCTGTATGGACGTGGCTGAACAGAGCCTGACTGCTTTGGACATGTTGTCTCGAAGGCATTCTAAGGCTATTCTACAAGCGGTGAGTGATTTTCTTTGTTACTGTTTTCAGGTGGCTATGACTCGGCACTCCTGTTTAGAGGTCCCGGGTACGAATCCAAGGGCAGGCAATGTATCAAATGATATTTTCGAAACTAACATGCATTTAGTTACTTATCGATTGCTTTAACGGTGAGTGAAAACATCCTGAAGAAACAAGCACATCTGATTCCAGATGTGGATGCAGGTCGCGTTGCACACCTCCATAGGTGCAATTATAAATGCCCTACACTTGATCACAAATGGTGCTAAGTGCAATTATGCTACACGATAATATAGAAAAATATCCAGTCTCTTGGCTGGTGTGAGTTTGTTGTATTTTTTTATCCACAATTGGTAAGCCTTTGGCATCATCTCACCTGATGGTGAGTGACGATGATGCCGAAGATGGAAGCGGGCTTGCCTAGATTCCCCAACACAATGGAGAACTGGCTATCCTTATCTTCAAGCCGGAACACATCAATGTTGTTAACAATGATGTTTGGCGGCAAGACTTAGATAAGATAGTGGTAGCTAGCCAGGCGGGTTTAGAAAATGCCCCACCACCAACCAAACCGAGTCTTACAAGATGTCCCCATCGGGAATCGAACCCGCGACCTCCTGGTGTGAAGCGAATGGACTAACCATTACGCCACGGAGGCGGTTAAAATGGCGGTCATGTATGGAGAAGTTCCATCAGAATATTATTATTATTGGGCGGGATGCCTTCGGGGTAAAGGCGGGTGTTCAAGTCACCAGGTGGACTCATTCTATTCTCGTGTTGATACAATGGTTACTGCGACCCCGGTGGCATCCCCTCCAAGCCTTGAGCTTCTACTACTGTACTCCGCTATGTGGCTCTTCCTTGTCGTTACCAATCGTCTCCCATCTGAGCCTGCTGTAGAGCACACACTTAGCCAAGTAGTGTTGGCTGGTCTCCAGTGTTTCACAGTTAAGGCAGAAGGGGTCAGTGGTCCTATCGGTTAGGGATATGTGTCGATTTAGTCTACAATGTCTTTTTGCTTGTGCCCATGACCATTTCCAAACTTTTCCTGTCTAGTTTTAGTAACGTTCTGGTTTTTCTGCGATTCTTTCCCTTCAGGATCATCTTCGCTTGTCTGCAGCTATTGTTTCCTACCCATACTTCCTGGGCTTCTCGCTATATTAGCTCTGCGATCACTCCCTTTGTATGTTCCATCAGATAATCAAAGGTACAGATACAATAATTAATTAGGTGGAATTTATGGACAGAGGCCAGCACATCAAGATAGACACTTGTAGTTCGATTCTGATCCATACGCATACGGCATTAGCACGGTAAAAAGTTCTAGTTTGATGTACTGGCCTCTGTACCATGTTTTTGTGGCAAACCAGCTGAGTTATTTAATGAAAATTGAAGAGTGACGGTCATAGATGGAAAATTACATTTCACAGTATGTAAATAGCCTTTAGCATTGCCACTGCTGGGCACGGGTCCTTCCCATATCTTCGGAATACACAGTAGCAAAGTAGACATTTCTTGGGAGTAGCTGCCTTGTTACTTTCGAGTGACCCAGCGCAGCAGCAAAAAAAGTTTTTATAATTTTACCCAAAATATGATCTAATCACTAATATTAACAAAAAACATGTTTGCCAAAAAAGTCTGTCCGTGCATCCGTCCGACACGCTTTTCCTAGCGGCAAACCAATGGTCCGATTAAAAACATTTTTTAATGATAATTTTTCGAAAAATTTTGCGAGGCTTCCAAATGGGTTACCATTTAAGGGTAGCTGCTATACAACACTAAAGGAAAGATGCATCATTATCAAATATGGCTCTGACGACGTTGATGAAACTTTGCAAGTTGTTACTATTATTTATTTACTATCAAGTGGCAGTAGTAGTTATTATGTTAAAGCGAGGCATAGATTAGAACAGTTGTCTCTGTTTTTTTCTTTACGTGTAGAGTAAAGTAAACAACCACACTTTTGCACTTTTTCAAATTTTTTTTTTCAAATAAAAGCTACAATTAATTTGTAAAAATCCAACTGGCATATTAAAGTGTGTGTTTAGACTAATCGACTAAGAAAATTTAAAGGTTCAATTCGGTCTGGTTAGCTTGTACAATGTAAATATCTGTTTTAAAAGAGGTTTCTAATATATATATTTTTTTTGTTATAAAAGTTACCGAATAGTGTTTCTGAAACTGACAAAATGAAGTCATTGAAATAAAGAATCAGGTTAAGAAATATCACTTTCATATGTTTTGTAATTGCTGAGAAAAACCGCGATCTCTGCGACCAAAGTTTACCAATGCGTCGCCTTAAAATTTTAAAGGTAATCCCCAATACAACAGCGATTTTTGAAGTGAAAACTTCTTTAGGCGCAATGGGTACCAGGAACAAAACGTATAAAACTGTATTTGAGATGGGAAAAACCATTGAACCCGAGAAACCTTACCGTTGCCTGTTACCGAAACTTTAAAAAACTTTTCTTACATTTATAAAACGATACGATATGATAAGATACGATAAGATATGAGATGATACGATAAGAAATTACGATACGTCAAAACTTATAAAACTGTAAAAAAGTTTTTTTTATTTCGATTTTCTTTAAGAATCAATCCGCTTCTTATAATTCTTGCCTACTTTGATCTAAAAAAGAAATACTGATAGTTTTAGTAGTTTTTACGTGTCGTTCACTGTACGTTTTCGCGAGAAAGCATGCCCAATGCCGTCGTATAAATTGTACAATTTATTGTTTGTCCGAACAGCGCGGCGTGTCGGCGTGCCTGACGTACCTGGACTTCTTCTCGATCAACGCGCAGCGCGCCGCCCTGTCCATCACCGCCAACTGCTGCCAGAACCTCACGCCCGACGAGTTCCATCTAGTTCGGGATTCACTGCAGCTCCTGGCTAACAGGTAAATGAAAAAAAGCGTTAACTTTCAGGAATCTTGTTGTTTCCGTAAAAAAAAAGTTTGCATGGTAGGCTTTGTAAAACTTTTAAACTTATCAGATATATCATTCACAATAAAGAATTAATTAATTGCTTATTTTGCAATCTCAATTATTTATTTTATGAATATTTTTTTCTAGCCATTAAATATGTACATGTAAATTTTGATGGACTCAATATTTGTCAACAGACTAACTCAACAAGACAAGAAGTCTGTGGAGAGCGTGTGCCTCGCGTTTTCTCGCCTGGTGGACAGCTTCCAGAACGATCCGGCCCGTCTCCAAGAGATCGCCACTCCGGAACTACTCACCAATCTGCAGCAACTAGTTAGTACCATGGAATGTAGTGACATCTCCGTCAGTTTGATAAAATAGAAGTTTATGAAACTGTTGCATAATGAGGTATTAAAACACGAGTATGAGTTTAAACGGCCTTGGCGAGTGTTTTCGTACCTAGTTATGTGCAGTTTCATACACTACTTTATCTAATCTCATACATTGAAATTTAACCTACTAAATAAAGGATCAAATCAGTACCTAAAATAAATTATACCATAGCACATCACCGCGCATGCGCTAAAGCGGGCGCTGTCACAGACGGGTAAAAACAATGACGAAGGAAAAGAGCTCGATGGGTAAAAAATGGTAAAAAAAACTTTTTTGAAATGCTATAAAAATGGCGAGTCCTGTAGCGAGTGATTCAATTATTAGAACCCTGAGCGACGCGATTGATTCATGGCCCTCGATATAAATCCGTTTTATTCAAGAGTTGCATACTATACTTTATACCATGACTCCGAGAAAAAGATACATTTAAGAGAAAATAGACATTTAATAAAGAAAAAAGTAATGTTAAATTTTTCAAAATATTCATTTAAATTGGTACAGTTACTAAAATAAGGAGTAATTTTCTTTGTGTTCGTTCGTACAACTTATAGTATTCAAAATAGCGCCAATTTACTAATGAAATGACAGCAAAGAACACAAAACAGTTTTTACTCTAATGCTAAACTCCTTTTCAAAAATATCGAACAATCAACGTCTGTCTGTCGTCAGGTTGTATTTCATGAACCGTGATAGCTAGACAGCTGAAATTTTCACAGATGATGTATTTCTGTTGCCGCAATAACAACAAATACCGAAAAATTGAAAAAGCCATACAAAAAACGTGTTTTTTTAAACATGTAGAAACTAGCGCCGTCTCGTTTGATGGTACGGAACCCTTTTTGTGCGGTTCTGATTCGCACTTAGCCGGTTTTTTTTATCATCCACAGGTTTTTTCATACACTTGGTTAAAAAAAGCTCTGAAGTATTCACATCGTAATACGATATTTTACAATTAGTCATTTGAGTAACTTTTTATCAACTGTCAAAAACGAAAGCTGGTTCTGCAATTATTCTCGTCACTGACATAGTGACGTCACAAGTGCCATAGTCTTCAACGAACTAATTTGCGTTTTTTAATAAATATAAAATTAAAAAATGTTTAATATTTCAAATGAGCAAGTGTTTTTGTTATTCTAGAAGAAATGCTATTTATTGAATAGTGTTTTTTAACCCTGCAGTGGTCCCGCCCCCAAAAGTCACTTGGGTGATCGCGTGGATTACATACGTATGCCAAATTGTTCTCTAATAAAAAAAAAACATTTATGTTATAATTTTTTTATGGAGAAATGGCGAGTACCCTAACCAAAAAAATTATTATAATAAATAACTAAACTAAATAATTAACAGTTTTGTCATAATAAACCAAAACACAAAGTTCCTATAAATCGTCTTTGAGAATTTACTTAGATTTATATGAGACCTTAATACGCGTAAACACTTATTACGAAAACAAATCAACTATTATTTTCTAAACAGGAACTACATACATATTTGGAATGAACAGAGCAAGGGTGGTGATTGTCATACTTAAAGTACACGGAGTCCTGTATAACACGCTTAAACTGTTTACGAATAATTTCATTTTAAATTACCATGGATTACATATGTAATCCGCGCGACCACTGTAGGGTTAATTTATTTTTTATACGGTAAAATAGCCTACTGTGGTCAAGATAATGTTAAGTTTGATAGCTACAAAAAAATAACCGGCTCCTTCTTCCAGCTGGTGGTCCAACCACCGCTGATCTCGGGCGGCACCTTCATCACGGTGCTGCGGCTGCTGTGGGTGATGTGCGCGGCGTGCCCACAGCTCGCGCTGGCGCTGCACCAGCGCTCCATCGCCGACACGCTGCTGTGTCTGCTCACCGGCTCCGCGCACCATAATCAGGTGTGCACTAAACTCGTGGTCTCATCATACATATCAGATCATTTACGTCCCCACCGAGGGGCTCGAGCCTACCCTGAATTAAGCGATCGGGCCTTGTCGACCACGCGGGCCCAGTGCTGGTTGGTAGACTTCACACACAACCTTCGCAGATGTGTGCAGGTTTCCTCACGATGTTTTTCCTTCACCTTAAGAGCGTCGGATAAACGTACATATGAAATCTATATTCGAAATCACATTGGTACTTGGCAGGATTCAAACCACGACCTCCCGGACAGAAGGGGGCGTACCTAGCCGTTACGCCACCGACGCTCTTGATCTCATTGTAACGCAAATCTCGTAAGAGTGTCAGCATCATTACTATCTCGCTTCGAGCGTACAGGGCTTTCCATAAGGAAAGCTAGAAAAAGGGCTTTCCATAAGGAAAGCTAGAAAAATATGTTTTCTACTATTTTTGATTTTATTTTTTTAATCTCAATTGATAAGTCCTTGGCATCATCTCACCTGATGGTAAGTGACGATGATGCCAAATATGTAAGCAGGCTTACAGGCTTCTTATCTTCATGGCGGAACACATCAATGCATACAACATTGATATTTGGCTTCAAGACTTCGGATAAGATGGTAGCTGCTAGCCAGGCGGGCTTAGAAAAAGTCCTACGACCAATCAAACCGAGTCTTACAAAGTTAGTCCCCGCCGGGAAACGAACCCACGACCTCCAAGTGTGAAGCGAACGGACTTACCATTACGGCATGGAGGCGGTTAAAAATACCATCAAGTGTACCATCCTCGACTGCATCATCACTTACTATTAGGTGAGTTGCAGTCAAACGCACTAAAATTTTTAATAAAATAATAATAATAAAAAAAAATAACAGTACATTACCCCATTGAATTTACCAGTGTGGGCCGATTTTATAAAGAACATTTTTTGGGTCATCCCTGTAGAATAGGTTCTTGAAGAAGGTCTAAGTTTAGACATGGGTAATCTTGATTCAGTTGTCCGAAACGATTCACAGAGTCTGATTCACTAGACTGAATTAATTCACCTTAAGTATTCTCTATTCACCTTAACTATTCACTAATCGCTTGTGTTATAATCTATGAAGTGTGCTGTAACTGCAATAAACGAGTCATTCTTTATTGACGTCCATCCGTCTGTAGTTTAGTCACACATAGAGCTTCAGCAGTCTTTATGTCCTCTTTAACTATTTCGTAAATTTCTTTTCTATGTCTTTGGCAGCAAGCTTTCTGATAATGTTTTTCTTGTTGGTAGACTATACGCTGGATTCAATATTTGAACTAATTTTCTGAATGCCATGTCTTCTACTGTACTAAAAGGCTGATATTCTTTGGTAATGAGCTTTAGTAATTGACGGTCAATTTCGTTATTTCTTGGAACATTCAACGGTTTTTTTTAATAAAAATATTGTTGAATTGATACATTTTGCCAAGAAAGCCTAGGTTGTTGCCTATCAGCAGTTTTCGCCCGACATCACCCGAACGGTTCCGAACTCTCGCAGTCGGCACTTCACAGCCACGAAACGAAGTAACTATTTAGTAATCTGTGCTTCAGCACTCGGCGGACACTCGGTGAATCGGTGAATCACTTGAATCAGTGAATTGTTAAGGTTTAGAGGGAATAGTTAAGTTAACGCGTCACCGTAGTGAAACGATTCTTCTTAATGCCTCTCATTCAGTTTACCCATGTCTATCTAAGTTACGTTGGGCGTCAGTGTGGCACGAACGGTAGGTGTAGCATACGGTAGGTAGACAAGTAGGGCGTGGTTTTAAAAAATGCCGTATGTGCTCACAAAATTTAATTTAATGTTGAATATGAAGTAAAAGAAAAAGACTTGAAAAGAACATAAGAACTAGAAAAAAACATTATACACTTAATACCTTATTGAATTTACCAGTGTGGGCCGATTTTATAAAGAACATTTTTTGGGTCATCCCTGTAGAATAGGGTCTTGAAGAAGGTCTAAGTTACGTTGGGCGTCAGTGTGGCACGAACGGTAGGTGTAGGGTACGGTAGGTAGGCAATTAGGGCGTGGTTTTAAAAAATGCCTCATGTGCTCACAAAATTTAATTTAATGTTGAATATGAAGTAAAAGAAAAAGACTTAAAAAGAACATAAGAACTAGAAAAAAAAGCATTATACACTTAAATTTAAAATGCAAATCACAAAAAATACGAAATGGGTCTTTTAGAAAGTATCAAGGTATTAAATAATTTATTGAAAGTAAAAATGAATGGAGTTTGAGTCATATGTCACACAGATGACAGCGCATGCGTTAAAGAACAAATAGATGGAATGAAAAAAAGATCAAATGAAAGATGAACTAATAACAGCGCTATTAGTATACTGTCGCGGTACGCAGACTGGTGAGGGCCCTGGCAGAAAATCAGTGTTATGGGCATTCACCTATAACTTATGCTGAGCCAGGGCCTTTTTCTGGCCTGGCACTTACTGCAAAGGATATCATTTTTTTGGGCCTTTTCTGAAAGTGCCGGCCAACAAAAAAAAATAGTACGTATTGTTAGAACTAGCCATTTGGAGTAATAGTTAATATGGCACAATAGTTGTAGGATCACTCTGAACCAATTTATACAAGTTCGATGATTCATCATTTTCATACATTTATTGAATTTTTAAGCGTTGCGAAACATAAAATAATTATAATTACAATTTACAATGCTAATTACATTTAATTTACATTTATGCTTTCGCCCTATAATTACAATTGCTTCACATAGTTAGTTCTAGCAATATCAATCATTATTTTATGTTTCCCAGCACTTTCAGATATCAATAAATGTATGGATATGATGCATAATCGAATTCATATAACTTGTTCAGAGCAACCATACAAGTTTGGCGCTATATTAACTATTGTTCCAAATGGCTAGTTCTAACAAAACGTACCATTTTTTTTGTTTGCCGGCACTTTGAGAAAAGGCCCAAAAATGTATGGAGCCTGAATGTTCTCCTTTATTGTATTTTATTGTATTTATTAGTAAGTAGCTATAAGTTAGTCTTAGTGGTGAAACCTTAATTTCTTATTACCAACCTATTAGCTATTGTTTTTTTGTGCCTGGTCGGTGAATAAACGGTTTATCTATTTATCTATCTATCTATCAGCGTTACCGCGCTACAACTTATTTTCTTAGTGACTCAGATTTTTACTATGTATCCGTGGAGTGTCGGACCATAACTTCGTAAAATTTACAGCAAGTGGAACTGATCCCGCGCACGCCGCAGGAGCTATACGAGATAACTTGCTTGATCGGCGAGCTGATGCCGCGTCTGCCCACTGACGGCATATTCGCGGTGGACGCGCATTTAGACCGGCCGTGGTGCGCTTCGAGCGAACGCACAGCTCATTGGCAGTGGAGGGATGACCGAGGTGATTATTTATGTACTTTGCTTACACTATGGATCTTAGCGCTTTACTAAGTAGGTGTCTGCAGTATGGAGCTGTGCGGGAGAGGGAAGACGAATGCTAGTCGTCTGAGTTACTTTTTATCATCTATCAAAAACGACAATTTGTTCTATAATTGTTTGAAATATTTAGGCGTGACGTCATAGTTTAACAGCGTTTATTTTGTGATTTTAGTGAATTAAAAATCGAAGACTTGATGGAAAACAAAACGAGCAAGGTTTTCCGAAGTTTAAGTAGGAGGGCAATTTAGTGATCAAGAGTTCATAATTTATTTCTGATGCTGTCGTCATCCCTATACTGGGATGCGGGCGCCTGGCTGAAGTCTCGCGTCAATCACGTGATGTCGACATACCCGCACAGCTCCACTACGTATTTATTTCTATAACATAGTCAAAGTACATATACATAGTACTAACGTACAGTATGGATACTCCCTGCCGGTCTCTAGATTCAGACCTCACCCCCTTCGTCAACCCGATTGCTACAGATTGGTTATGAGCCTGCTGCTGGAGTTCATAAATCCCATACAAACGTAGTATTTGATTCATTTGTTAACCGATTTTGAAATAATTTTAAATGGATAACCGGATAGTATCGGTATCGCATAACTTTTTAGAAAAGCGAAACAGGAATCCATTATTTTCCAATAAATTTGTTTTCAAGGTGAAAATCGGAAAACCAGTTTATTGGTTAATAATGGATTCCTATTTCGTTTTTGAAAAAGTAAAACGATACCGACACTGATATACGTCATTCAATTATCGATATAAAATTATTTCAAAATCGGTTCTTTGGTTAACAAATGAATCAAGTACTACGTTTGTATGGGATTTATGAACTCCAGCGGGCTTTTATAGTTTGGTTCTCATTTTTTAGAAATGTCATTTCTCGACAATTGTATGCCGTGTCCGGGGTGTAACAGAGTGTTGCAAAGATAACCAGATAACGGGACTCTATTACTAAGCCTTCGCCGTCCGTCTGTCCGACCTTTAAACGGCTGTATCTTTTGAACCGTAGTAGGTAGCTGGTTAAGAGCGTACTTTTCAGAATCGTTTCCCATACAAACTGAAAATTACTACTAATTGAAAATGGATGGGCGACTCTAATGAAACTTTATACACCTAAGCAATTCACGAAATTTTAAGGATTTTTGTTTTAGCTCTATCGTTAAAACAGTAATACATACAATCGTGAATCTTGGTGTTATAATCTTGGTACTAATCCTGAAATAAAACAACAAGTAACAAAATCCGGTCAAGTGTGAGTCGTTGTAAGTATCAAATCCGAATCAAAAGAACATTTTTCTGTTGCACTAGTTGATTTTTTTTTATTTTTTTTTATTCACATTATTGATGTAGGTATTTTGTTTGTAATGAATAGGATTCATTGTTGTTTGTGTGGATAGGTGTAGTACGGAACACTCGGCGTGCGAGTCCGACTCGCTCTTGGCCGATTTTTGTGTTTCAAATCTAGTTTAACGTCAAAACATTCGCAGGTGTATGGCGATCCTACTCTTGGGCTGAGTGCCGCGCTCTAGAAGCGGGCGCGGCCGCCGGCGAGGAGGAAGTGTGCCTGACGACCCTGGGCCGTTCGTACACTGTGGACTTGACTGCTATGCAGCAGCTGAACGACCACACGGGGACTGCGCGCCCGGTGCAGCGCGTGGCGCCCTCGCAGAGCGCCACTGACCAGGCAAATACTTCCAACGCTTCTGCGCCAGGTAACTATTATTATAAGACTAGCTCTTTCCCGCAGCGTCACCCGCGTGGACAACGTTTCTATGATCTTTCGAGGGTGCGCAGTGCGCGAGCCGCAAGCGGCTCGCGGGCGTGGAAAAGAAAAGCCTGTGTGTTAATCCAGGTCCTAATCTGTCTACCTACCAAATAGAATAGAATAGAATAAATGTTTATTCAGTGATAAGTACACACAAGTGAATAATTTTGTAGCTTTATAATACAATAGTTTGTACCTATCACTGAAAAGGTAGCAGCTCGGCATATGCTGTTATCACAAAGATCACAGCGCTGATTTTCAGCTACTACCCCTTCAGGGAAGGGGGTGGACCTTAATGAAGTACACATCATAAATTTAAACAAAATAAAACTTTAAACATAGTAAAAAAAAAAAGTAAAATTCAAAACTAAAAGCCTACAACCATTACAGATACATTATTTTAGATGCTACTTAGATTAAGAAAACTAAAGAAGATACTGTTTAACCAATATTATAAAATTTTACAATATTCTCCTCAGCGATTGTAAATAGACAAACGTCAAAAGGCAGTTTCAAGCAAGGTGGGTAGTGCGGCCGGCCTTCTGTTCTTCTATGCAAAAAGATGTTATTTGACGTTTGAAACTGTAGACCGAGGCACACTCCCTGATTGGTGGCGGTAAATTATTCCAGATTTTACTGGTTGCGTATTTGAAACTGCCCCTGAACGCCGTCGTTTTATGTCGCGGTACAATTAACATATATGAAGATGCCCGTGTACTGTACAGTAGTGTGCGACCAGGTGAGCTTATCATACAGATATTTAGGAGAATGACTGTTTATAACGCCTTGAAGCCATATTAAGGATGTTAGCACTATTTAGGTACGGAGATATATGACTTCTGCGAGGTATATTTATGCAAAAACGTGTACAGACATTTTGAACGCGCTGTATAAGTACCTGCTCTTTTTTTGTAAGCCGAGGACCATATACAGTATCTGCGTAATTGAGCTTTGCCAATACAAGCGATTCGATCAGGTTTAACCTTACCTCTGTACTGATGAAAGGACGTATTTGATATAATACTCTAAGGCGATAGAAACAATTTCTTACTGCCTCAGATATATGGGATTCAAAACGTAGAGAAGTGTCCAAGGTTAGGCCGAGGTTTCGCGCCTTATCTACTCTAGCTATAGCCTCACCCATAACAATTACCTTTGGCTGCATAGACATTACCTTAGACACACGATTTTGGGAACCTATGATCATGTACTTAGATTTGGCGGGGTTAAGAACGAGACAGTTACGTTCAGACCATTTCACTATCCGTTTTAAGTCACTATTTATATTTTCAAGGGCTAAAAGAAGATCATCTGGCGCAAAAGAAAAATACAATTGGAGGTCATCGGCATAAATATGATATCTACAGTTTTTGATACTATCAATGACATCAGAGCTGTACAAAATAAACAAAAGGGGCCCCAAAATTGAACCCTGCGGAACTCCACGATAAACAAATTTCAACCAGATCCGTTTAGTAGTTTTTGCGTAAAGAAGTAACATACATGCACACAAACTTTCGCCTTTATAATATTAGTGTGATAATAATATAAACATTTATTATCAGACCTACCTTCCAAACATAAACTCCGGGGGGGTTCGGGCGTCCCAGCAGTCTCCAGACTAGTCTATCCTTCAGTGCAGCGATTCTGTGTTCACCACTAGTTTCTGACCGGCGCCTCGTACAGCTTCCGCCTTCCTTGCCTATTCACATCTTTAAAAAAAACCATGGTAAAAATCAAGAAAAGAAATAGAGTTGTACAGCGGCGGCACTTCCTCCCAATAAAAGTGCACCTCGACAACATCAGAGGGTTGCACTCAAATCTCGATGCGGTCCACTACCGAGAAGTCTAGAGACCGACAAGCCGCAGCTACTCATTCTTACGGAGACGCAAATCATACGCCCGGCAGACGCGTCTTACTTGCAGTACCCAGGGTACACCCTGGAGCACAATTTCAAAGCGCGCGCCGGTGTCTGTGTCTATTTCAGCGACAACATCTGCTGCCGGCGTCTCCGTAACCTTGAAAACTCCTCTTTTTCGACGCTCTGGGTGTTGGTCGACACCGGTGAAGACAAAATAGTCTACGCTTGTGTATACCGATCGCACAGCGGAGATCAGGAGACAACCAGGTTAATTGAACATCTGTGTGAGGCCGCCGATGAAGCTCAACTAAGGCACCCGTCAGCACAACTGGTCCTTCTGGAGGACTTCAATGCTCACCATAAGGAGTGGCTGTTCCCATACCAGAAGACCGACCATGCTGGGAGAGAAGCGCTCAAACTCGCTTTGTCGCTAAATCTTACCCAGCTGGTAGACCAGGCGACGCGTGTGCCGGACGTTGAAGGCGAAACGGAAAATTGTTTGGACATTCTGCTGACAACAGGAACAGATCGATATAACGTGTCAGTATCGTCACCTTTGGGTACGTCTGACCATTGTCTGGTGAAGTCTGTACTGTCTTGTTCACCACCTGATCCCAGCCCTAGGGGTTCTAGACGGGTATGGCAGTACAAGTCAGCAGAATGAGATGAGATGCGCCACTTCTTAGCATCTTATCCTTGGCGGCGAATGTGCTTTTCTTCCAGGGATCCGTCGAGCTGTGCGACAGAAATCTCGAGGGTAATATGTCAGGCGATGGAATATTATGTCCCGTTTTCAGACATTCCTTTCGAGAGAAAAGCTCGCCCGTGGTTTAATGCTGAATGCTCAATGGTCGAAGTACTAAAGCATTCAGCTTACCAGGCTTGGGCTGATACTCGGAATCATAAAGCTCCGGACACCCGAGATAAAAAGAAAGTCTTCAATAAAGCCGCCAAGTCCTACAAAAAGACGCTGCGTAGGGCACGACTCGACCATATAAACCGTATCGGATCAAAACTTGCCTCCTACCCTTCTGGGAGTAAGGCGTTTTGGTCCTTGGCTAAATCGGTTGAGGCGAACTTTTGCAGCTCGTCTTTGCCTCCACTGCTGAAACCTGATGGATCATTGGCTCACACGGCAACTGAGAAGGCTAATCTGTTTGCCTCTATGTTTGCCGAAAATTCACGTCTCGATACAGCGAATAGAATACCGCCCCAGTTATCTCCTTGCGATACTACTATGCCCCCTATTCGTATCAAGCAAAAGGAGGTTCTCAAAACACTTCGCAATATTGAAGTGAACAAGGCCAGTGGACCTGACGGTATACCAGCTATAGTGCTAAAGAACTGCGCTCCTGAGTTGTCTCCTGCTCTGACGCGTCTGAACCGCCTCTCTCTTGAAACAGGTATAGTCCCAAAGTCCTGGAAGCTGGCCAAAGTGCAGCCGGTGCCCAAAAAAGGCAGTCGTGCCGATCCCGCAAACTACCGCCCTATAGCAATCACCTCCGTAATCTGTAAGATTATGGAGCGTGTATTGAACACCCGCATTCTGGCATACCTAGAAGACAATGACCTCTTTAGCGATCGACAATACGGATTTCGCGGAGGTCGATCTACTGGAGATCTTCTAGTGTATGCTACGTATATATGGGGCGAGGAAATCGAGAAACATGGCGAAGCTCTCGCTGTGTCACTCAACATCTTGAAGGCTTTTGATAGGGTTTGGCACGCTAGCCTTACTGGCAAGCTTCCTTCTTATGGTCTTCATGTGGGATTGTGTAACTAGGTAGCTGATTTCCTGAGGGAACGGTCTATTCGAGTGGTCGTTGATGGCTGTTCCTCAGACCTATTGGCGATTGCTGCCGGGGTACCTCAGGGATCTGTTCTTTCCGCAACACTATTTCTGCTTCACATAAAAGATCTGCTGAAACCAGGTATAATTGGTTATGCGGACGATAGCACGGTTGTAGAAAGATACCTGTCCAGTGCACGAGCTAACGGTGTTGATACGCTGTTTCTGAGAGAGGCCATGATAGAGCGCATAAACCTATAACTTCAGGCAGTGTCTGAATGGGGTGATTCCAACCTCGTAAGGTTTAATGCCTCTAAAACACAGGCGTGTCTTTTTTCCGCCAAAAGGAGTCCATTCACCTTGACTCCAACTCTCCGGAATGAACCGATTCAGATATCTGACCACCTGGAACTCCTCGGCGTGGATTTAACACCCAATCTTAACTTCGGTCGTTACATTGAGTCTACGGCAAAAGTTGCTGCAATGAAGCTGGGTATTCTCTCTAAGGTGAGACGGTACTTCACACCTGGACAGCTGCTTACTTTATATCAAGCACAGGTCCGCTCATGTATGGAGTACTGTTCACACTTATGGGATGGATCAGCCCGCTATCAGCTGGATACCTTGGACGTCATCGACCGACGCGCACTGAGACTCATTGGTGACGACGAGCTAGTCAATGACAAGCTCCAAAGCCTTGAGCATCGCCGCTAAGTCGCCTGTCTGTCGGTATTCTATCGAATTCATTTCGGAGAGTGCGCGCAAACACTTCACGACCTCATTCCCCCGGCTCCATTCCACCGTCAGTCAACGAGACGCAGGGAGGGGTTGCACCCCTTTGTTGTTGATGTTCCACCTTTTCGCACGAATCGTTACGCTTCTTCATTTATTATGCGTACAGCGCAGGAGTGGAATTCCTTGCCTGCGTCAGTGTTTCCCGATTCCTATAATTTGGGGATCTTCAAGGCAAGAGTGAATAGGCATTATTTGAGTTTGCGTGTACCATCCTCGACTGCATCATCACTTACCATCAGGTGAGTTGCAGTCAAACGCACTCAAATTTTTAATAAAAAAAATAAAAATAAAATAAAGTTCAGTGACCGCACGCTAGGCGATGCCATTTTATATTATAAATGTGAAAGATTGTATGTATGGATGGATGTTTGTTACTCTTTCACGCTATAACCACTGGACGGATCGGGATGAAACTTGGCACACATTTAGGTTAGGTCCTGGATTAACATATAGGCTACTTTTTATCCCGATTGGAGCCTCCATACAAAAAAGCACAAAATTGGTCGATCAGCTAACCGATTTGTACGGAGACATACAATTTTTTTTTGCAATTTCAGCAAAGTCATAGAACAAAAGTTGTTCAGTATTATGAGTAGAAGCCGCAGTTAACGGGACCTACACCAATTTTGTTACACCCTGTTTAAATATCGTGTTACGGTGTTTCTGTTCGTTAACGGTTCGACCGATTTCCATGAATTTTTTTATGTGTATTTGGTAGGTATAAAGTATATTTATTTATGGCAAAACAACGTTTGCCGGGTCAGCTAGTAAATAATAAATATTATTCACGAAATAGCATTATAAAAACCTTATTCTGTAATGTGTACGTGTTACATACTTTCAGAGCAAAATATCGTTTAAACAGTTGATAAAAAGTAATTTCGTTCCTAACTGGAAAGATTTCTAAAGATTTCAATATCTTAAATTATCTTTAATAACCCAAGGGCAATAGAGCGTGCTATGCTCGGAGTTTTTCTGAGTGATCGAATCAGATACGAAGGAGGTCCGGAGGAGAACCAAAGTAACCGACATAGCTCTCAGAATTGCTAAACTTAAGTGGCAGTGTGCGGGGCACATAGCTCGTAGAACAGATGGCAGTTGGGGCACTAAAGTTCTTGAGTGGCCACCGCGCACCGGAAAACGTAGCGTAGGTAGGCCTCCCACTCGGTGGACCGATGACCTGATGAAGGTCGCGAGAAGCCGCTGGTTTTCGGAAGCGCAGAACCGGTCATCATGGAAATCCTTGGGGGAGGCCTATGTCCAGCAGTGGACGTTCGTCGGCTGATACGATGATGATGATGAAGACCCACTTAATATATTTTTAGCGGAATATTTTTTTTTTAATCTCTGTGATAAGTAGGTAGTATATGATAAGTAGCCATGCATCTGTAAGCACCAGCGATCTTCATTCTAACCTGTTTGAAGCTTTCCTACTTAATGGGACTGGCGAAAGTTAGACTTATTATACAAATGCCGAAAGCGATTCTCAACTCTTAAAAGTTAACTGATTTTGACCAATTTTTGATAGGTTGTCTATAGGTTTCATTTTTTTAAATTATTGACTAAAGAGAAATAAAGAAAAGCCAAAATTAGTTTTGTATGAAAACATGTGAGCGACAATAAAATTGAACTTATTAATTTTATTTAAAAAAACAAAAGCCTATAAACCTAGCTATTATTCTGACTGACGACTAATCAAAAATTTGACATAATCGGTTAACATTTAAGAGGTGAAATTTCGCTAACGTAGTTTATATGAACAGTCGCAGCTTCACAGTGCCCCTAAATATTTTCGTTTACTTCCAGACCCGCGCATAGCCATGGTGCGCAGTAACCCGTCGCTCGTGCGCGCACTCCTAGCCGTGTTGCACGAGGTGTACTGGAGCTCGGCGACTCCAGCTGTTCGCTCGCAAGCGCTGAAGGCCATTTTGCGCTGCTTGTACTATGCCGACGCCAGTCTGCTCCGTCACTCGAGATTAATGCAGGTAAGACTGTATGAATGCCTTTACGACACTGTAGAACTTCTTTTCTTTTCTGTATTTATTGCCAATCACCGTATAGGCAAAGTATATATATTAGTACTAACATTCAGTATAGACACTCCCTGCCGCTCTCTTGATTGCGACCTCACCCCCTCGTCACCCAGATTGATACAGATTGGTTACAGATTGGTTGTTGAACGTATAGGATTTCGCCGCCATTTTGTTTGTTTCGTCATTCCTTTTTTGAAATGTCATTTCTTGCCCGTTGTATGAAGTGTCCAGTGGCACAGACCGGTCGTCGTGGAAATCCTTGGGGGAAGGGCTTCCATCAGTGGACGTCTTTCGGCTGATATGATGATGAAGCTGTGACTTGCATGCATGACATGCATTTTGATCAATAAATGAACTGAACTGAATTAAACTGAGCTATAAACTGTTTAATAAACCATGATAAATTAAAAAAAAAACAATAAACATATTTAACAAACAAATTTAATATTAAATGATATTTTATATTTTAATAAACATTACCTTTCTGTTTAGTCATATTATATTTATTTGTGTTACATAAAATTACTAATAATCTTTCCTAATTACACATTTATATGTATTATTTATAAGTATAAAGGCATATATTATGTCTTTCATATTATATTTATATTAGGTATATATTAGGTATACATTATGTCTGTTATATATTCTTTAATTATCTGTGTACACGCCTATTCAACCCTCACATCTCATTTTTCATCGCCTATGGTATGTAGGAAGAAAACTCTTACAGAGTTATTCATGCCATTTGTACATCTAGTTTGTATGCAACTGTTAACCTTAACTGTGTGTGTACAATAAATATATAAATCATCATTACAGCTCATATACGTCCCCACCGAGGGGCTCGAGCCTACCCTGAATCGGGGCGATTAGGCCTTAGTTAAATATATAAATAATAATAATAAATTTTGTCTAGGTCATATCGTCCCACATCGCGGGCATGATGGCGTCGAGCGACCTGCGCATCGTTGTTGGGTCTCTTCAGCTAGCCGAGATCCTGATGCAGCGTCTGCCTGAGGAGATGGGCGTGCAGTTCCGGCGAGAGGGGGTGCTGCACCAGGTGGCTCAGCTGGCCGAGCGGCCGCCCCCCGCGCAGCCTGCCAAGCCGACAAAGCTCAAGGTTGGTTGCAAACAGTGTATTAATTAATAATCCTTTTTCAGACTTTACTTGTATTCTTGTAACACCAGCCTAATGCATGTCGGACCATAGTGTAAGGTTCCTCAGGCATTACTTTCATCATATCAGCTCATATACGTCCCCATCGAGGGGCTCGAGCCTACCCTGAATTAGGGTGATCGGACCTTATTCCACGACGCGGGTCCAGTGCGGGTTGATCGATTTCACACACAACCTTCGAGTTTCTTCGCAGACGTGGGCAGGTCTCCTTATGATGTTTTCCTTCATCGTAAGAGCGTCGGATAAACGTAAACACATTGGTACCTGGTAGGATTCGAACCACGACCTTCCAGACAGGAGGTAGCGACCCTAGCCGTTACGCCACCGACGCTCACCTGATGCCATGCCAGCCTCAGGCATTACCTTATAACTTAATAACTGTTGATCACACTGTTTTTCACTACTGAGACTTCCTACTAATGCTTACATGGGGTGATTTCAAGTGTCTATGGCATGGTAAACAGTTTAGAAACACCATTTAACCGACTCAGTGTCGTAATGGTTAGTCCATTTGCTTCACACCAGGAGGTCGCGGGTTCGATTCTTTCGCCTTTCCGTACGACGTGTTCAGCTTCCTCATTTATTATACGGGCAGCTAAGAAAAGGAATTCCTTACCTACGTCAGTGTTTACCGATTCTCATAATTTAGAGGCCTTCAAGGCGAGAGTAAAAAGACAGTTTTGAGTTTACGTATAAAATTTTCGAATACATCGTCTTTTTTCAGCTGACTTGTATAGTCAATCGCAAAAAATAATCAAAACGCTATCTAAGTAATATAAAGAAGAATCTCATATTCCCACAGTCTCCAAGCACGACGTCGATGCGCTCGAGCGGCGGGTCTTCCCCGCCCGCGTCCACGTCACATCACTCGCTGGACCACGCCAATTTGTCGCTAGCCTTCTCCGCTTCGGGCTCCTTCGTGGCCAACACAATGCGCGATGGTAAGTCCAAGTTCTATATGTGTCTGCAGCAACTTTATAGCAATAGTTCACATGTATAGGATAGTTATGCTAAGCTAATGATTCGCTGAAACGGCCGTAGCTCAGTGTGCCTTGTGTGCTTGGGTCGATCACGTAGCTTAAGTGTCCTATAGCACGGTCATGTCTTCGTCGCTCGGCCGAGCAGGCGAAATAAGTAAATAAGTACTATGACGACCTTTACCAATCGACGACGGGGGGCTGCTGGCTAGTTCAGGTTGAGCTTTCTTCTTATAGAATGCAAATATTTGTTTTTGTTATTTATATTCTTTTATTTCACTATAATATTAGCTGTGTCGAAGAATAAAATTAACTCTTTTTTTAAGCTTTTTTTTGAATTTTTTGAATTATTTCTTATTCTTGTCAGCAAACCCTTTTATTTGATACCCATATTGTAGGAGTGAATTAACAAGAACTAGTTCGCCATCTTGGGTGTGCCGCCGTGTTGAATTTAGAATGACGTTTGAACCAAGCATTGTCATCCAAACTGAACATGTATACAAAGTTTCAGCTCAACCGGTTGAAGATATTTGCTTCAAAATGGAGTTGCAAGATTCCATCCGAACAAACATACATACATTGCAAGTTAAATGAAAGCTTGTAAAATAGGGGATCGGACTGCATCAACAAATAAAATCTGAAATTTCCTAAATTGCTCTCCTCTTGAAGTTTCATAAAACCTTACTTGTTTTGTTATTCCATCACGTCTTCATGTTTTAATTGATCAAATTCACAAAATAAGTTCGTCAATGACGCTTATAATCTATGACGTCACTTGTGGGTATTTCAAACATTTTTAGAACAAAATTTCGTTTTTGACAGATCATAAAAAGTAAGTCAAATGACTAGCAGTCCGATCCCCTATTGCATCACTCGGGGCCAGAAAAAAAAAATCTCCGCCGTCGTATATTGAATTCTTCGCTCAGAATTCAAACTAACGCCCTCGAAGAACAAAATGTTACTTTGTCCCCTTGTAACACAAATAACTATTGTTACAGCGACCCCAAGCGACGGCAGTGGCTCGGAGCCAGGCCAGGCCAGCGCCTCCGGCACAGTACAGAACAGCTCTGTACACAGGTTAGCCTTGTATGTACACTGCACATTACTCCTTTATTCTCTCATAGATATGGTACAACTTGTCCTCTACCGTGTACCACTAATTATCTTTAACATATTATAAACCTTTCATCTAAACCTTGAATAGCTTTCTTTTAAATACCAGGTTTTGTCTTCTAAATAAGGTGTCCTCTAAATTACTAGATCAGCCACTATTAATGGGCATCTAAAATTATTCCCGCCGCCGGGAAGCCCGCTTCTATCATCGGCGTCATCATCACTTACCATCAGGTGAGATGATGTAAGGGCTTATCAATTGTGGATAAAAAAAACTGTTTTGCCGACTATAAATGTGAAACCAAGCTTCAGTTAATACGAATTAACGACGCAACCAGAGCAATGATTCCGATCTGAAGTAACTGTATGTCAGTGTTGAGGTTTTGGTGATAAACATAAGTAAATTAGGTCAAGGTGGGCTCTAGGTGGGGCAAGGTTGGTTGGTTAGGTAGCGAGTAGCAAAACGACGCGCTGTTAGGTTTGACTTTTCATGATCATCATCATATCAGTTCATATACGTCCCCACCGAGGGGCTCGAGCCTACCCTGAATTGGGGTGATCGGGCCTTAGTCGACCTCGCGGGCCCAGTGCGGGTTGGTCGACTTCACACACAACCTGCGAGTTTCTTCTAACTGTGTGACTTTTAAGACAACTGTATTATTTATTATGAAAAAATTGTTTTCTTAATATATGGAAGGCAAAAAAGTACTTTTAAACGCTTTTTAATAGTCGCTAAGCTGGTAGATTAGAGAACAACTTAGATTTTTAGGAGACTAAAGTGCTATTAAAAAGATGGCGCGTTAATTAACACCCATTATTTTTTAATTTTTAAAATTTATTTTTGTTCATGATAATAATCGAATCTGCTTGTTTTAAACATGTAAATCTTGATAATGTAGCATTACCAACCATGCGTACTTTCGTTTTATATGACCTTTCAATGTACTGCTTGAAACATAAGGGTCATTGTTGTTTGCATAGTGAATGTTCCGTGTTGCCCAGGTCTGGCAGTCCGCTTCAGCTAGCAGAGATGCTGAAACGCAAGCGAGCAGTGAAGCGGTCGTGCGCGTCGGGTGGTCGCAACGCGCGCCGCAGAGACGACGCGCCCGAGCCGCCGCCGCACTCGCATCGCGCCGTCGCGTCCGACCATGGTACGTGCTAAACTACGTGCTAAACTATTTTCATGTAGCTTGTAGAGGTTTTTGAAATTTCAATAGGTATTTAGGGAATAATATTTCATAAATTATCTTTGATGCAGGCAACTACCCTATAACAGACAAGAAAAAAAAAGTTACAAAAAAAATATTTTTAAAACATAAAATTAAAACATAGCTGTTGCCCGCGGCTTTGCCCACGCAGATCCCGTTTTTTGCCGTTCCCGTGGGAATTTCCCAAAATCCTTTCTTAGCGGATGCCCAATTGCCCACGTCATAATTGCTATCTATATGTCAAAGTTCAACCCAATCCGTCCAGTGGTTTGAGCTGTGCAGTCAGTCAGTCGTCTCTGTTTCCTTTTTTAATGACAGATTGAAATTTTAACGGATTAATAAAGTAAAACTATGCGTGGCTTAATATCTATCTAGGTATCAGTATTTAATGCTTATGTTATTTTGAGCTTTCGTACCTAAAAGGAGGTTTCAGTCATACAATATGTAATAATACTTTTGATGAAAATAAACTTTTTTTTAATTTTGAAAATAATATAGATTCTTGTTCAATCTATACATACAGGGGGAAAATAATATAGATTCTTGTTCAATCTATACATACAGGGGGTTTGTTTTTGTTGACAGGGCCCTTTTCAATAGGGATTCTACTCATGAAACTGAACAACTTTCTCCAAGGAACACAGTCTCAAAAATTGGCCTCGCCATACAAAATTGGTCAACCAGCTGATCGATTTGTATGAAAAGTTATTTTTTTGCCATTTCAGCTAAGTTGTAAGAACAAAAGTTTTTCAGTTTTATGAGTAGAAGCCCTACTGGAAAAGGCGTTGTTGATATCAACTATGGTGACTTAAAATAACTGAACATGTTGGATTAATAAAATAAATATGTTTGTCTGTCTTTCTATCTGTTTGTTGAACAAATTGTGACGAAACTTTGTATAGTGACAGCAGTTATCCTGGAATAACATCTTTCAAAAAATCGAAAATTGCTCTTTTTTTTTAGTCACAATTGGTAAGCCCTTGGCATCATCTCACCTGATGGTAAGTGACGATGATGCCGAAGATGGAAGCGGGCGTACCAAGATTCTCCAACGCAATGGAGAACTGGCTATCTTATCTTCAAGCCGGAACACATCAATGTTGTTAACACTGATGTTTGGCGGCAAGACTTAGATAAGATGGTGGTAGCTAGCCAGGCGGGCTTAGAAAATGCCCTACCACCAACCAAACCGAGTCTTACAAATTGACCCCACCGGGAATCGAACCCGCGACCTCCTGGTGTGAAGCGAATGGGCTAACCATTACGCCACGGAGGCGGTTAAGAATTAATAAACCATCAACAAAACAGAGGGTTTTGTATATGCAATACAGGATCAGGTGGTGAAGACGAACATCTGTAGGATATCATAATGAAGGACGGCACCGTGAATGTCCGTCGGTTGTGCCGTCAACCAGGGGAGACCCTTCGACACATAACCTCCGGTTGTTCTATGCTTGCCAGCACTGAGTATTTAATCACATCAGCTCATATACGTCCCCACCGAGGGGCTCGAGTCTACCCTGAATTAGGGCGATCGGGCCTAAGTCGACCACGCTGGCCCAGTGCGGGTTGGTCGACTTCACACACAACCTTCGACCTTCTTCGCAGGCGTGTGCAGGTTTCCTCACGATGTATTCTTTCACCGTAAGAGCGTCGGATAAACGTACATATGAAACCTAAATTCGAAATCACATTGGTACGTGGCAGGATTCAAACCACGACCTCTTGGACAGGAGGCAGCGGCCCTAGCCATTACGCCACCGACGCTCTTAGTATTTACAAAGGCACAACCAAGCAGCCAGGATCCTACACCTTATCCTAATAACATTGACGAATTGCCATTTTTCATGGAATCAAAAAAAAATCTGGTGTGATAAATTACGTGTTTCATTCTTCTCTCTTTCTTCCAGGTTCAGCAGTTCCAAAAACAGCCCGAATGAAGACGACTTCCTTTTTATCCTCACTGAACCCGTCACGCTGGGGTCGGTCACCCCACGGACTCAAGGACAGCGGCCTGTTGGCTTCTCCACACGCGTCCACCAACCTCTCCGTGCAGAACAAGTAAGTTAAAACTACTGCTCCGACTGTTCTGTATGACAGATAGTTATACAGCAGTGAATGGAAGCCGCTGGTTGCGGGCAGCGTAGAGCCGGTCGTCGTGGAAATCCTTGTCCATCAGTGGACGCCTTTCGGCTGATATGATGATGACGATGATGAAGTGAAGCAGTCGTAGCTCAGTGTGGCTAGCATGGTCATATTCATCACATAGGTGTACTGAATATGTATGATCATTACCTATTGTTTTGTTTCCGTGCTTCGCAAGTGACGTTTTGATGACGGTTGTTATCTCGCAGTCTTGAAGCCAATTCAGAGGCCTTATAGGCGGCTTAAGGAATTCTGTCAGTGGGGTGCCACTAACCCTTCAATCTCCATCAATCCTGACTTGGATCGCGTGTGTGGAATATGATTTAACCCTCCCGAGTTTGGAAGAGACGATATGGAGTCCCAGCAGTTGGGATGATATGAATGCATTCACTCGTTGTTCTCTTAAGCGGTTGGCACGGAAAGCGAGGAACGGTCTAAAGCTGCGCGTTTATAAGGAAAGAGGGACACGCATATAACGTTGTCCCCCTTTTCCCGCTAAATACGGATACGGTGTACACGAAACTTAATCCTTGTTTGGGTAGTTTTCCCTTGTACCCTGCGCGCTTCGTATTTGTGCGACCGAACCAGCCACTACTGACTGACCCCCCACTGCACTGTTAGTCAACTACCGGGTACTGTAGTCACCGTAAAAAAATTAAAAACTTAAAACTTAGTTTTTTATGAATGTTACCTTTTAATAAAAAATAAATTAGATTGAAGCAGACAGCTGACGTTAATCGACTTTTTGTACTAAAAACCTACTAAACGTTATGTTCTCTTGACGATTCATTTTTATCAACAGAGAAAAAGTCCGCGAATGGATTCAATACACTGCCGCGCGCCTCCAACGCGAGTGGGGCGCCCTGGGCGGCGGGGGCGGTGCGCTGGAGCAGCTGGCAGCTCTAGCAGCCGCGCTGCCACACTCCACACACCATCAGGCGGCGCTAGAGCAGCTGCGCGACACACTCATGCAGCACGACGTGTCGCCCTTCGAAGTGAGCACAACGCGAGTGGGTGGCGGTCAGGGTTATAGCGGGAAGCCCTGGCGGCCGCTACTGTATGGCAAAGAAGATTTTGTTATTTGTGGGGCGGTGGACAGCCCTGGCGACTTCGACTACATAGCAAAGATGTTGTAGTTATCACTAAAATTGTACAACTTTAAGGCGTCGCCATTATTTTCAGAGCAGCGGGCAGTCCTGGCGACTTCGCCTAAATAACAAAGAAGTTGTAGTTACCATTATTTTCGGGGCGGTGGGCAGCCCTGGCGACTTCGCCTAAAAAGCAAAGAAGTTGTACTTACCATTTTCGGGGCGGTGGGCAGCCCTGGCGACTTCGCCTAAAAAGCAAAGAAGTTGTAGTTACCATTATTTTCGGAGCGGTTTGCAGCCCTGGCGACTTCACCTAAATAACAATGAAGTTGTAGTTACCATTATTTTCGGGGCGGTGGGCAGCCCTGGCGACTTCGCCTATATAGCAAGAAGTTGTAGTTACCATTATTTTCGGGGCGGTGGGCTGCCCTGGCGACTTCGCCTTAATAACAAAGAAGTTGTAGTAACCATTATTTTCGGGGCGGTGGGCAGCCCTGGCGACTTCGCCTATATAGCAAGAAGTTGTAGTTACCATTATTTTCGGGGCGGTGGGCAGCCCTGGCGACTTCGCCTATATAGCAAGAAGTTGTAGTTACCATTATTTTCGGGGCGGCGGGCAGCCCTGGCGACTTCGCCTAAATAACGAAAGAGGTTGTAGTTACCATTATTTTCGGGGCGGTGGGCAGCCCTGGCGACTTCGCCTAAACAGCAAAGAAGTTGTAGTTACCATTATTTTCGGGGCGGCGGGCAGCCCTGGCGACTTCGCCTAAATAACGAAAGAGGTTGTAGTTACCATTATTTTCGGGGCGGTGGGCAGCCCTGGCGACTTCGCCTAAACAGCAAAGAAGTTGTATTTACCACTTTAAGGCTTCGCCATTCTTTTCGAATCAAGAGTTTATCGTAAATGAAAACAGCGATCCAATAATGCACTGCCAAAACGGTACTTGAAATTCCGAGTGACATACGAAATCGGTCCTCGGTGGCGTAACGGTTAGGGCCGCAACCTCCTGTCCGGGAGGTCGTGGTTCGAATCCTGCCACGTAGATAGATAAAATTTTATTTCACTAAAAAGGCACAATACATTTTAACAATACTCAAACAAATGAATTAAACTTAGTGACAAATATAACTAGTTTATTGAAAAAAATATGAAAAAGTGTCAGAGTTGCCAAGTTAGCCAAACTGGTCCAGGCTCAGCATAACTGTTGTGGGTCGCAAAGTACTCACAACGCTGGTTTTCAGCCAAAACCAACAAAAACGTACACGCACCTCTGTGGTCAAACATTATCATCATCATATCAGCCGAAGGACGTCCACTGCTGGACATAGGCCTCCCCCAAGGACTGCCACGACGACCTGTTCTGCGCTGCCCGCATCCAGCGGTCAACTATACCTACCTATAATAGTATATTTATAAAAAAAAGTGCATTAATACTTGTGATGGTGATTGAGGAAAGACGACGATAGTGCTCGCATAGACATGGATAACGTACCAATGTGTTTTGGAATTTCGATTTCATATGTACGTTTATTCGACGCTCTTACGGTGAAGGAAAACATCGTGAGGAAACCTGCACTGCACACGCCTGCGAAGAACGGTCGTGTGTGAAGTCGACCAACCCGCACTGGGCCCGCGTGGTCGACTAAGGCCCGATCGCCCTAATCAGGGTAGGCTCGAGCCTCTCGGGGACATAACAATTATATGAGCTGATATGATGATACGCAACCGCTCGCGAAGTCGGTTTAAATCAAACCTCCTGAAAACCTTTATCCGCATAAAATTAACATTCACTTTTGTTACGCAGGTTAACCACAGCGGTGTGCTAGCCGCTTTGCTGGCTTTCCTAACTGGAAGCGAGACGGGAGATGACGCGGAGTGCGAGGGCGAGGGAGAAGGAAAAGACTCAGCCGAGCTACTCGCCTCTTGCGAGCAGAGACTGCGACTATTCTTGCACGTTTTCGCCGATCTCCCGCTGCAGCCAGAGTAAGCACTAAGTTTCTTTCACGTCGCAACGGATCAACGTGTTTTTTTGCACAGATATAGTTGACATTATGTCTCGTGAACATAACATAGTCCGTCACAGTTCCTGAGGGAACCGAAACTATTTTTTCATTGATATCTTTAAGGCGAGGCACCGGTGGAGAAGCGGAGAAACCTTTTTGCTAGATTTTTTTTGGTAATTACTACTAAATATCGGTCTTGCAAAAAATATTGGACATACTTAAGGATATTGTCTGAGGAATGTGCTAATATGTTACACGATAATGTGTACTTTACTCGATCATAAAAAATCCCGAAACATGTCTAAAACGTCTAAAAAAAGTCTTAAACGAATACCCTACACTACTCTACACTACCCTACACTACACTACCCTTCCCTACCCTTCCCTACCCTACACTACCCTACACTACCCTACACTACACTACCCTACCCTACACTACCCTACCCTACACTACACTACACTACCCTACCCTACCCTACATAAGAACCTTCTCCTGACAATAACGAACTCGACAAAAAAAGAATTCGGTCCAGCCGTTCTCGAGTTATGCGCTTACCAACACATTTTGCGATTCATTTTTATATTATAGATTTTATATCACAACGGATTTATTGTTTAGCGTTTTTTTATGCACAGAGTTAGTAGAGGGTATTTGAAGTGAAATTGCTACAGTCGCACGCGGACGCGGATGAAATCCGTACATCCGAACATGGCCTGACATAACGACGCAATTTCAGGTTACGTTGTTGCCTTGTCATATGAACCTCGTAAACGAGCGCGGAACATAGGATTGAGTTGTATCGGTTACCGAACATGGCGATCACGACAAAATGCCGTAATGTAGTTTGCGTTAATTTGTCATGACATCCTTAGGATATTTGATCTTAATTTTGGGGTTACACTTTTTTTTTGTTTTTTTTTTGTTTTTGATTTTCTTAATTTAAAGCAAAAATCAAATGGCCTTGTGCACGACGAAACAACTTAGCCCGGATTGGGTTTTTTCTTCATAGGATTGATATAGTTATTAAGTTATTAAATCGTTTGCGAGCCACAACATACCACCTAGCCTCAAAGACAGTCATAAAAAACCGGCCAAGCGCGAGTCGGACTCGCGCGTCGAGGGTTCCTTACCAGTACCACCACACCTTCAACGAGTACAAACAAACCGCAAAATTCAAATACAATAGGGGATCGGACTGCTAGTCATTTGAGTTACTTTTTATGATCTGTCAAAAACGAGATTTTGTTCTCAAAATGTTTGAAATACCCACAAGTGACGTCACAGATTTTTAGCGTCATTGACGATCTTATTTTGTGAATTCGATCAATTAAAAATTGAAGACGTGATGGAAAAACAAATGAAATAAGGTTTTTTGAAACTTCAAGTGGAGGGCAATTTAGGAAATCATATTTCAGAATTTATTTATGATGCAGTCCGATCCCCTATTGGGACCTTTTCCTTTACTTGTGACTTGAAACTTTGCTTCTTACCAAATTTTCTGATAGGTCAACGGAAAGTAACCTAGTTACCGGTTTTGATAAGTCAGTTTGCAATAGGTGACACAAATGGCCATATTTTTCTTTGGATTGCGTTGACTTTAAAGCTACAATTTTTTGCACTTATTAATTTCAATTTGATACAAAAAAAGGATCTTGACAGACAGACGGGCAATAATCATATGAGGGTTCCGTTTTTTTCCTTTTGAGATACGGAACCCTAAAAACGATGTCCATGCCGGCGAAGTCGCGGGCAAAGGCTAACAATGCAAATGTTTACATACATACAAAGAACATATTTAGTGGTGGTGCGAGATAATGCAGACGCGAGAAGGGTTCAGTCGAGTGAACCGTTATACTTGCAGGCAAAACCTTCTTTAACCAACTGTACACTCCTGTCAAGAAAGGTTCGCTAGTGGTGACCGCAGGCCAGAAAGGTAAAATGATAATATAGTAAAGATTGCAGGTAGAAAGCCGTGCCCAGTGAGGTCAAGGATTAGTGGCCCAAGTATAGGTATAACGCTCGACTCAGTAGTAGGGAGCGGTGCGGAAAGCAGCTACAGATCTACGATTTTCCCGAACCGGGGAAAAACTTGACATTGGCGCCCCTCCCTCCAATTTCAGAAAACTCACTTTATATATTCTAAAAAACGATTGAAAACTTTAACATGATGACATAAACAGCGATCCGACGAAGGGTTTTTTAAACATAAATTTAGCGTCCGGGGCAAGCATGCCCTCCTCTTAAATCCGGCCCTGGCAGAAGGGGTGACATTTGAGTGCGGGCGCCCGACTGAAGTCTCGCGTCAATCATGTGACGTCACGACACCCCTCCCGCACCTAACTACCGCTGGAACCTTCTAAGTAAAGCAGTATACCTTTAACTATATATACAGCGAGTCCAGGTGTCTGATGTTTGCAGACGATTTAAAGCTATTACATGCTATAGATGAAAAATCTGACTGCCAAGCACTTCAGAGGGATATAGATGCAGTGCACCAGTGGAGTAGAGCGAACCAGTTCAAATGTAAAATAATCAGCTTCTCTCGTTCGAAAAATCCTATTTTATCTAATTATTACCTAGGAGATTTTACAATGGACCGTGTTGATAGTATAAAGGACTTAGGACTAACACTTGACCGTCAGCTAACTTTCCGGGACCATATATTAGCAACTTGTAAAAAAGCGAAACAAATGTTGGCATTCATTATTAGAACGGCCTCTCAATTTCATGACATTAAAGTTGCCTTGGTCACACATCGGTCACTGGCGATCAAATGTATGAAACAAACGCGTTCCTACGCAAACAGTCTAAGCTCGTGTAGGTGAACGCGGTACATGCTTGTGTGAGTGAGATAAGACGTACTAGCCGATACCTGGAAGCTAACGAGCGGGGGTGGGCGGCACTTTCGACGGGAGGCAGGGAGTGACCATACTGTACGTAGTACTCTTTATTATACTGTGCCTTGGTACTCTACAATGCGTTTGTTCGTAGTAGATTGGAATACAATGCGTCTGTATGGGATCCAAAAAAAAAATACTCTCTTGTACTAGAAAAAGTGCAGAAAAAGTTTGCTCGATTCATATACAAAAGGATGTATGGATTCTATCCATACATGTACCCCCCTCTCTTTGTGTATGGTATGGTGGGATTGAACTCCCTTGCTCTGCGACGCAAAATGATGCTCATCACCCACTATTGCCAATTACTACGTGGTAAAGTGGATAGCCCGTCGGTGCTTTCGTCTATGAGGTTATTCGTCCCTGAGCGCTGCGTGCGCGGCGCGGGGCGCGCTGGCCGCCGGGCGCGCGGGCCGCCGGGTGCGCTGGCTGTTCGCGCTGCCCCGGGATGGGGCTGTCCGCACACAGCACGCCTCCAATGCACCCACTACAAGAGCCATAGCTCTTTTAAATGACTTAAATGACAAAGTCCAGGAAGCCGATGTATTTGCTGACGGCTGGGCATTATTATTAGATAAAATTATATATTTTTTAAATTTATTGTAAATAATTATAAGTGACAAAAAAAAGCGTCGGTGGCTCAACCGGTAACGACTCGGTCCATCTAAGCAGAGGTACCGGGTTCAAATCTGGCCGGCCAATGTACCAATGAGTTTTTAAAACTTACGTACATATACTTACCGATTGCTTTAACGGTGAAGGAAAAACATCGTGAGGAAACCTGCACACGCCTGCGAAGAAATTCGAAGGTTGTGTGTGAAGTCAACCAATCCGCACTGGGCCCGCGTGGTCGACTATGGCCTGATCGCCCTAATTCAGGGTAGGCTCGAGCCCCTCGGTGGGGACGTATATGAGCTGATGTGACATGACAATTATAAGTATAGACTATTGACATTTTTTTTATATTATTAGAACATAAAATTTTGCATGAAATCCTACTCTATTTATATAATGTAAGTTCACTGACTTGGTTAGCGCTTTGGTGTAAACTGTAAGCTGGCCATGTATTTTTGATAAATAAATAAATAAACTAAGGTAGTTTTGCAGTGTGATTCCATACCGTTTGTCCCAGCCGTTTAATAATAACCGTTTTAAGTTTAAATACTCTTGTCTACAGCTTAAAAGAATGGACCGAGAAGGGCGGCGCGCTGTCATTAGCGGCCACCTCTTCAGCGGGCAGCGGCGGCTCCTCCGCCCTGGCCGCGCTAGTTGCCAAAGTGAACGCGTGCGTGTCGCACCTGGAGCAGTTCCCGGTGCGCGTGCACGACCTGCCCGCGCGCCCCGCTACCTCCGCGCTCAAGTTTTTCAATACGCACCAGCTCATGGTAAGTATGACAAGGCTTTAGCCTTGCGCATCCGGCTGTCTCGAGCAACACTTTGCTGAGAACATAGCCGCGCAAGGAAATCCAGCTCTCAAGCCCTCTTACGTTCTTTCTAACTCACAAGGCCCACTTACGTTGTACCTAAAGTGCTTATTAAAACTTAACTGTTTAGAACTCAGAGTTTAGTGTCGTTGAGCCCACTTTATGTTGCAAGCTCTTTATGATCAGGAGATACCTGAATCAATCAAACTGTCAGGATTTTGTTTGTTGTTGCAGTGTGATCTAAAACGTCATCCGACATGCACCAACCTGAAACAATGGAAAGGCGGTGTAGTGCGGATAGATCCCTTAGCTTTAGTTCAAGCCATTGAAAGGTGAGTGAATCCCTTAGTTAAATAATGTTAAGGTCCATGCTATGTTTTGCCATACCATCAAATTATTTTTTTTCAAAAAAGTGCATGTTAAGGTCCATGCTACGTTTTGCCATACCATCATTTATTTAGTTTTCCAGTATAACCATTTCTATTTTCTACACTTTGGAACCGATTTTTGTTTATTTCATTTGTTTTGTAAAACATAAAGCTTGTTCTAACACAAATATATAAAAGTATCTACACGAAACACAAAATAAACGGAACTCTCCGCGGAGACCATACCTAATCGCAGGAGCGTCCAACATTATTCAATTTGTGTGAGAGGGTACCTTTAGAAAAGGAGCAACAAAACTGTACAATAACAATGTACCGGACAGAGCTCTTAAGTATCACGAAACACAAAATAAACTGAACTCCCCGCGGAGACCACACCTAATAGAGCTCTAAGTATCACGAAACACAAAATAAACGGAACTCTCCGCGGAGACCATACCTAATCGCAGGAGCGTCCAACATTATTCAATTTATCTGGGAGGTACCTATGGAAAAGGAGCAACAAAACTGTAAAATAACAAAGTACCGGACAGAGCTCTAATTATCACGATACACAAAATAAACTGAACTCCCCGCGGAGACCAAACCTAATACAGCTCTAAGTATCACGAAACACAAAATAAAAGGAACTCCCCGCGGAGACCATACCTAATCGCACGAGCGTTTAACATTATACAATTTGTGTGGGAGGGTACCTTTGGAAAAGGAGCAACAAAACTGTGCAATAACAAAGTACCGGACAGAGCTCTAAGTATCACGATACGCAAAATAAACTGAACTCCCCGCGGAGACCACACCTAATAGAGCTATAAGTATCACGAAACACAAAATAAACGGAACTCCCCTCGGAGACCACACCTAATAGAGCTCTAAGTATCACGAAATACAAAATAAACGGAACTCCCCGCGGAGACCATACCTAATCGCAGGAGCGTCCAACATTATTCAATTAGTGTGGGAGGTACCTATGGAAAAGGAGCAAAAAAACTGTACAATAAAAAAGTACCGGACAAAGCTCTAAGTATCACGATACACAAAATAAACGGAACTCCCAGCGGAGACCATACCTAATCGCAGGAGCGTCCACCATTATTCAATTTGTGTGGGAGGTACCTATGGAAAAGGAGCAACAAAACTGTACAATAACAAAGTACCGGACAAAGCTCTAAGTATCACAATACACAAAATAAACGGAACTCTCCGCGGAGACCAAACCTACTCGCAGGAGCGTCCAACATTATTCAATTTGTGTGGGAGGTACCTATGGAAAAGGAGCAACAAAACTGTACAATAACAATGTACCGGACAGAGCTCTAAGTATCACGAAACACAAAATAAACTGAACTCCCCGCGGAGACCATACCTAATCGCAGGAGCGTCCAATATTATTCAATTTGTATGGAAGGTACCTTTGGAAAAGGAGCAACAAAACTGTACAACAACAAAGTACCGGACAGAGCTCTAAGTATCACGAAACACCATACCTTATCGTAGGAGCGTCTAACATTATTCAATTTGTATGGGAGTTACGCTACCAAGATTTCTCAATTGCGTACACTTGATAAATTAACTTTTTTTATCCACAATTGGTAAGCCTTTGACATCATCTTGCCTGATGGTAAATGACGATGATGCAGGAACGCAATGGGGAACTGGCTATCTTATCTTCAAGCAGGGAAATATAAATGCTGTTAATATTGATGCTTGGCGGCAAGACTTAGATCCCTTCCATCAACCAACCAAACCATTTCATAAAAAGTTAGACTCCCCCGGGAATCGAACCCGCGACCTCCTGATGTGTAGCTGATGGACGTAACCATTACGCCACGGTGGCGGTTAAAATTTAGTATAACTATGATGGTATTATATTTTACTTGGACTTTGACTACTCACTGTTAATAGTTATTTATGATACAAGGGTGGTAAAAAGGTAAATAACAAACGTAACTTATGCGCTTCATTCATATTTATTATCCTTTCTTGACAAAGATATAACTCAAAGAGAATCTAATCAGCTAGCGTTAGGTACTAACCTCACGGAGTAACAACCAATCTCTTTTAAAATTCTCCTTTCAAAAGTCTTAGAAGATTCTGTATCTTTGGTTATTATATTTTTTTATTTGCTACAAATGTCTTGTTTCTCAGAGCTACAAATTTAAAAAAAGTGGCAAAGTAAAAAGCAATCAATTTTGCGCACAGTAAATTAGCATATAAAGTACCACTTATCGAGCAACTGTATTGAAAATGATATTTGTTGCAACATAATAAGATCATGACATGATATCGCCGTCCACACAAAATAATCATTTATTTTCTTTCTACTTACTTTCACTCAGACCTGTTAGTTTTTATTTGAAGATATTTCCTCAACACATGTTCTGCATCAGGTATCTGGCAGCGCGCGGCTATGCGTCGGTGCGTGCGCGCGACGGCTCCGGAACGGCGGCGCTCTCGGACGACGACGCCGCCTCCGACGATGACGTGGAAGACACGCTCGCCACCCCGCCGCACCACCAACCCGCAGAGTGAGTATACTGCCTATTCGCAATGAAGTAGGAACTTGGTGCAAGAGGGGATGACAGTTGAAATTTAAATAATAGCGCTGTAGCACACCCTGGACACTTCATACAAAACGGGCCAGAAAAGAAATTCCAAAAAACGGACAAACAAAATGGCGGCGAAATCCTATACGTTCGACAACCAAACTCTAACCAATCTGTAGTGACGAGGGGGTGAGGTCGCAATCTAGAAAGCGGCAGGGAGTGTCCATACTGTATGTTAGTACTAATATACAAGGTGTTACTTTATTAGTGCCCGATATTTTGGTCAGCGCTTCTACTCCTTATACTGAACAACTTTCCCAAAGAAATCCATAGTCAAAAAACAAAAATTAAAAACAACAATGTATTGAAATCATCAGCTGATAGTGGTTCATTGACCGGCGCGGCTTCTTTGACTTTGTCGGTACTTTCTTTGTTTTGATTGACGGGCGCCGCCGCTGCTTGCTACCGTTTGTGTTTGTGTGTGCCGCACATGCTCCGCCGCTGCTGCCCCGCTACCGTAGCTACCGCCTGACCAAACTGGCGATGTTATGCGAGAATAAAAGTACCTAAATCCATAATTTAATCATCTGTTTAGAAAAGGAAATGGGAATTGACTATGGGTTGCTTTGGGAAAGTTTTTCAGTATAAGGAGTAGTAGCGCTGACCAAAATATCGGGCACTAGTAAAGTAGCACCTTATATATACTTTGACGAAGAGATAATTATATTTATAATTATCAATTATAATTATGACTTCGAACACTGCTTTTATACTACGAGGGCGGTTTGATAAGTCCATGACTTTGGAAAGAAGAAACACTCTTTTTACATATATACATTTTTATTTTTCTACATAATCTCCTTTTAACTCTACGCACTTAGTCCAGCGATGTTCCAACCTCTTACACCCATCAAAAAAATATTTTTTGTCAAACCCTGAAAAATAGGCCTCAGTTTCGGCTACCACCTCTTCGCATCTCTTCGTTTGACGAAAATCTTTGCCCGCCAAGCCATTTCTTCATGTTTGGGAAGAGGAAAAAGTCCACAGTGGGCTAAATCTGGCGAATACAGAGGGTGTGGCAATAATTCGTATTCTAATTCGACAATTTTTGATGTCGCGATTGCAGACGATTGGGTCGGTGCATTATCCTGATGAAATAGATTTTTTTCTTTGCTAGATGAGGTCGTTTCTTAATCAACTTTTCATTGAATCTATCTAACAATGCAGCATAGTAAGCTCCGGCTATTATCTTGCCTTTACCCAAAAAATCGATGTAAATAACCCCTTGGCTGTCCCAAAAGACTGTGGCCATCACTTTACCAGCCGAGCAAACAGTTTTTGCCTTCTTTGGGGCACGTTCCCCGGTAGAAGTCCATTGCTTCGACTGTTGCTTAGTCTCTGGTGTATATAGATGGACCCACGTTTCGTCAACTGTTATTTACCGACGCATAAACTCACTTGGATTGCGATTAAACATGGCTAGGCATTCCTCAGAAGCTGTTACTCGATTTCGTTTCTGGTCGACTGTTAGTAAACGCGGCACCGATCTTGCAGAAAGCTTTTTCATGCCCAGAATATCATGCAAAATATAAAAAAACTCGTTCAGTCGAGATGTGCACAACATCACTTATTTCGCGTATCTTCACTCGACGGTCTGCCAAAACAATATCATGTATTTTAACCATGTCCTCCGTAGTGACCTCAATCGGCCTTCCTGGGCGCTCCGCGTCATTAGTGGTAGTACGTCCACAACGAAATTCAGTGAACCACTTATATACCATCCCATGAGAAGGCGCAGAATCACCATAATACTTTTTCAATTTGTCTTCGGTCTGCTTAATTGTTTTACCACGTAAAAAATAGTGTTTAATCAGCACTCGAAACTCGCTTTTCTCAATTTTCAAAGAATACTTAGAAGTAGCTTACCTTTTTTGTTTCTTAAAAGCTTGTTTTCGCGCCAAATTTGAAAAAAGAACGGCATGCGCTTTGTAGTGAGTTTCCAAATATGAGACAAAAAAAATATTTAAAAAGTTTTTATTCAAACTTAAAGTCATTGAGTTGTCAAACTGCCCTCGTATGTTAAACGAGCATGGCTGGCAACTTTTTTATTTATGACCCGCAGTCTGCTTTCTTTTGCGCTGTCAAAACAGTAATAATCACTGTCTTTTTTTAATAATCGCTCATATCGATAGCCAATATTATCCTTTGTCATGTTTTAATAAGCACTTATGTAATTTGACATTGATTATATAAAATAAATACATCTAATAAACGCGTCTATCGCTGGTGATAAAAAAAGTTTTAGCGATCGCTGCTAACGATAGCTCATATTATCCTTTGTCATTTTTTAATAAGCTCTTTTGTAATTTGACATTGATTATATAAATGAATCTAATAAACGCGTCTATCGCTGGTGATAAAAAAAGGGTTAGCTATCGCTCATAACGATAGCTCATATTATCCTTTTTCATTTTTTAATAAGCACTATTGTAATTTGACATTGATTATATGAAATAAATGAATCTAATAAACGCGTCTATCGCTGGTGATAAAAAAAGTTTTAGCAATCGCTGCTAACGATAGCTCATATTATCCTTTGTCATTTTTTAATAAGGTCTTTTGTAATTTGACATTGATTATATAAAATAAATGAATCTAATAAACGCGTCTATCGCTGGTGATAAAAAAAGGGTTAGCTATCGCTCCTAACGATAGCTCATATTATCCTTTTTTTTTTAAGAAGGACGTTTGTAATTTGACATTGATAATATGAAATAAATGAATCTAATAAACGCGTATTAAGCTGGTGATCGGAACAATTTATTATATAACTACACCTATAGTATAGAGCTATAGAGCTTCGAATGTCTGTCAAAGCTCTGTGTATTTAAAGCCACCTTCCATTTGCCGAATTACGTTTACAAATATTTGCCAGTCAGTCTAACAGTTTAAGTTATGTAGACATCTAGGAGCGAGCGCCTTCAGAAATAAACGCGAGTTATGTGCAATTGTCTTTTTTAAATCCACAATTGGTAAGCTCTTGTCATCGTCTCACTTGATGGTAAGTGAGGATGATGCAAAAGACGGAAGCGGGCTTACCAAGATTCCTCAACACAATGGGGAGCGGCTATCTTATCTTCAAGCCGGAACACATCAATGCTGTTAACATTGATGTTTGCGGGAAGACTAAGTTAAGATGGTAGTCACTGGTCACTAGCCAAGCGGGCTTAGAAAATGCCCTCCCATCGACCAAATCGATTCTTACAAAGTAAGACTCTGCTGGGAAACAAACCCGACAACCTCCTGGACGAACCATTACGTTATGCTGTTAACATTGATGTTTGCGGGAAGACTAAGTTAAGATGGTTGTCGCTAGCCAAACGGGCTTAGAAAATGTTCTTCCACCGACCAAATCGAGTCTTAAAAAGTAAGACTCTGCTGGGAAACGAACGTTACGGAAGTGGTGTCTTTGTTGTAATCTCATATCTTGCAAACCGCATTCATTTGATCTTGTTGTGGCAGTGCGGACCACAAGCTGGAGTTCCTGATCGGCGACACGGTGCTGCCGTACAACATGACGGTGTACCAGGCGGTGCGTCAGTTCAGCGAGCAAAATGACGCCGACACAGACACAGAAACACCACTGGGTAAGCCTTACACGTAGTTTAGTATCCTAAATTTCTATGCGAAAATGTCACTACAAATTTTAAATCTTCAAAATCTTAAAAGAAGTAGTTGTAAGGTAGTAAGGCGCCTGAGGTGGTCGTGGAAAAACAAATGAAGGTCACACACACACACACACACACACACACACACACACACACACACACACACACACACACACACACACACACAATCAGTGATAATCCTAAATATTGGAATAAGTAAACCAAAGTTTGTGTTTATGTTAAATAAATTTTGAATTAATAAGGGGTCAAAAGTTGATCCAAATGGTTCGTGTAGCAGCCGTGTCCTTTTTCTTAAAGATATATGTGAACATTACACTCTTTCTGATGATCATGAAAATAGAGCCTTACACGTACTTTAGTATCCTAAACTGCTATTGTGAGTGTCCAAATGCAACTGCAAATTAAAAATCTTTAATAAAAAAAAAAAAACTAGTAGTTGTTCAGGCGTCATCGTTGAAAAACAAATGGCAGCCTGAAGCGCTCGTGGAATAATTCGAAAAACGTTGAAAAAACCAACTTCGATCACAACAACTTACAATTTTGCATTATATTTTTTGTGTTAGGGTTCCGATGATGTATTTCTTTTGCCGCTATAACAACAAATACTAAAAATTTTAAAAAGTGAAAAAATAAGAGGGTCTACATACAAAAAACGTGTTTTTTTAACATGAACAAACTAGCGCCATCTAGTATGATGGTACGGAACCCTATGTGTGCGGTTCTGACCCGCACTTGGCCGGTTTTATGATCACTTTTAACCGACTTCCAAAATGGATGTGGTTCTCAATTCGACTCTATGTTTTTTATTTGTGTGTGTTACGCGATATCTTCGCACATTGTGAATTTTCATAATTCTTTTGACGTGATTGTCACGTTACGCCAGTGTGACGTCATTGTCACGTTACGCCTGAGCCGAGCGTGCAAGCGAGAGTTGTACTTGTACAAGTACTTGGACTTGGACGGACGGACGAACCGTTAAACAAGTGTGTCAATGGATTAAAAGTGCTAAGCTTCCAGGACCTTACAAGAGGTGGTGGTCGATTCTCTGTGAGGAAAACACGGTATCTGTATACGTTTCAAAGTGTGTGTGTGAGAGTGTTCGCAATGGCCACTTGCCACGGCCGATTAGATTTGCCACGGCCGACTAGATTGTACCTAATTGAGTTGGTCACGACGACGTGCATCTGGATGGACATAAAGCACAAGCGTTCGGTTTGTGACACGTTATCACGTAAAATTATCGTCCGTAAACCGACTTTACAGACAACATAGTTTTTTTTTATTCTATGGGTATGCTTCCGAGTTGGTCTCATATAAATTTTAACAAAATCGGTGTAGTTCTTTTTTTTACAAAATTAACAAAAACCAAAAATAATAATGCAAAATTGTACTAAGTTGTTGCGATGGAAGTAGCTTTTTTAACGTGTTCAGCGTTTCTAATTATCTAAAAAAAAGTACACCGATTTTGATCAAAACGTATATGGGACGAACTCGGGAGCATACAAAAAAAAATCATGAAAATCGGTCCACAATCTGCGGAGATATCGCGTAAAAAAACGTAAAAGAAAAGCATACAATCGAATTGAGAACCTCCTTGGTTTTGGAAGTCGATCGGTTGAAAACAAATGACAGTCACACAGAATCAGTGATGAGCATATTGTAATAGGTGTAAATGTTGTCGATGTTACTTACACAGTAGATATCAGTTTTCAAATTTGAGTGCGTTTAATTGCAACTCACCTGATGGAAAGTGACGATGCAGCCGATGATGTTACACACAAACTCAATGCCTATGCACTCTCGCCTTCTCAAAAAAAAACATCAAAAAATAAATTGGACCCTCTATACAAAAATGATCAAAATTGGTCAATCAAGATTTGTGTGAAGAGTTAAAACATTTTATTTGCGATTTCAGCAAATTCATAGCACATAAGTTGTTCGGTACGATGAGTACAAGCCGCAGTTAACGGGACCTACACCAATTTTGTTACACGCTGTATATGTATGTATTTAAACGTATATTAGTATGTATCTCTGGTTCCCATAGTACAGGGAATCCTCGTTTGGGGCCAGATTCCCGTGTGATTGGACAAATTGTAAGAATCGGGAAACACTGACGCAGGCACGGACTTCCTCTCCTTCGTCGTCCGCATAATAAATGAGGAGATAAACTTACCAATATATTCCAAACATCAACAAAGTATTCGTTTTGCAGCGAACGCGGGCGTTTGGGTGCAAACGCACACGATATACTACCGTGCGGTAGAAGCCGCCGAGCCGCCCCGTGCCGAAACGGCCGCCTCCAAAAAAGGAAAGGGACAGCCGACCAAACTGTCGTCGAGGCGGAAACCTGATCTCTTGTGGAACGGTGAGAGCTCGATCGTGTTATGTTTTTTACCCGTTTGCCTCAGAAGGATTTTCGAGTGTTATGTATATATGTAGACTTCTATGTTCCTTGCTGCAACCTGAACAGCTTGAAGGATTTTAACGTATGATGTATCGTTTGATTCGTCTCGATCCCTGAGTGGCATAGGATACATTTTTACCCGACTGGCCAAAAAGAGGTTTTAAGTTTTTACGCAGTCGGGTTTTTCATGAATGGAGAATATGCATGATTTTTTTTTTGCTTTATAAAAGCTCATTTATATAAGAAAAGGTATTCAAAAAATATTTTTGAATAACCATAAAAATATCCAAGATATAAGCCATTAAAGATTTATCTCTATCTCTTTCTAGCAAAACAGAATGTAGCATAGAGTTTATATGGACCGTGTGTTTTATGTCGTCACATTTACATATCGGATTTCTCTGTTTAATTAGTAGTTGAAAATCTTCCCTATTTCTTGGCCGATTTATATTTTCATTTCACTTTTTGACATTGTTTTTATGGAATTTTTATATTTTGTTAATAGATGCGATAAAAAGTTTTCATGCATATTCCTAAAGTTATTGAATGTACGAATCTACATTGCGAGATCTTGTATCTAAAGATCTTGTTGTCATCTTGTGATCTCGATTATTGAGGCTGTTTGAAAAGAAGTCATCTGTCTCCAACGGTTAGAGCGGGTGGTTCCCTGAATCATAATATCATGGTTATATTTAATAAACGGATACGCCAACGTTACGATTTACTGTTGATGTTGATTTCGATTTGAAAGTGGAACCAAATTCAACTTGCAAATTTCAACGGCTTAAATTATTTATGTCAAGGGCTTACCAATTATGGGTTTAAAAAAAGCGTATGTCTCTTGGTTGCTATAACAATGCACAGGTATGCATACGTCATTGCTTGCTCTTATCTTTTATTTCTCTCCCTTAGGAGATTCAGAGAGTTGCAAGTTGAATAAGAATAGTTAGGCTTATTCTCTGTATGTGCCCACAGAGGGCGCGGTCCCCGCGCGTTCTTCACCGCTGGTGGTGATGGTGCGGTCGCCGCTGCTGGCGGGCGGCGTAGGTGCGGGCGAGGTGCGCGACGCGTCGTTGCCGGCGCTGTCGGTGCTGCGCGCGCTGCACGCGCTCTCCCGCCACTGGCACACGCTGTATCGCGCCGCCTGCCTGCCCGACCCGCGCTCGTTGCTGCACCACACCGAGTTCATCAACGCGAAGGTAACCCACGGATCTGAGGCCGCGAACGCGACGTCAGCGGGGCCACGCCGTCGCTGACATCTTGTCCGTCGGACTTATGAAACTTGACAGCTTGACTAATATTATAAATGTGAAAATGTGTTTGTTTGTTACTTTTTTACACTTCAACACCTCAATCGAGCTTGATGAAATTTGGCATGCAGGTAGCCTAGGCTATGATAATCCCATGATAATAGCATAGTCCGATGCAGTTCCTGAGGGAACTGAAAAAAATACTCTTTTATTTTTGTCAATTTCTTTTATTTTGATCAACGGGACAATGGATTGAGGTGATTTTTTGCACAGATATGGTTGAGGGGATCGGAAATGACATAAT
Source organism: Coleophora flavipennella (assembly GCA_947284805.1). Lineage (NCBI taxonomy): Eukaryota > Metazoa > Arthropoda > Insecta > Lepidoptera > Coleophoridae > Coleophora > Coleophora flavipennella. Next base: position 7,259,830 of record OX369300.1, read on the forward strand.
TTACTAATAAGCATATCCCGACATAGTTCCCGAGGGATCTGAGGAAAGGCGCGCGTGCGTCGCAACGTATTGAAGTTATTTTTTGTATAGAATTGTTGAGGGGGTGGGAAGTAGTATAGACTGCTAATCTTACGGTTCACGCACTACTCACTCTCAAAGACAGACATAAAAACGTGGGCGAAGCCGCGGGCTAAAGCTAGTCGATAATGAAAATGACGTCAGTCAATGTATCGCGACCCTACTGGGAACCATAATATTATGACTAATAAGAAAATGTTCTGTTAGTGTTGAACATGGACATAACATAACCGCCTCCGTGGCATAATGGTTTATAGTCCAATCACTTCACACCAGAAGGTCGCGGGTTCGATTCACGGTGGGGTCAACTTTTAAGACTCGGTTTGGTTGGTGGTAGGGCATTTTCTAAGCCCACCTGGCTAGCTACCACCATCTTATCTAAGTCTTGCCGCCAAACATCAGTGTTAACAACATTGATGTGTTTCGGCTTGAAGATAATATAGCCAGTTCTCCATTGCGTTGGGGAATCTAGGTAAGCCCGCTTCCATCTTCGGCATCATCGTCACTTACAATCAGATGAGATGATTCCAAGGGCTTACCAATTGTGAATAAAAAAAATGGATCAATTATCCCTTGTCATTAGGTGATACATTTTCTAATGGCCTTTTTTATTATTTATTTCAGCTCGCCGCCAAAGCTAACAGACAATTACAAGATCCTTTAGTGATAATGACCGGAAATCTACCGCCGTGGCTAAAGAGAATTGCCTACGCTTGGTAAGTCTTTCAGGCATGCTTATGCCGCCGCACCATAGTGATATCTGTGGTTTCGCACGAATCCGCTGTAAGATCGCGAAATGATAGCTCCGTCCACTGAAAAATACCGAGGGATGATGATAGATAGCATCAGAAATAAATTAATGAACTCTTGATCACTAAATTGCCCTCCTACTTAAACTTCGGAAAACCTTACTCGTTTTGTTTTCCATCAAGTCTTCGATTTTTAATTCACCAAAATCACAAAATGAGTACATACATATATGACGCTGCTAAACTATGAGGTCAAGCCTGGGTATTTCTAACATTTTTACAACAAAATGTGGTATCTGACAGATGATAAAAAGTAAATCAGATGATTAGCATCCCTGGGAATCTGGCCCCAACCGAGGATTTCCTGTACTATGGGAACCAGAGATACACACTAATATACGTTTAAATACATACATATACAGCGTGTAACAAAATCGGTGTAGGTCCCTTTAACTGCGGCTTGTACTCATCGTACTGAACAACTTTTGTGCTATGATTTTGCTGAAATCGCAAAAAAAATGCTTTAACTCTTCACACAAATTTTGATTGACCAATTATGAGCATTTTTGTATAGAGGGTCCAATTTATTTTTTGATGTGATAACGTCTAATAAATCGATGGACGCCGGCTGCATGCACAAAAAAGGATGACTCATTGTCCCGTTACGTTATGACGTTGTCACGTAAAATTGTCCGTAAACAGACTTTAAAGACAACCATTTTTTTTTGAGAATTGGCGTTGGTTTCCTTGGGGAAAGTTGTTCAGTATGATGAGTAGAACCTCCAGTTAATGGGTCCTACACCATTTTTTTTTCACAACTTATATAAATATTAAACACAGTCTGGGACACAGAGCAAAAAAACCTGTTCATCACACGAATGTTTGGCCTGAGTGGGGATCGAACCTATGACTCTCGGCCCAGTAAGCGAGAGCGCTGGCCATTGGACCACAGATCCAGTCAAACCTTTATCGGATCCTTTTTGCGATGGCACAAACACCTTGTCATATCAGCTCATATACGTCCTCACCGAGGGGCTCGACCCTACCCTGAATTAGGGCGATAGCGCATTAGTCGTCCACGCGAGTTTCTTCGCAGGTGTGTGCAGGTTTCCTCACGATGTTTTCCTTCACCGTAAGAGCGTCGGATGAACGTACATATGAAATCTAAATTCGAAATCACATTGGTACGTGGCAGGATTCGATCCACGACCTCCCGGACAGGATGCGGCGGCCCAAGCCATTACGCCACTAACGCTCTTACGGACCAAACACCTTACCTAACGCGATTTCACAAAATTTTGCAAATTTCACTGTCAACTACATTTTTGCGAAAATCCGGATTTCTCGATTATCCTACTACACATACACTTCTAAGTTATAATGAATTACTATCTTCCACAGCCCATTCGTATTCCCATTCGAGTGCCGGCACCTTCTGTTCTACGTGGTGTCGTTCGACCGGGACCGCGCGTTGCAACGCCTGCTCGAGGCGGGCGGCGAGAGAGGCGCCGCGGCCGCCGGCAACGACGCCGAGAGGGTGGCCCCGAGACTCGACAGGAGGAAGAGGACCGTGCAGAGGCACAACGTGCTGCGGCAGGCCGAACATGTCATGCACGAGTTTGCACATTCTAAAGTAAGTTGTCTTATGTCAATGGTATGAAACCTTACCAGAGCCAAGGAGTGGAATTCCCTGCCGGTGTCTGTATTCCCCGATTCTTATAATTGAGGATGTGATCGACTTACGGAATTGAGACATGGTCACTTACTATGGGCCTCATAAGAAGGCTCAGGGTCACCAAAAGGGCAGTGGAGCGTGCTATGCTCGGAGTTTCTCTGCGTGATCAAATCAGAAACGAGGAGATCCGCAGGAGAACCAAAGAAACCGACATAAATCACAGGATCGCTAAACTGAAGTGACAGTGGGCAAGGCACTTAGCTCGTAGAACAGATGGCCGTTGGGGCAGTAAAGTTCTAGAGTGGCGACCGCGCACCGGAAAACATAGCGTAGAAAGGTCTCCCACGCGATGGACCGAAGACCTGGTGATAATCGCGGGAAGCCGATGGATGCGGGCAGCGCAGGACCGGTCGTCGTGGAAATCCTTGGGGTAGGCCTTTGTCGTTGCAGTGGCAGTGAACGTTTATTGGCTGATATGATGTTGATAATTTAGGAATCTTCAAGACGAGAGTTGAGAGCCACCATTTGAGCTTGCGTGTTACGAATGACGGAACAAACGAAATAACAGTGGCGAGAAATGACAATTCTAAAAACAAATGACAGTACAAATGAAATAACAGTAAAATTATGGCGAAAAACTAAATTTACAAAAACAAATGAAATAACGGTGAAATTCTTGCGGAAAATGACATTTCTAAAATCAAATGACTTACAAATCAAAATAACGGTGAAAATCTGACGTGAAATGACATTTCTAAAAACAAATGACTTATAACGGTAAAAATCTGGGGTGAAATGACATTTCTAAAAACAAATGACGAACAAATGAAATAACGGTGAAATTCTAGTTTATAAAAACAAATGACAAACAAATGAAATGACGGTGAAATTCTAGCGAGCCTCTTTAACTGTGAAATCAATCACACCTGACCGACCCTTACATCGCTCGCTTCGCGAGCTCATTTATTTAGTGTTTTTCACTTCGCTTAAGCCCCGTATTCATTAGGCAACATTTGTTGATAAACTGTTTATGAAGTTGATCATCGTGTTTATAAACAAGTTTACCGTAAACACTGTTCCTGAAACTTGGCAGTCCACACTTGTCAGTTGTTGCTAGGATGTCGCCCGAGGAGGTAGTGATGCTCGCTGCTGCTTACATAATAATTCATGAGAGTGTTAATAGAAAAAAAAGAAGAAAAGGTGGTGGATTCGAAATTATCTCTTGAATAGAAATTATGTATTCCATGACCTCCGCGGATTTGATGGGTCCTTTCAGAATTTCACCAGAATGTTACCATCTGATTTTGAAATGTTGGTAAAGCTCTATGAGCATGGAAATCTGATTGTTTGACCACACTACTTCCATGTTTATAAACTCACGCAACACACGTCCACATCAGTTGACTTCTGTTTATAAACTAGATGTTTCGCGTGCTCTCCACTTTGAGTGGAGAACACGGCAACATGTTTCTGAAACAAATGTTTCATCATCTTTGTTTATAAACTGTTTACATAGAAGCCCCGTATTCATTAGGCAACATTTGTTGATAAACTGTTTATGAAGTTGATCATCGTGTTTATAAACAAGTTTACCGTAAACACTGTTCCTGAAACTTGGCAGTCCACACTTGTCAGTTGTTGCTAGGATGTCGCCCGAGGAGGTAGTGATGCTCGCTGCTGCTTACATAATAATTCATGAGAGTGTTAATAGAAAAAAAAGAAGAAAAGGTGGTGGATTCGAAATTATCTCTTGAATAGAAATTATGTATTCCATGACCTCCGCGGATTTGATGGGTCCTTTCAGAATTTCACCAGAATGTTACCATCTGATTTTGAAATGTTGGTAAAGCTCTATGAGCATGGAAATCTGATTGTTTGACCACACTACTTCCATGTTTATAAACTCACGCAACACACGTCCACATCAGTTGACTTCTGTTTATAAACTAGATGTTTCGCGTGCTCTCCACTTTGAGTGGAGAACACGGCAACATGTTTCTGAAACAAATGTTTCATCATCTTTGTTTATAAACTGTTTACATAGATGATGAAACACTGTTTATAAACTGTTTATAAACAGTGTTTATTAACAAATGTTGCCTAATGAATACGGGGCTAGATGATGAAACACTGTTTATAAACTGTTTATAAACAGTGTTTATTAACAAATGTTGCCTAATGAATACGGGGCTTTAGTGTTATAGTGAAATTGTATACAATATGTTGCAGTTCACAATCTTTCGACAGTTCACAATCTCGCGAAATAAATCCCGTTAGATTATAATCTAACGTAATTTGCAATCTTACGGTGACATATATACTTGATACAGAGGCATATTTTCTGACACTGGCTTCACATGTCATGCACACGAGTTTGCTCATTCCAAGGTAAGATTTAATTAGCTTGTAAGATCGCAATTCTATGTCAATGCTGACGTTAATGATGCTACAGACTACAAGTCGGGTGACAGACGAAGTGACTGAAACTTTATGCAAATCACATGACACGTTTCGCGCGCGTCTTTTGAATCTGAATTTTTCAAAATAACAGCAAAATGTTTTTTATTTTTTATCTATCTTGCTAAACAAATCTATCCAAATGGCAAAATCTGCCACAAGTGGTCAAACTACTGGGTGGGCGGCCGGCCCGAGACCCGACCGACTAATCGCCCGAACCCGAGCCGACGACGACCGAACTAATGCGCGCGACGCCCGCTCCCGCGCTGAATGTGGACTAATACCTTGTTGGACGAAATGCGTGTTGGACTAAAACCATGTTAGGCGAAATGCGTACTAAACGAAACAAGACTTGATGACTGTTTGGACGAACTGCGTATAAGACCAACGGCTAACAAATCGGCTGCTTCCCCCAATGTTTCGTAATAGTTCAGAATGTTTCGAAAGTATTCCACGGGAATGATTCCCGCCAGCATCTATAATCATAATTTTATACTATATATGGTAGGAGTATAAGTCCACCTTTGTATATAGTATAAAATATATACAAAGGTGGACTTATACTCCTACCGGGCAACATCCCAGTTAAACAGTAGACCAGCCGACTACAAACGCCGCCATTTTTTTTTAAAATTCGCAATTGGTTAACCCAACCCTTGGCATCATCTCACCTAGTGGTAAGTGACGATGTTGCCGAAGATGGAAGCGGGCTTACCAAGATTCCCCAACGCAATGGGGAACTGGCTATCTTATCTTCATGCCGAAACACACCAATGATATAACATTGATATTTGGCGGCAAGTCTTAGATAAGATGGTGGTAGCTAGCAAGGCAGGCTTAGAAAATGCCCTTCCACCAACCAAACCGAGTCTTACAATTGACCCCGCCGGAAATCGAACCCGCGATCTCAGTAAAATCTGTTTTTTTTTCGAGTTTCGTTTACGTTTTAACTGTTTTTCCTTGCTTGTGTGCAGGCTCTGCTGGAGATCCAGTACGAGAATGAAGTGGGCACGGGTCTGGGCCCCACGCTGGAGTTCTACGCGCTGGTGTCGCAGGAGCTGCAACGCGCTGACCTCGACCTCTGGCACGGCAGCGAGAACTTCAAGCAGAAGGTAATCCTGCCAATCCTGTCCTTTATTCATTAATTTCATTTATTTTTGAGACAACAGTAATCCATAGCTTGTTAGTAAGACTTAGCCTATGTTAGTAATAAATGTTATTAATTATAAATAATACTATGCTAATTCAGTCGGTGGCGCAACGGCAAGGGCCGCTACCTCCTATCCGGGAAGTCGTGGTTGAGTCCTGCCACGTACCAATGTGTTTTCGAATTTCGATATCATATGTAAGTTTATCCGACGCTCTTACGGTGAAGGAAAACATCGTGAGGAAACCTGCACACATCTGCGAAGTTTGTGTGTGAAGTCGACCAACCCGCACTGGGCCCGCGTGGTCGACTAAGGCCTGATCGCCCTAATTCAGGGTAGGCTCGAGCTCGTGGGGACGTATATATGAGCTGATGTGATGAATTCATAATACCGTCAAGTCAAAATAAATAAATTAATAATCAACACGATTAATTAAATAATAAATAGTCAATATATATATAAAAAACATGAAATAAAATGTCATATCTAAATATTACACAATGTCAACAATAAAATTCAATTAAACCGATTTAAATGTTCATTGAAAATGAAAATCAATTAATCCTACTAATATTATAAACGCGAAAGTTTGTAGGAATGTATGGATGTATGTTTGTTACTCTTTCGCGCAAAAAGTAGTGAAAGGATCTGGCTGAAATTTGGTACGTAGACAGATAAGACCTGGATTAACTCATATGCTACTTTTTTCCACTGTGCACCTTCTAAAAGTCATAGAAACGTTGTCCACGCGGGTGAAGCCGCGGGAAACAGCTAGTTAATTATAAAGTCAACAACATGGGAAAATAAACAGAAATTAAATTAAGTAGGTAAAGTTCCCGCTGAGGAGTTGATACTTGAAGATGTCGCTTGAGATCCAGTACGAGAACGAAAACAAGAGTCCTTACTTTCCGGCAATGAGTTGATAAATTTTAATGTCTTGCAACACATAACATGAAAAATAAGTTGAAATAATTAAAAATATGCCTAGGTTCAAACCGACGTATATTCAGTTTGTGACCTAGACTCGTGAACCGTTTCTGAAATAATTTGTGAAAATATTATGTATACATATTGCGCGGCATATTTTGCGCCCGACGATATTGCGTGGAAAGTGGGAAAATAGACCTATCAAGATCGATTTTTTACCTTGAAATACCCCCCATATACCAATCTTCAAGCAAATCTTTAGTCTTTTCCCAGAAACCAATTAAATCATTATATTGCTAGTTTAAAGTAATTAGATTGAGAAAAATGAAATTTATTCTGAAATATCGTAGTAGGAAGAAGGGATAAGACGTATCATCGGCACAATAAAAATTACACAAGATCAATTTAATTCAAGAATTACCTTATTATCAAAGATTTAGCTATTATTTTCTAGATGAGACATCTACTCCTAAGTCCTAAGCACCTAGCTCAGTTGACAAGGGGTATGATCATGGCAGACATAATAGTGGTAGCACCTACGCGTTACTACATGTGTGAATACCTAACAGATATTTCTTTCAGGTACCAATCTCGAGGACGAAGCATGAAGTATAATAACACTCAGATCAAATAAAATAACACAATCTTTGTGAACACAGGCACTAGTGTAGCATGGCGACGTTATTCGCACGCGTTGCGAGACGTTAAAGCGATCGTCTCATTCTAACGCCAGGCTTGTGTTGTGTGTTGTGAAAGAGACAGAAACACTTCTAAAAGTTCGTTTGCTGAATTAACTGCAGCTTTGACGGCTCGCGACAAAGACTTCCATCAAAGGGGCCGCCTACTAAAAGTTCGTTTTCTGAATTAGCTGCAGCTTTGACTGGGCCGCCTTGTGTTCAATCGCGCCGCCCGCCGCACCTTCGACGACGTTTTCGGCGCCGTGATTGATCTCAGGGCGGCCCGTTTATTGGATTGTTTAACTGTCGCCGCTGCAATCTAATATGCAGTTAATTCAGCAAATGAACTATACTAGCGGCGGGCGCGGCAAATGGCGCTCCCGTCCCCCCTGCAACATGTAAACATTTCTTCCCATCTGCAGCCCACATCATTTGGCGGCGAGATAGTCAAGAGCCAACCGCCAGTTGTGACCGACCGGTCGTCCGACGCGGCCGCTCGCCTCGCCTCCTCAGTGCGCGACGCTCTCAGCCTAGACGAAGAGCGATCACCCGAGCCCTCGGAAGAGAAGGAGACCTCCATCCCGTCCCCAGCGCCAGACGCGACCTACGTGTCGTGGCCGTGCGGGCTGTTCCCGCAGGCGATCGGGCGCAACGCGCGCGCCTCACACATATCTAGAGTTAAAGCCAAGTTCCGCTTCCTCGGAAAGTTCATGGCGAAAGCTGTTATGGATTCCAGAATGGTGAGTTATTTGGTCTTTTTATTTTTGTCTGTACTAGCCTTACTTGCCTGATAAGTTATGCATAAGTAGCATAAATAACGCTGCTAAAAAGGGACCTATACTTACTGCAGACTCAATCTTCACAATCGCGTGATTTTATGACTTTCTCTGTTGAATATTCAAGTTTTTTAGAGTATATCCCATTTTACGCACTAAATTTTACCGCACGAAGAATGTGTCGCAAGCCTTAGACCTGTACTGCTATTACTTGGTCGTGCGATTAGTGACTTTCTATGTTAAATTGACAAGAATTTTTCTATGCATATTTGGAACATTGAAATTCCCATGAGAACATCCCGTGTTTACTTGGTGGCGCGGTCTAGTGACGGGTATTTTTCTAATGGATTATGTAATATCCAAAGTCCCAAGTGCACATCCCGTGTTCTAGTGACGCTTTTTTTCTAATGGCTTGTAATATTGGAACTCCCACGTGGACATCCCGTGTTTACTTGGTGGCGCGGACTAGTAACTTTCTCTGTTAAAATAGTTTTTCCATAGTTAATTAATCTATGAAAAGAATATTAAAATTCTCAGGTGAATGTTACATGTTTACCGGTCGCGTGTTTTCGAATGGATTGAAATATTGTAATTCTCAGGTGGACATCCCGCTCTCGCTGTCGCTGTACCGCTGGCTGGTGAGTGAGGAGCGCTGGCTAAGCCTGAGCGACGTGCGGCACGTGGCGCCGGAGCTGTGGCGCTCGCTGTGCCGCCTGCGCAGCGTGGCCGAACGCGCGTGCGTCATCGCCGCCGACAAGCAGCACACGCCCGACCAGCGCCAGCAGCTGGTGAGACTCACGCTACACTCACTCGTATGACAGTGACCGTCTGCCTTCCCTGCGGACGTTATACGCAAATGTGTGCATGGGATAGATAGAGATTGAACATGTCATGAATGGATTAAACATGTCATGAATGAATTGAACATGTCATGAATGCTGTGAACAGCTTCGTTTATAACCCATAAAGTCCCCACTGCAGGGGCATGGGTCTCTTCCCAAGATCGGGAAGATTAGGAAGACCATACTCCCCCCCATACACGGGAAGCCAAGTCCGGGTTGGTTGAGGTTATAGAGCCAGTGGCGATCCCCACTTTCAGAAGTTTTTCAAGCCGCCTATATGGCATCTGACACGGGTTGACGACTACCATCTAGTGATAGCAACCGGCACCAACGGCTTAGCGAAGCAGGCAAACGGTCGAGAGGAGTCCCAGTAAGTCAAGCCCATCTAAGTAATGACCGTGCTTCAGGTCAGTTAACCTGCGTGATCAACACAAATCACACTGAGCTATGTCCTCTTCACTCTGTGGATTGCGGAGGGCTGTCACAGTACAGGATCGTGCACCTCGGTGACCCGAGGTCACTCCAGGAAGTCGTCGGCAACCTACGGGGGCTACTGGGCTTCTTGGAGGAGCTGGGCTGGCAGTGATGCCAGCCAATCACGCAAAAGGGGCGCAGCGGTCGCCTGTTTGCGGAAATCAGTCCGCCCCTAACTGACTAACTCGCAATTTCAACATTGCTTAACGGATTTTATCTTCCTTCTACGGTCGGGTGTGGTATCTGATGTTAGTGGGAGTGGCCACAGTACTCTGTTTTGAGCTTATGAGGCTGTCTAAGCCGCAAAGTTGTGAAGACAACAATTTATAATTTTCTTGTTCTCCTTTTGAGTTCTTGCTTGTGTGGAAATATTGATATCATTCATTATTTTCTGCTCGCACGTAGGAACAAATGGTGAGTGTATATGTAGAACACATTACACTTCGCCCTTTTTTTTATTTACAAATTGGTAAGCCCTTGGCATCATCTCACCTGATGGTAAGTGACGATGATGCCGAAGTAGAAGCGGGCTTGACAAGATTGTGAACCTACGACTTCTCATACAAACGGCGATAGCGATTCTCACCTCATTAATCATTTTTGATAGGTTGTTAGTCAGAACTAAAGCTAAGCTTTTTGTTATTTTAATCTTATTTGTCATTCAGTGTTTTCATAGAAAATTAATTTCGGCCATTTTTTGCTTTTTTTTAATCAATAATTTAAACCTAGCTTTTGTTCTGACCTGTCTATAATTTTGACCAAAAAAACCGACTTCAAACAGGAAACTAAGGTTCCCCTCGATTTCTCTGGGATGTCATCATCAGATCCTGGTTTCCTTATCATGGTACCACCCTTGGGATATCTCCTTTCCAACAAAAAAAATATCATCAAAATCGGTTCATAAACGACGAAGTTCACACATAAAAAAATATATACGATCGAATTGAGAAACCTCCTCCTTTTTTTGAAGTCGGTTAAAAATTGGTGAAAATCGCTATCGCCATTTGTATGAAAAGTCAAATTTTCGCCGTAGGTTCACAATCCTCTGAAGCTTTCCTTAACCTATCTGCTCACAAAGTAGGCTTGTGACCAAAAGCATATCTAGACTAGATGATTTAACATAGTTTCTGTCTGATTCGTGTACATGTATTGCATGTTCGTTTACAACACATAAACTTTCCCAGTGCTGGGACTCGGATCTCTTACCAAACTCGGGAGGAGGTCATACTCCACACAAGGGGGGCCAAGTCGGCATCAACGGCTTTACGTGCTTAGCGAAGCACGGAAACAGTCGAGAAAATTGCCACTAACAGTCAAACCCCCTTCTAGGTAAAGACTCTAAGCACAGAAAAAGTCGAGAAAATTGCCACTCAAAGTGAAACCCCCTTCTAGGTAAAGACTCTAAAGCACGGAAATGGTCAAGAAAATTGCCACTCAAAGTGAAACCCCCTTCTAGGTAAAGACTCTAAAGCACGGAAATGGTCAAGAAAATTGCCACTCAAAGTGAAACCCCCTTCTAGGTAAAGACTCTAAAGCACGGAAATGGTCAAGAAAATTGCCAGTCGAGAAAATTGCCACTCAAAGTCAATCCCCCTTCTAGGTAAAGACTCTAAAGCACGGAAATGGTCAAGAAAATTGCCACTCAAAGTGAAACCCCCTTCTAGGTAAAGACTCTAAAGCACGGAAATGGTCAAGGAAATTGCCACTCAAAGTGAAACCCCCTTCTAGGTAAAGACTCTAAAGCACGGAAATGGTCAAGAAAATTGCCAGTCGAGAAAATTGCCACTCAAAGTCAATCCCCCTTCTAGGTAAAGACTCTAAAGCACGGAAATGGTCAAGAAAATTGCCAGTCGAGAAAATTGCCACTCAAAGTCAATCCCCCTTCTAGGTAAAGACTCTAAAGCACGGAAATGGTCAAGAAAATTGCCACTCAAAGTGAAACCCCCTTCTAGGTAAAGACTCTAAAGCACGGAAATGGTCAAGGAAATTGCCACTCAAAGTGAAACCCCCTTCTAGGTAAAGACTCTAAAGCACGGAAATGGTCAAGAAAATTGCCAGTCGAGAAAATTGCCACTCAAAGTCAATCCCCCTTCTAGGTAAAGACTCTAAAGCACGGAAATGGTCAAGAAAATTGCCAGTCGAGAAAATTGCCACTCAAAGTCAATCCCCCTTCTAGGTAAAGACTCTAAAGCACGGAAATGGTCAAGAAAATTGCCACTCAAAGTGAAACCCCCTTCTAGGTAAAGACTCTAAAGCACGGAAATGGTCAAGGAAATTGCCACTCAAAGTGAAACCCCCTTCTAGGTAAAGACTCTAAAGCACGGAAATGGTCAAGAAAATTGCCAGTCGAGAAAATTGCCACTCAAAGTCAATCCCCCTTCTAGGTAAAGACTCTAAAGCACGGAAATGGTCAAGAAAATTGCCAGTCGAGAAAATTGCCACTCAAAGTCAATCCCCCTTCTAGGTAAAGACTCTAAAGCACGGAAATGGTAAAGGAAATTGCCACTAGCAGTCAAACCCCCTTGTAGGTAAAGACCGTGACGTGCTTAGCGCAGCTCGGAACAGTCGAGAAAATTGCCGCTAAGTCAAACTCTTGTAGGTAAAGACCGTGACGTGCTTAGCGCAGCTCGTAACAGTCGAGAAAATTGCCGCTAAGTCAAACCCTTGTAGGTAAAGACCGTGACGTGCTTAGCGCAGCTCGGAACAGTCGAGAAAATTTCCGCTAAGTCAAACTCTTGTAGGTAAAGACCGTGACGTGCTTAGCGCAGCTCGGAACAGTCGAGAAAATTGCCGCTAAGTCAAACCCTTGTAGGTAAAGACCGTGACGTGTTAAGCGCAGCACGGAACAGTCGAGAAAATTGCCGCTAAGTCAAACCCTTGTAGGTAATGACCGTGATTCAGGTCAGTTAACCTGCGTGATCAACTCCAACACGCAACTCCCACTGCAAATATACTCATTCCAGAGATATAGCATAAAATGTGTGACAAAGCTCCGTGTGGGAGACATTTTCCTAAGAAAGATTTGTGGACGGACATAATCGGTCGGGGAAAAAGTTTATTCGTATTTTGTAAGTATGAATTTGTAATCAAATCTCTTTAATTGTATTATTTGTACCTGGCTGGTTATCATCATCATATGATGCCGAAAGACGTTCACTGCTGGACATAGGCCTCCCCCAAGGATGGTTATAATAAAATTGAAAAGGAACATTCGAAATTTTAATAAAAGTAAAAAAATCAATTTCCCCCCCTTTTTCGATAGTTTTTTCTGATTACTAAAGTGAGTGAGCGAAAAGAACGAAGAAATTCGCTACATTTTAAAATTTAAGTTAGAAAAGGTAAAAAACGCAACACAGGCCACTAATAAAATTTGTGCTGTGTATGCAGAGATATGCTATATTATACATGTATAAGGGTGATAGGTTACATGCGTCCCAAAAGTGAAGCAAATAAAATGATGCCAATTGGCATCTCTTTTCTTAGCAGCATTTGACGCAACTGAAGGTAACTTTAATATTGTGTGCGTAAATGGGCTCGATTTTCAAATGGTGTTTGTAATTGCATAACCCATCTATGGTAACAAATCTCTGTGTATATGAACCTAATGAAGTATCAGCTAACTATTTCCCCGACCTAATATGTTCACAAATATCCGCGAAAACATTGGGCACAACATTAACCAAAGTCTTTGTCAGATTTGCCGACATATGTTAACAAATATTTGACAAAATAATCCGGTATTTGACTGCTAGTCATTTGAGTTACTTTTTATCAACTGTTAAAAAAATTTGTTCTGAAATATATTTCTGTATCGTGTTGCAAACTTGTAACGTCATTGTCTTTGACGAACTAATTTAGAGATTTTGATAAATATAAAATTTAAATTAGAATAAAATGTTAAATGAATAAGTTTTTATGTTTTTGTATGAGAAATGCTATTTAGTGAATAATATTCTTTAATTTATTTTAAACACTGTCAAATACCCTATTGGCAGTCTGTGAAACAGTTTGTCATGTGTCTGGGAGAGCCTTTACTTGGACAGCGATTTACATATGTTGCTCTTCACGTCAGATATCCGCCCTGGAGCTGGACGGATGCCCCATCGAGGAGCTGGGGCTGGACTTCATCCTGCCGGGCGACGGGTGCACGGAGCTGCGGCGCGGCGGGCGCGACATGCCCGTCACCGCGCACAACCTGCACAACTACATCGCGCTCGTCACGCACTGGCTGCTCTACGAAGGTACCACTCACGTCTGGTTCGATTCGCACCAAATTATTCACATCACAGACAAGTGGAACAAAATCGACCAAGTGCGAGTCAGAACCGCACACATAGGATTCCGTAATATCATACTAGATGGCGCTAGTTTCTTCATGTTTAAAAAAACTCGTTTTTTGTATGGAGAAATATATATTTTTTAAATTGTTGTGTTGGGTGGCAAGCTGGAGCCTTATTAATAATAACATTAAAAATCTAATCAGCAGCTATTTGTAAATATGAATAGCTCTGTCAGAATTACAATTCTTTTTCATTATCATCATATCAGCCGAAACACGTCCACTGCTGGATAAAGGCCTCCTCCAAGGATTTCTACGGCAACCGGTCCTGTGCAGCACAGCTAGCGGCTTACCGCGATCCTCACCAGGTCGTCGGTTCACCGCGTGGGAGGTCTGCTTACACTACGTTTTCCGGTGCACGGTCGCCACTCGAGAACTTTACTGACCCAACGGCCGTCTGTTCTACGAGCTATGTGCCCTGCCCACTGCCACTTCAGTTCAGCGATTCTGTGGGGCGCCAATTTATTTCAAGTGGTTTTTATTCCAAACAAACCATGCTTTTAAACGGATTATTTATTTTCGATCAAAATGCATTTTCTTATTTTCATCTCAAAAACAAAATCACCATTACAAACGTCTAACCTTCTTTGAGTTTTATCGGTTACTTTGGTTCTCCTGCGGATCGCCTCATTTTCCATCTTTTCAATTCTACTTTATTTAGTTAATGCAAATAACGTGAACAAAACATGCGTGAAAATTATCAAAAGCTAGACTGCTGCAGCCTTAATATTAATCATATATTAATAATAAATCATGATCATCGACCTAGTTTAGGGTAGGCTAGCCCCTCGGTGGGGATGTATATGAGCTGATATGATGAATTGATGAATCATCTTAGTTAGTTAGTGGGTTAGTCGACCTCACACGTATGTAGAAATCCAAATTCGAAACCAAATTGGCAGGATTCAAACCACGACCTCCCGGACAGGAGGCGGCGGCCCTAGCCGTTACGCCACCGATGCTCCTTATGATGATATACAGGGTGTGAGGGACCAAGTGTTACTACGGAAAAACTCCATAACTCCGTCAAATGTTGATATTTCTATTTGAAAATTTATGGTAATTGAGAAAATTTACCTATTTTATAGAGGTAGACACAAAAAGTGCAAGACTTAACTCCGGAGCAGAAATAAAAACGGTTGGAGAGAGCCCAGGCACTAAAACGCTTGCACGCGAGTGAAGCTTTGCCAAACATTGTCTTTTCGGATGAAAAAAATTTCACCGTCCAGCAATACGTGAACAAGCAAAATGACCGTGTTTGGTTAGAGGGGAAGTCCACCGATAATCTCGAGCAAAGAATAGCTGTCAGAAAGCAAGGACCAGCTTTTGTTATGGTTTGGGCCGCAGTGACTGCTGAAGGTCACTCTCCGGTCGTTTTTATTGACCAGGGTGTCAAAATTAACAAGACAGTGTATCGCAAAAACGTGTTTAAAGAAGCGGTAATACCGTGGGCATTTAAACAATTCAGAGTCAGGACATGGACATTCCAGCAGGAGTCAGCATCGTCACACAAAGCCCTTGAAAATCAACAATTTCTTCGTGAGAATGTTCCAAAGTTCATTTCGGCGCAACAGTGGCCCCCTTATTCACCAGACGCCAACCCGCTGGATTTTTTCATTTGGAGCATTTTAGAGGCTGTCCACTACGAAACAACATAGTTTGGATACGCTGAAGGCATGTCTTCGTCGAGAATGGCAGCGAATCCCGCAGGCCCACATTCGTGCAGCGTGTGATGCGTTCATCGGCAGACTCAACGCCATAATCAAGGCTAATGGCGGTTATATCGAAAAATGAGTATATCTTTTAGAAAATAGAAAAATTTTCCCAATTACCATAAATTTTCAAATAGAAATATCAACATTTGACGGAGTTATGGAGTTTTTCCGTAGTAACACTTGGTCCCTCGCACCCTGTATTGTATATGATATATAGATATGATGAATGAATCATGATTAATCGTACCAGCAGCAGATATCTATCGGCAGATAAGATGATGATGAACCGACCGACGAACGCACAGTTTAGTAGAGAAATCGCATCTAGCATGAAACATATTATCATGATAAAACTGTTTACGGCTCTATATGTAGCTTGAAGTTCATTTTAAAGGCATGTTTCTTGGTCATATTGTGACAGAAGACCTCGGAGACGATTCCGATATTGAGAGGGGACGTAGGGCGTCGGCGGTGAGGAGTAACATGCTGGCCCGCAGGTTCGCTCGATGCACAAAAGACGTAAAAATAACACTATTCAAGGTATACTGCCAATCATTCTACTCGAGCGGCCTGTGGGTTAAGTATACGCAACGAGCCTACAACGTCCTGCGTGTGAAATATAGTAATGCCTTTAGGAAGCTGTTGAGACTGCCACGTTACTGTAGTGCATCTGGTATGTATGTACGACTTTTATGCTATAATGCGGAAAAAAAGTGCCTCCATGCTACTCGGACTTCGGGGCAGTGACAACGGCATCCTAAAGATGATTGCAGACCGAATGGATTGTCCCATCTAGAAATCCTGAGTGGAAAGATCCATTGGGTTATTTAAATAAATTAATTGTGTTCTTATGTGCTTCACTAACCTAGTTATAAGTCTACTACTAACCTAACTATGGATTTTAATCTGATAATAAAAAGTTATTTATTTATTTAAATTATTTTTTCTTTTCTTTTACAGGTGTAACAAAGCAATTAGAGGCGTTCAGAGAAGGATTCGAATCGGTGTTCCCTCTGACCAACCTGAAGATATTTTACCCTGAAGAATTGGAACAAGTGTTTTGCGGCAGCTCTTCAGGTAATTTAATAAACACTCGCGTGTTGTGAGATATTTGTGAGAGGAAGAGTTACATTAAAACTTTTCTATTTGAAACTAGCTGTGCCCGCGACTTCGTCCGCGTGGAGGTTTTGAATTTTCCCATGGGAACTTTTGAATTTATGTTAACTCGGGCTATAAGGAATCGCCATACAAAATTTCATCATAATCGGCCTGGTAGTTTGCGTGATGCGCGAACATCAAGACAGACAAAAATTCCAAAAGTTGTTCTTTTGGCCTCTTTATCGTTAGTAATGTCCACCACAGTTATTATTTTCCAAAAATATCTCATGTACAGACACGGCGCCGTTACAGTTTTATTATATGTATAGATTATTGTAAGTATGCGATAGTTTCGTGGAATAAGGTTCAAAGTAGGATGACTTGTCCTGCACAGTCGGCACTGCACATTGGTATAGTTAGATTAGTACAGCGGTTTTCAAACTTTTTTAAGCCGCGGAGCACTTTTGCAACACTAAATATTTGATGGAGCCCTAAAGAAAATCTAAAATAAGCAAAAGCTTTTTTGTTGCCAGCTCGTCACTGTGCCCGCTTGTGCCAAATAAAAAAAAACGACGGGTTGCACTCCGGGAGTGCCGGCAGAAGTTAAAACTTGAATATTAACGTTGTGCATTTATATTACATTAAAAAGTTTATATCTCAGAAAAATCAACAAAAAATCAACTCCATCCGTCTTACGAATTTTCGATCAGGTCACGTGTCCTGACGCGAGTTTAACATTTTTTACCCATTACAAAACAAGTGCACAACGCCGCTAAAGAAGTTTTCACTTCAAAAATTTCCCACCTCGGACCGCAAAACATGAATAACTCTAACCTGATTTATGTCATTGTTTTGCCGAGTCGAATTTTGATTTTGATTCTTTGGTGTGTGTCCATGATTCAGAGGGCTGACCTTATTGTTCACATAACATTGGTGTGTTGCAGGCGGTCGCGAGACGCGCTGGGAGGCGCGCATGCTGGCCGAGTGCATCCGGCCCGACCACGGCTACACGGCGGAGTCGCGCGCCATCCGCATGCTGATCGACATCCTCGCCTCGTACACGCGCGAGGAGCAGCGCCTGTTCCTGCAGTTCGTCACCGGCAGCCCGCGCCTGCCCACCGGAGGTAACGATTTGCCTATATTTTGCGAGTATATGGGGTGACTTTTAATTAGTTCTTGATAGCAAAGCCGCTGGATACGGGCAGCCTTTCCTTCCTTTCGTCGTGGAAATCCAGCAGTGGACTTAATAAAAAACCGCCATATGTTGACCTACTTCTTTTCGATTCGGTCCTAATGTAATAAAAAACCGCCATGTGTTGACCTACTTCTTTTTGATTCGGTCCTAAAGTTGTAATACACGATCCGCCATATGTTGACCTACTTCCTTTCGATTCGGTCCTAATGTCTTAATACAAGATCCGCCATATGATGACCTACTTCTTTTCGATTCGGTCCTAATGTAATAAAAAACCGCCATGTGTTATTTCCTCTCGATTCGGTCCTAACGTTGTATTACAAGATCCGCCCTATGTTGACCTACTTCCTTTCGATTCAGATCCGCCATTGAATGTTGTTTGTCGTTGGCAGGTTTCAAAGCGCTGAACCCGCCGCTGACGGTGGTACGCAAGTCACTCGAGTCGTCCCTGGATCCGGACGAGTACCTGCCGTCGGTGATGACGTGCGTCAACTACCTCAAGCTGCCGGACTACAGCAGCGCGGAGGTGATGCGCGCCAAGCTGCGGCTGGCCGCCTCCGAGGGCCAGCACTCGTTCCACCTCTCGTGAGCGGTGAGCACCCCCAGAACTCTGTGTGTATGTGCGGTTAGTGATATCTATAGTTATCGTGTATGTGGTCCTCGTCTGGACACCCCTGTCTATGTGCAATCAGAGTGCTCTATTTCAACATGCGACGGACGCTAAAAGTGCTGTGCATTTTATATCGTTCTGTTCTCTTTGGATAATTTTAGATTACAAAAATATGTTTATAATTATATTTTGTGTTAATTTAATGTGATAGCTTTGTATATTTCCTTTTGTCGATAGAGGGACTGCTAGCTCTCGATATGATATTGTAACGGCGACAGTGCGCCGCGAGCGCCCACGGCCGGCCTCCGCTGCACCGCTAACATTGTTATATAAAAATATACTATACCATAAATAAAACATAAGCTATATTAGAAGTACCATTCAAAACCTCCTTGGAGAGTCCTATGAATAATTAAAATAGCATTTATTACCAAACTGTGTATGTTTCGATAACATTTAAGTCTCATTATTGAGTAAAGAAAGTGCAAAATTTATTATGTAACAATTTCAATAAAACTATGTAAACAATATTGATCAACAATGTGTTTTTCTTTACATTCTTCATTATAATGGTGAGAGGGTCATTATCAACACAAGTACTTCTGCCAGCCACAAATCTTGAACCTGAATGAGATTTTTAAAAAAATAAAAAAAGAGAAATTTGTAACTATAACGAATATTTATTAATTGATAAAACTTTGAGCATTACAGCAAATATTTAATAACGAAAAGTACAGTCGAGTTCATTCGTTATCTGAGTGAAAAACAATTGAAATGCAATGTATAAAACTAAACAGCTTTGCATAGAACTTGTATAGAACGTCATATATCGAACCACTGTCCTGTCCCTGCCCATAAATTAACGAACTCGACTGTACCAACCACCTGTTATATATGTACACTTTTTGTAAAGAAAACATTCTACATCTTGGGCTATCAACTTATCACGCTACCCTTCTGAACAAAATGTGCATAGCAGGATACACACAAGTTGTTCATTAGTCTTAATTCCATCTAGGATGTTAATAATATGTAAATGACGTGACTTTGACAAATATTTGTAGAAGCAATATTTATAATTATTCACACTTATAACACTACACTACATACAGTTAATTAACTCTACATATAGAATCTTAACATAGGTATGTATTTTAACCGGAGCTTGTGCTCATCAAACTGAACAAGTTTCTTCAAGAAACCCATGGACAATTCGCATTAAAAAAAAAATATCAATCTTGTTCAGAATAACTCCCAGGTTTACGAACTTGACACTTAAAGGCTAAAGTTCAATGACCGCGCCGGCCCGTAATGGTACCTATTCTGGCGTATTCCGAGCAATTTAATATTTCTATGCGAATTGACCGTAGGTTTCTTGGGGAAAGTTGTTCAGTTGCATGAGTACAAGCTCCAGTAAAAAAAAAGTGCATACCTTTTTTTTTATTATTATTAAAAATTTGAGTGCGTTTGGCTGCACCTCACCTGATGGTAAGTGCTGATGCAGCCGAGGATGTAACACGCAAGCCCAAATAGTGCCTATTCACTCTATACCTTTGTTAAGACCTTGTATAGTAATGAAGACATGTGGAATGAACTCAAAAACATATTCCTAAATTAAACCGGCACCTAAATTAATATGTAAGTTGGTATGGTATTACAGTACCATCGCAATCCAGCCGAGAATGAGACAAGAACCCCCAATGGGAGTGAGGCGCCGCAGGCTCTTGTCGCCAGTGAAAGCGTGGTAGTAGCATGTCCCACTGAACAAACCCATACCCACTACAAAGAATGCACCAGCCTGTGGAAAAACATTAAATTCAACAAATATTCTGTATTCGGCCAGTTGAGTATTTAGTGGCAGATTACCAAAAACCTGACAAGTGTGAGTCGACGTTACGTGACATCACTCAATATGTTCAATTCGGGATCCTAAGCACAAGTACGACTCACACTTGGCCATTTATTATTAATTATTGTTACTTTGGGTTTGTACTATAATTACGAGTTTTACGAAGTAAAAGAAACAATGCTTAATTTTTAAGAGGGCTTAACCCACAGCAAAAATAAGTTAAGAGGACTACAAACGGCGATAACGATTTTCACCTCTTAAATGTTAACCGATTTGCACCAATTTTTGATAGGTTGTCAGTCAGAACAAAAGCTAGGCTTAAACGTGTCGTTTCTTAAATTACTGATTATAAATAAACAAAAAATGGCCAAAATTAGTTTTATATGAAAACACGTGAACAACAATAAAATTAAACTTATTAACTATTGAAAAAACAAAAAAGGATAAGCCTAGCTTTTGTTGTGACTGACATGACAACCTATGAAAATTTGGTCCAAATCGGTTTACATTTAAGTGGTGAAAATCGTTAACGCCGTTTGTACGAAAAGTTGCAGCTTCACAACCTCTTTATTTCACAGATGTTATTTTTATAATTTGTAAGGAAATCCACCACAATAACACATATTCTGTGAAAATTTCAGGCATCTCACAATAGGTCCTATGGATAGACGGATAGATGGACAAGGTAGACTTAGTAATAGGGCCCCATTGGTGTCCTTTAGTCTTAAAATATTACCAAAAGCAAAAAAATCTTTGACAGAATAGGGATGACGAATGCTAGTCATCTGACTTACATTTTATCATCTGTCAAAGTCGACATAAAAATGTTTGAAATACCTAGGCGTGACGTCATAGTTTTGCAGCATCATTTTGTGATTTTGGTGAATTAAAAATCGACGACTTGATGGAAAACAAAACGAGTAAGGTTTTCCGAAGTTTTAGTAGGAGGGCAATTTAGTGATCAAGAGTTTATTGTTTATTGCTGATGTTGTCGTCGTCACTATTTGTTCAGACAGCATGTTCGGACTTGATGATTTGGTGAGTATAAATAAACAAGATAGATATATAATGTGAGTGTGAGATAGCTTCAGACAAACCTCTATTTAGATTGTTTCTTTAACTGCACGGGTTATACAAGTGTCCCAAAAGAAAGTATATAAAATTTCACGAACTTGTGGCGGAGACGTATTTGGACGTATGTGACATTGCTCTGTCCTGCTGGAACCATGTCCTTTGGCCAGGAAAGTTTTGAAATTCGGGCACCAAAAAGTTGTCTAACATCTCTATATAATGCTCTGAATTCATCTTCAAACAAGTAAGGGACCAATAATTCCCCGCACCAACATTGCAGCTTTAATGCTTGCATTTTGGATTTGTCGCACTCCAGTAGCGCCGGTTCTGCTTGTTTACATGTCCATTAAGATAAAAAATGAGCTTCTTCCAAAAACAAGATGTTAGTAAACGGTGACAGCACTCAATAGTCTGCTTTACGAAGTCAAGCCTTTGACCGGCATCCAATTCAATTTTATAGGGTGCAGCTTTTGGTCTTTGTGCATAATATGGTGTAATGAAGATCTGGGCAGATTTAAAGCACTTGAGCGCTTCCAAACTGAAAAGTTTGAATCGTCACAAACAGACTGGTTAACACTCTCCATGTTCTCTGTCATTCTTGATGATCTTAGACACCCTGTTTTTGGTTTTTCCAATGTTGAAGTGGTCTCTTCAAACTTATTTACCCATTTTGGAATGAGAGGTATGCTTGGTGCATCATTTAAGTGGCGAAAATATCGAATATTGCAGAATTTACTAGGCGCTGCAGTCGCCGAATCACCGTTTTTGTAAAACTCGCATGCAAAACGCGCCGTCCGCTCCCGAGAAACGCTCCATAGCGATTACATCCTCAAAAGCCATGCTACCAATTGACATACCTTCGCATATAATGCATTCATGTAGGAAGCTAAACAACTATTTTTTTGGGACACTGTGTACAAAATTATCTGAATCAATAATTGGAGGCTAAAATGTGAATCTAATAGTTGTGAATAAACCAAGGTCTACCTGATCAAATTTTCCAAGTTATTCTAGCAGTTAATTTGTGATCTAAACTGTAAAAAAATCAAATACCTATTTATTTATAACTAGCTTTTGCCTGCAGCTTCACATGCATGGACATCATTTTTATGACTGTCTGAGGGTCAGTAGTGGATGAGCGTAGACATGAGTTTTCTCCAGATCCTTCGGGAATTATAGCTGGCTATTTTGATTAGCATCTATATATCAGTTCCCACCCCCTTCAACTATTCCTATGCAAAAAATCACGTCAATCTGTTGCAACGCCGACGTACACAAGTGTCAAAATTGTTTTCCCTAGATCCCTCAGGAACTATGTCGGGATATACTTATGAGTAGTCTAAGTCAATTCCCATCCCCTCAACCATCTCTGTGCAAAAAATCACAACAATCGGTTGCTCCATTGTGATTAAGGATATCAACTAAAAAGTCTTTATTCAGTTCCCTCAGGAATAAAGTATAGTAATACTTTCACAGAATAAAGTAGAGACCTTCCTTCCTGTGTTCTTCTGCATGACACAGACTATGTGGGTGCTAATCTCATCGAGATTGATTGAGGTGTTGCAACATGAAGAGATAACAAATAAATACATTTTCACATTTACAATATGAGTAGATATTTAAGGATTCACACTTACAATGTATGGTCTCCTGCAAAGAGGCACGGTAACAAGAGCCAGAGTGTGCAGAAAGTGAAAGCGGTTGGCTGTTTCAAAGATTTTTTTTAGATCCTCTTTGGTCTCAGTCTCAGGGAAGGTGCGGTGCGCACCCATGGCGCCCAGCACCACAGCCGCGGCGCCACTCAGGCCCGCCAGCCGAACGAATGGCCCTGCTTCTTGTGCTAGCTCCCACAGTGGCATTTTTACTATAACCGTCGTAGGCGGTGCTGGATGGGACTTCGCCTTAAAAATACCCTACAAAAAGGATGATTACTGTTATGGGCGATGTATTTGGAAACAACTGGCATAATAGAATTAGGAAATAAATAAAAAACTGCATAAAAACTTAACTCCTGGTATAGGCAAGTCATTGGCCATTTAGGCTACAGAGCGTGCCAAAGGAACATATATACATACACTCGAAAAACATAACTCGCCTTACAAGAGCTATACAGCTAAAATGAGCAAGAAAACAAAAGGCCAAGGAATCGTTTTTGCAAATCATGATACGGGTGGGACTTACAATATGTCGTAAAAGATTCATAGTTCCGTCCGCCACCACATTTAACATGAGCGTGTCGGCCAAATTTACCATACCTTTGCTAGGTTAATTGAAAACACAAACGATGTAAAATATTTTGTAAAAATATTGATCACAGATCACTACTATATGTAGCAATATTGATCGACTGGGGCAGGCAGGGCAACTGACCTGACGGCGGATGTCAAAGTCGTCATAGAAATTCGACAGTGACGTGACATGTGCGTGACATTATTTTTTTTTTGGGGTTTTTTTCCGGCTTTTATAAGCACGGAAAAGGCAAAGGTATCTATGACCATACAGCCTAGTCTGTCGTACTTTAGTTTCCTTCGTTTCCTTTTACCTTTTTTTCATCGATTTGAAATGCTAGTGCCAGTGCATTACAAATCTTCTCTGGAGTTCTGGACAGTTGCAGCGGCCTCATTCTGAAGTGGAACACCCGGTCACAGTAGGGCGTCTATAAAACTGGACCCAGTGCAAGTCGGGTCTTCACGTCCTCCTTCATTTTATTTTCTTGTTCACCACATTGCGTGACGTTCAAAGCTATTAATAACAAACTAAAGTTTTTTTGACGTTCATACACAGGGTTTGTTCCAAAACAGTAGCGTATTATTATATTCGCTTTGCAAAAGTATTGACGGTCAGGTAATAATGCACTCGGAATTTTAGAGGAAAAATAAAGATTGTCATCATGAATCATCCATCAATTATCATCATATCAACCGATTGTCGACCACTGCTGGACAAAGACCTCCCCCAAAGATTTCCACGACGACCGGTCGAAATATAGAAGAAATTAAACGAAATGGTAAATTCTACGACGACAACTTCATGAAATGGTCAATTCCACGACGACCACTTCATAAAATGGTCAATTCTATGATATCGCTACGACATACTATATACAGTAGAGTGCAACAAAATTGGTGCAGTTAACACTAGGGCTTCTATTCATAACGCTGAAAAAGTTTCGTTTTATGACTTTACTGAAATCGCAAAAAAAACTTCATACAAATCGATCAGCTGATCCCATTTTTTTTAAAAAAAATGACTATGGATTCCTTGGGGAAAGTTGTTCAGTAAGATGAGTTGAACCCCTGGTTAACGGGCCCTACACCAATTTTACTTATAATTAAGTTAATATTTAAATCAATATTTGCTGTGGTAAAAGTATCCAGAAAAAAAGGTAAAAATGTTTTATCTTTTATTTACCTAAAATAACTACAGAAAATACAGAACGCTTTCAATTTACTTAACTTTCTATGATGGCACTTTTATTTTAATTAGCACCTTTTTAAAATAATCACATTTCTTCACAACACAATGTCATCTTTCGCATAGGATATCCGCAGGAGGCAGCAGCTTACGTTAGGCTGTAGTTACGTCTACTTTAGTTTTAGGACAGCATACACCTGCATACCTGCAACAAATAATTTGTGATCAACTTTCTGTGAATATGTATAGCGCTTTTTGTTTTACTTCATCGTTCATCATGCGAAACAGCCATATCCTGCCAAGGTCTGTGTTCCTCGATTCGTATCATCATCCATCATCATATCAGCTCATATACTCGTACGCCTCGACCGAAGGGCTCTCGCCTTTTTTTTTAAATTCACAATTACTGGTAAGCCCTTGGCATCATCTCACCTGATGGCAAGTGACGATAGAAGCGGAAGATGGAAGCGGGCTTACCAAGATTCCCCAACGTAATGGAGAACTGGCTATCTTATTTTCAAGCCGGAACGCATCAATGTTGTTTACACTGATGTTTAGCGGCAAGACTTGAATAAGGTGGTATTAGTTCGCCAGGTGGGCTTAGAAAATGCTCTACCACCAACCAAACCGAGTCTTACACCGGGAATCGAACCCGGGACCTCCTGGTGTGAAGCGAATGGAGTAACCATTACGCCACGGAGGCGGGCTCGAGCCTACCCTGAATTAGGGCGATCGGGCCTTAGTCGGCATTATTCGATTCGTATACTTTAGGAATATTCAAGGCGAGAGTGAATAGACACTATTTGAGTTTGCGTGTTACATCGTCGGCTGCATCGGCACTTACCATCAGGTGAGGTGAGGAGCTACACACACTCAAGTTTTAACCCGACTACGAAAAAAGGAGGGTTATGTTTTTGACAGTCTATATGTATGTATGTAAGTATGTTCATCTGTTCCGTTCTATTTCCTAAACCACTTAAAAATGTGGTGTCTTTCGATTTGTGCTATCACTCCGCGTGTAATAGGATATAAAAAAAAAACTACATAACGGAATTTTAAGGTGAATTACACAACCCATTTTTTAAATATATTCAAAGGTCTCAACGAGCACATTATAAGTATACATATTAATACGTATGCAAATATTTTTAATTTCTAAGCAAATGGTATCACAAGCGATATTATTATGATTATGAGACAGCTCAATGTACGGGCGCTACGAACAAGCGACACGACACTCGGCCGCGGGGTAGGTGGCCTTGTAGGTACTCTGAGCACAAAAAATATGGAAATAAAATAAAAATTAAAAAACTTTAAACTGACTACGGAAAACTATGAAAACAAGAGTTTCCCGCCTGAAAAGAAGTAATAGCGGTGGTCGCAAGCCCTATTGTAATCATAAGTACTGACTTATCATTATGTCCTGCGACCACGGGGAAAAGTAAAGGCTTTGATTTAAGGCGGGAAACTATTGTCGTTATACTATTCCGTAGTCGGGTTTTTTTTTACCCTTCGGACGAGTACTGAACCGCCGGTACGTAATCAGCTACGATTGAATACTTTTTCTTAAAAAAACAACAACATAATATACGAGTATCTACATAATATACTTACCTACCTATTTATACCTACTTGAGTGAGACCAAGACAGAGTTATCTTGTCGCCACGTAATATACGTAGGGTGAGTTTATTTTAGGGGTCAGTATGGGGAAATTATAAACTATAAGAGATAGAGAAAAATACTCCTAGGAATAGTGATCTCAATTTTAGAGAAAATAAATAAAAAAATAAAAAACCTTTTTAGAAAAAATATTTTTTTGTTATTTCGATTGTACATCACTATACAAACCAAAAATCTGTAACCTAAACGGTTTGACAAATTTTGAAGAATGTGGTGTCATTAACTCATTTCCATCCCCAGAATATCATTGGAAAGGTATACATTTTTAAACAGTCAGGTTTTTTGTTTTATATTTAAACTAGTGGATGCCCGCAGCTTCGCCCGCGCAGATCCCGATTTTTGCGGTTCCCGTGAGAATTTCCCAAAATCCTTTCTTAGCGGATGCCTACGTCATAACATCTACCTGCATGCCAAATTTCAGCCCGATCCGTCCAGTGGTTTAGGCTGTGCGTTGATAGTTCACTATGTCAGTCAGTCAGTCAGTCACCTTTGAGTTATATATATTTAGATGGGTTCTGTTTTGTCCATAATTTTGGTGAAGTCGTAAGAACTTACTTTCCGTCGACAACACAGTGGAAGTGCACGTAGTGGTTGGCGAAGAGGTTCCTAGCGGGCTGGCACCGCGTCAGGTAGACGCACGCGCCGCTCTTGCCGCCGTCCGTCGCGCTTGCGCACTCCGCGTCCCCACCGGCCGCTTTTGGAGCCTGCCGATACACATAATCCATTGAAGTGGACTTGAAAGAGTATTGGCACTATAATATTATAAATAAAATAAGGAAATAACTGTCCATTGTTGGTTGTGAACCAGAAAAACTACAAAGGTTTACCAAGAGAAAACCAGCAGAACTACCTACACACTCTCGTAAATGAAGGCATTTCAACCCTATGATGATCAAAAGTTGGCATCGATCTTAAAGAAAGCATCAGTGGACACCTGCATAGCCTTTCTTTCTAACCAGCTGACTAGGTTTGGTAGTAGGTATTTGCTTTAGTCCGAAGATTTAGGTTTCAATACGAAGGCCTCCTCCCAAGCATTTCCACAACGGCCGGCCCAGCGCTGCCCGAACCCAGTGGCTTCCCATGACTTTCACAAGGTCGTCGGTATACACCGAGAGGGACCTTCGTAAGTTATATGTCTTCCGGTACGCGTTCATCACTTAACATTACTGCCCCAACGGCCACCTGTTCTATGAGCTATGTGTCCCGCCCAACATTTATACTCACTGTATCATCCCTGCTCAACTGCAAAGTCTGGTTCCTATTCTCCTCAATCCTGATAGCGTCAGCACCGGGCACCAGCAGTGACGTCACCCACGGGTAATCTTCCAGGTGGTACGGCTTTAAGGGACTGAAGACTGGCGTGTCGGTCGTAGCTGGAAGCTCCGTCTCTTCTACTCTTATTGGCACTTAGTAACCAAAGTAATTTAGTTAGCACTTATGATTAGATTGATTACCATTAAGTTCGACAACGATACTAGACGACAGTATAAGTTCTTATAAAATATAACAACGATTATATATTATATATATAAACAATATATATATATATAAACAACTGAGTGTGCGCAAAACCAATATACTCTTAATTATCGTGTCCTGACCCGTTTCACATTTCTGATAATTCGATAAGAAAAGTTTAAATGTATTAACTATTTGCTGTAAACAAAGCGAGAAACTAGACATTTTTGGAGATGCTATTATGGAGTGGTAAATCTCTTTCACGGAAATAATGGCGTCTCCTAACAAACTAAGAGCAGGCGTGGGTAGATGTGGTATTAACAGTCAAGAGTCGGGGCTTTTCTAACAAAGAGGAGTGTGATTGCGGCGCCTTATAGTCTATGGCACATCTAAGATAATGCTCTATCAACCTAGTCACTTATATAAGGTCTAACAAAATTAGCTGAAACTATTTTAACTGGTGCTTCTACCCATGAAACTGAACAACTTTCCCCATGGAACCCATAGTCAAATCTCAAAAAAGTTTTTGTACTTCCCATACTAAGTTGGCTGATCAGCTGATCGAGTTAGTATGGGAGAGCCAAAATTTTTTTTGCGATTTGACTATGGGTTCCATGGGGAAAGTTGTTCAGTTTCATGGGTAGAAGCACCAGTTAAAATAGTTTCAGTTAATTTTGTTACACCTTATATACAAAGGCGGCTGCAACACAGACACCCATAGTCTGTGCTGCATTACCTCGCGGATGGCTTAAAGCAGTATTTTCTGTCCAAGCCCAGCTGTAACACAGCGGTCTGTAGTGCAACCGCATTTGTTTCTACAAGTCAACACAAAGGCGGATTCTACACAGACACCATAATAAGCATTTATTTCTACAAGTATGAGCGAGCGAAGTGAGCGATGATAGGTTCGGTCAGGTTTGATTGATTATACTGTCCGTCTCCCTCCACGTCCCCCGCTACCCTGAACTCTGATCATAGTACAGACAGTTTCTAAATATCTGTGGTATAGTCGTTTTTGTAATTATTTATTTATTATACGAACCCGGCTGCATTACAAAGCAGATTTTGTCTGTGCTGCAGCCGCCTTTGTTTAAGTCACCGTAAAATGAAAATACCGTTAAATTATAATCTAACGGTATCTATCTCACGAGATTGTGAACTGTCGAAAGATTGTGAACCGTAACATACTGCTTACAATTTCACTAGTATCATTGTAATCTCACTGGCGATATTAAAATAACACTAAGCGAAGTGAATAACATTGAATAAATGAGCGAGAGCGTTGTTAGGTTCGGTCAGGCTTGTTTGATTATACAGTCAATCCCCCCCACGGGTAGCAAAATGCTTCGCAGAAGAAGAAATCATCGCTTTTATTCGGAGATACAAGAATAGGCCGTAAAATTGTAAGCCGTTTGTCAATTTACCGTCGTATTATAATCTCACTAAATTTAGTGTAGAGAAATTATAATATCACGGCTGACATATATACGCAACCGGTCTCGTGCACGGTCAAGGATTAGTTTGAGGCAGAGCAAAAACCCGTCGATGTGGCAACACATTTGGCAAAAGTTGTTTACAAAAAGAAAAAGAATGGCGTCCATATTATAATCTGTTTCTAGTGCCATTCTAAAACAGGGTACTACTTAAACTTAGCAGGTACTTTCTTACCCTTCGATTGAGACATTTGTCTTGACCTTGGTCTTCCCCTTCGTCCTGAAGGTCTTGAGCTCTCGTGCCCGCTAACTTTTCCTGTAGAAGCTAAAATGTTTTATTAATTTGTTGGTCGATAGCTGACTCCACGTTTTAAAGCCTCGCTGGATAGCGATGTACAAGTGCTGCCAGTAATTGCCGTCGGCGTCGTGCCCTGTTAGTTCGCCGTTTATTAGTTACCTAGTTAAAAATTTTCTTTGTTTTAAGATGTGAATAAACTCTGACAAAAATCTTTTATATCATTACTCGCATCCTTCTAATCAATATAATAAAACATGAATTAGTTCTTAAAATATTATTAAAAAGGATTTTGTAGCTAGCTAAATATGCTATCGCAAATCTAATTATCAATATGCTGTTAAGTACGTATACCTATGTAATATCATTGTCTGTACGTCTCTGTATTAGGTACCTTTTAAAAATGCCGAATTATGTGAAACATCTTTATGTATAAAATGTTTATAAGTTACAACCGGCTTCCAAAAAGGAGGAGGTTCCCAATTCGACTGTAATTTTTTAATTTTTTCATGTTTGTTACCTCAGTACTTTTGACTGGGTAAACCGATTTTGATGACTCTTTTTTATTTCAAAGCTAGTGCTTCCCGTGTGGTCCCATATAAATTTCGTCAAAATCGGTGTAGTACTTTATTTGATAACTAACAAAACCCAAAAATAACAATGAAAACTGTACTAAGTTGTTGCGATTGAAGTCGATTTTTAAACGTGTTTAGCGTTTTCAATTATGTACGACACTCATCCGGAACAACTTTTTTAATGCAGAATAATTTGATTTCCGATTGAAATTATTACCTTTGTTTTTTTAAATCAATCATTAGTTATTTATTCATGTTATGTTAGTGTTTATCCCATTAAAACAAAAAATATGAAAAGGAGCCAAGTTCGATACAAAAAAAAATGCAGAGATCTATTTAGATACCAAGGGTACCAAGTTTTCTCGTGGCTTCTTAAAACATAGCTATGGGAAATTTAAACTGAAATATTTATTCCTTTTCCAAATGAATGTACAAAGTTTTTCAGTTTCTTAAAAGAAAACTTATTAATTATGTGTTATATAGTAATCGTGTAACTTGACAAATCAGGATTCATTAATACATTCTCTATTACTGGGAGAAGTCTATAATAAATATTTCAGTTTGAATTCTCCTAGCTAAGATTTAAGTAATCACTATAGAACTTCGTTCCTACCCTTGGTACAGAGATCTAAATAGATCACTGCATATTTTTTGTGTCAAACTTGGCTCCTTTTTACAATTATATGTTGATGGGATTACATTAGGTTTTTAGGGTTCCGTATTAAACAATGAAGCCTTAACTTTCGTCATGTCTGTTCATCTGTTTGTCTGTCCGCGGCTTAGTTCAGATACTATTAGTACTAAAAGCTGTAATTTGGCATTTGTATACAAATTAACCACGCCGACTAAGTGGTACAATAAAATCTTGGTATCTTTTTTTTTTTTTATTCACAATTGGTAAACCCTTGACAACATCTCACCTGGTGGTAAGTAACGATGTTGCCGAAGATGGAAGCGGGCTTACCAAGATTCCCTAAAGCAATGGGGAACTGGCTTATCTTATCTTCATGCCGGAACACACCAATGATATCAACATTGATATTTGGCGGCAAGACTTAGATAAGATGGTGGTAGCTAGCCAGGCGGGCTTAGAAAATGCCCTACCACCAACCGAACCGAGTCTTACAATTGACCCCGCCGGGGATCGAACCCGCGACCTCCTGTGTAAAGTCAGTGAACTTTGCCTCTGAGCTACGAAGGCGGTTAATCTCCCTTGCATGTAAAGAGGGGTTGAATTTTTTTGTTGACATACCCTTCCGTGCGGAGTATCGTTAACATACCCTTCCGTGCGGAGTATCGTTAACATACCCTTCCGTGCGGAGTATCGTTAACATACCCTTCCGTGCGGAGTATCGTTAACATACCCTTCCGTGCGGAGTATCGTTAACATACCCTTCCGTGCGGAGTATCGTTAACATACCCTTCCGTGCGGAGTATCGTTAACATACCCTTCCGTGCGGAGTATCGTTAACATACCCTTCCGTGCGGAGTATCGTTAAATAGGTCTTAAAACAATTGTGGGTTTTTCACTTCAGGGATGGGTTTGCGAAATATTAAGTTCTAAAAGCTAACTATTGTTAGAGTTAAGTTTTAAGTTTTGTTAGATCAGTTTTACCACATAACCGCTATTTTAGGAAATCTGAACAAAATTGTAAATAGTAGGATTATAGTCACTTTAAGAGGAAAACTATCACGCCTGAGTAGGCTTTCTTAGTTTAGGGGTAATAATAGTCAACCAACTAAAGATGTGCAGTTGGATTTGTTTAAGTTTATAGATTTTCCATACAAAATGTTACATTACCAACGGCAAATATAACATTTTTTTTTTGCAAAGACTACGGAAACCTACTTTGCGCGACTCCGACTCGCACTTGGTCGGTTTTATGTAATTTATAATATTTATTTACCCCTTAATTTTATACAATCTATAGATACACATAATTTTATAACACACACGGTGGTGGCACGGAACCCTCGATGCATGAGTCTGACCCGTACTTGGCTGGTTTTTCAAATTTTCTCTTTGTAAATTTATAACCTACCCCGATGCCAAATTTCAAATTTCTAAGTCAGACGAGGTCCTCCGGAGGGACCTAAAGAGGTCTATAACTTTGATGAGTGAGTTAGTAAGTCATAAAAGTATAGGTAATTTAGTTAAAGTATAATTATAGTTATTTCCGAACTTCAATATCGATGGGTCTTACAAAGATTAAGATTACAGATTATAAGCTAGGTATTACCAGTAGCTGTCGAAAGTAGCCCGTGCGTATAATAATTATGTATACGTAACCTATAGCCGATGTTGCCCTATATCTTTACGAACTTAAATAATTAGGACAAGACAGAACGTAGAGTTAGAAGACTAAAATATAACTTTCTATAAAATTCTTATTAATCAAAGATTATTTTGATCGATGGGATGACACATGCATACGTCATGCATGATCAAAAAAATATGATACTATAGTCTTGCGAAGTAGAAATTACACAGTGTTGCTTGATAGGTAGGATGCCACATGCTAGCTTGCGACGACGCTAAAATCAACAAAACAAAAAACAACAAACAAAATATAAAATTCATCATGATGGAACTTATACTGTCGCCTAGATCGTTATTTAGGTAAGTAGAGTACGTTCGGGGAATCAGCTGCAGTACACCCGAACGGAGTTCTGGAATTGTGTTGAAGGATAAAACAATTTTACATAACAAAGTTTTATTTTTATTTTTAATTTATCATTAATATTAATCACTTTCACTTTATCTTCATAATCGCCACCTGCATTAATAATTAAAAACTGAACAAGATTCGCGCGACCCCGTGCGGGGGTAACGTCAGCGGCGCCACGCCGCGATTGAACTCAGGGCGGCCCCTTTGACGCAACCGTTTGACGTGAGCCGGCAGTGGCGAGCGGAATTTATCAAAGATGCAGCTTATTCAACGAACGAACTTTACTTATAGTTACTTGAGCACTACCAGCTGTTGTATTACCTGATTCTTCCTCATTTTCTGCCAGGAATGTATCAACATAATCCGCTACGGGCCCGGGCAGGCCTGCCAGCTGGCCTATAGCAGATGGAAAAGCAGCCTCTGATAAGATAGGTAACACATTGACTTAAGGGTCCCCAGGAGGCTCTAGTTTCCATACAAACGTAGTTCCGCTTCAATACAAAAACTATACATGCCGGATTGAATCCAAACTTTGCAAATATATTGAGTAGACACATATCGATGTAGTTGATACTTTTGATTGTAGGTTCTTGGTGGAACATAATATCACTCACTTTGGTATATATTTACACTAATTCCACATAAATTGAATAAAACTACACGTTATAATTTGTCAGCGACCGGTTTCGAACACCATCTTCAGATTTTAAACCGGTCGCTGACAAATTATAACGTGTAGTTCTATTCAATTTCTGTGGACTTAGTGTAAATATATACCAAGATGAGTGACATATCGATGTTTTTAATTAGTTTATTATAAAACAGAATAAAATAAGACCAAATTCAAACTTTCAGTATAAAACTAATTTAAGCCTTCGTTTAGTTAGGTTTAAATTTACTACAATGAAAACTAGTTATAAACATTGATATGTGTCTACTCAGTATATTTACAAAGTTTGGATTCATTCCGGCATGCAGTTTTTGTATTAAATAAATAAATAAAATAAATATTCTGAGACAAATCACACATGGTCATCTGGCCCCAAAGTAGGATTACCTGTGTTATGGGAGAACCAGAGACTGATATACATACTTATATACGTTTAAATAAATACATATATAGATATTTAACACCCAGACACAGAGCAAACAAATCTGCTCATCACACAAATGTTTGCCATGGGTGAGGATCGAACTCACAACTCTCGGATCAGCAGTCAAGAGCACTAACCACTGAGCCACTAAAGCCATTAAAGCGGTACTACGTTTGTATGGAAACTCGAGCCTCCTGCATGGGGACCCTTAATATTATTGACTGATCTGATAACTTAAGATGTTTTAGGGACAATTGTCTGATGCTCCCTCGAACAGGTAGGCAAGTATCTAATTTGTTGCTAATTTACAGCGTGGCATGGTTGCAGTTTAAAGCCATGCGTTTTTACGACACATGTATACAGGGTGTAACAAAATTGGTGTAGGTCCCGTTAACTGGGGCTTCTACTCATCATACTGAACAACTTTTGTTCTACGACTTTGCCGAAAACGTACAATTTTTTTTTACTCTTCATACAAACCGATCAGCTGATCGACCGATTTTGTATGGATTGTTTTTTTTGATTTTTAGTATGGAGGGTCCAATTTATTTTTTGAGAATTGACTATGGGTTTCTTGGAGAAAGTTGTTCAGTATGACGAGTAGAATCCCCAGTTAACGGGACCTACACCAATTTTGTTACACCCTGTATAAGCACTACTTTCCATTGCATTGTAATATCCTAATAAGGCAATTATAAATTAGCATTGTTCCAAATAAGATATATATTTAAAAATATAAAGTCTAACAAAATTAGCTGAAACTATTTTAACTGGTGCTTGTACCCATGAAACTGAACAAATTTCCCCATGGAACCCATAGTCAAATCTCCAAAAAAAAAATTAACTTCTCATACTAAGTTGGCTGATCAGCTGATCGAGTTACTATGGGAGAGCCAAATTTTTTTTGCGATTTGATTATGGGTTCCATGGGGAAAGTTGTTCAGTTTCATGGGTAGAAGCACCAGTTAAAATAGTTTCAGCTAATTTTGTTAGATCTTATATATTATATAAAAACATAGACTATTTAAAGAAACTTATTCGAATATTTTTTATTTTAATCACTAGAACGCACTAATTAATAATAATAAAACTAATATCCTATTATTTTTTAACCTAAATTAAGTACGTTTATAATTGTAAATACCTACGTTGTTTATTATTTAAAATAATATTATTATTAATAAAATAAAATATTTATAACCGACTTTAAAAAGAAGGAGGTTGTATCACTAGAAATATCAAAAATTAATTAAGGCGAGGTATTGATTGGAACAGTTGTCTCTGTCTTTTTCTTTACGTGTAAATAGTAAAGAAAATAACCACACTTTTTCTCTTTTTCAATGGTTTTTCGTTTCAATCAAAAACTACAATGAAAGTATCAAAACTAATAACATTACTCACTTTGTATTATCATAACAAATATTTTTGTATATTTTTTTAAATTTCTACTTCAAAATATTAGTCATAACTAGAGTTGAAAGTAACGGTGTAGACGTATCTTTGGGATTTTTTTCTATCGAGCCAAAACTGCTCAATCGTGTTTTTGACTTTATGGAACATCATCAACAATAAGGTTATTTTTTTCAACCTTTGGTATTCTATTGTGTAGGAGTAATTGAAGTCAAAAATAACGAAAATCTGTAATTTTAACGCCTTAATGTGATTTTCCAAATGTTAAAATATGATGACGTCACAGGCCCTACCTATACTAAATTGTACAACCACGCTGTATGCATACTTTCTTGCGAAGCATTTACCGTCTATCGTAGTCGGGCATACACAAATCCACTATAAACATTATAATTACATAGTAGTAAGGAATAAAGCTAGGTATATCAGACAGACTTGATGAAAAATTTACACATTATTTGGGTTTGTATGAAAGGTACCTTACTCAGATTTTTCCTGGAATAATGAGGTACCCAGTGCAGTAGGCCTTATTTAGTCCTAGTTGTTTACAAAGTTTTATTCAAATCGGTAAAGCCATTTTTGAGAAAAAGTAACAAACAACCTGGATTTGTAAACTCATCCCGATTTTTCTTTGAACAACGAACTACCGCGCACTCTAGCCCATATACAGTTAAAGTAACATACCGAATATCATTAAAATCTTTAGAGCTATTTTTAGTGAAAAATAAAAAGTGTTTTTTTATTAGTATGGTGGCATGGCAACACTAAAAATCAAGACAGGGGAAATTTGAAAAAAAGTACCTGGAGATATAAAAAGAACGTCGATGGCGTAACGGTTACGGCCGCTACCTCCTGTCCGGGAGGCCGTGGTTCGAATCCTGTCACGTACCAATGTGTTTTAGAATTTCGATTTCATATGTACGTTTATCCGACGCTCTTTTACGGTGAAGGAATACATCATGAGGAAACCTGTACACGCCTACGAAAAAACTCGAAGGTTGTGTGTGAAGTCGACTAAGGCCCGATCGCCCTAATTCAGGGTAGGCTCGAGCCCCTCGGTGGGGACATATATGAGCTGATAAGAAGATATAAAAATAATATTGCCCTAACCCAAATTGCACCAAAATCCGTCTAACAATTTGGGAAATAGAGCACCGGACGGACGTACACACACACAAACTCACACACCCACACATTTTTATTTTTTGTTTTTATACTCTGTTAGTGTAAGACAATCGATCCTCATCAAAATCCCAACTTCGATTTTTCTTTGCTATCACAACACCTTCTTCACTGCTTAGTCGCTCGAAAATAAATAAACTGTACTTACGGCATTAAACTTTCTCGACAATTTTTTATTTATTTTTCTTTTCATACAAAAATTCGCGAGCCAAAAGGTAAAATAATAATAAAAAAAAATTTGATGTTAGCATGACTAAATAATACATGACAATTTAATAGCTCCAACCATTTGTGAGTAAAACGCAAGTTTCAATTTCAGTTGTTGGAGAACCATACAAACACGATTTTTCCCAGACCAATAGATATTATTATGTAATAGACAAACATAAGCAACTACGACGTGCAGTTTCATGAAAATCGATAGAGCCGTTTTTGAGAAAAAAACTGTTTTTGTTGTATGGCAGATACTCTTCGGTTTGATGGTAGGAAGAAACTTTTGATAATCCCTCGACGAAAGAATTTAAAAATTCTTAAGTTCCAAATTTGGTCCCAATCGAACTAAAGATTTAGCCTCCAGAGCCAAGCGTGACGGACGGACGCACGCACGGAGAGATGTCCGGTTTTTCGGTATGTGTTAATGATATTATAGGTGGAACACATTTTCACGAAAATTGGAAAAACTTTTTTTTTTCGCCATAACTATATACTCCACCCTACGTACGTACGTACGTAAGAAGTCGAGAAAGTAAAAATGGCCCCAGTACTAATATCACTTGATGATTATAAAATTAATTACGGTACTTTTTTAGTGTAATTAAATTCCGTTTTTTACAATACCTACAAAAATATTTCAATCTACAAACGTAATATGTATATGTATATATATTTCAATCTACATTATTTATTTATATTATTTATTCTCTAAGTCTGAAATAAAGATATTGAATTGAATTGAATTATTTGAGTTTGCGTGTACCATCCTCGACTACATTGAGATATAGTCAAACGCACTCAAATTTTTAATAAAAAAAAACGTTTTTTTTGTTTACATGCTTTATAAAAAACTGAACAAAGCCAATCGAGCAAAAGCTTGTAAAAAAGTTCAACCAGACAGGAATGAAGGAAATGGCACTCACTGTAAGCAAACTGTGGCGAGCTATACATGACGGGCTGAGGGTTGAAGCTAAAGCCAGATGCTACTAGTGCTGCAAGAAACGAAACATCATCGCAAGGTTAGTATAGATAAACAACAGAGAGCAATCTTAGATGTAGGTAACTAAGTACAGTTAGGGCTGGGCAAAATAAACACTCCAAGTGGAAATTGAATTACTTACTAAATACTAAACACTTATATAATGAACGATGTATATAAAATCATAATTAAAAAAACACTTAAAAGATGAAGGTACCTATTGAAAATGTAAAATACAAAATACCGTATTTTAATGTTATTTATTGAAGTAGGTACAAAATACTAAAATACAAAATACATTCCGTTGAGCCCGAGTAAGTAGCAGATGATAACTAGTATACTAATTTGTAGGTGACAGCTGCCAGAGAGAACTGAAGTGACTGAAGACTTTTCAAGGCGGCCCCTTCCAAAACCTAGGAATTTGAACTCAAGGTCATCAAAGAGAGTAAGCGAAATGGTTACAACGGAAGAGTACATATCATTCATTATAATAAGACAGAGAGAGAAAGAGCGGAGTGTGATTATTTTATTGGACCGTGTCCGAGATTGAGAACTCAACGGAGGGACAGTTAAGTTAAATGCTATTTCTTGACTGACACTAAAAATGATTTTTTATTTGACATTTATTGTCTAACTGCTCACACAACCCGTTTGAATTATGTAGGTACTACATATTTTTAAGCGGAATATTTAAAATACAAATTAAAAAATGCTCAAACACCGAATAGCTCATTGATCGAAATGAAAATGTTCAATCGGCAAATATTTTTTTTTACTTAGCCCGGGTCTCCTTATTTACTTCATTTATACAAAAACGGGGGGACTATTAAGTTAAATGCTTTTTCTTGACACTAAAAATGAATAACTACGGAAGAGTATATATCATTCACTATAATAAGACAGAGAGAGAAAGAGCGGAGTGTGATTATTTTATTGGGCCGTGTCCGAGATTGAGAACTCAACGGGGGGACCAGTTAAGTTAAATGCTATTTCTCGACACTAAAAATGAATTTTTATTTGACATATTTTACTGTCTAACTGCTCACACAACCCGTTAGAATTATATAGGTAATACATATTTTTAAGCGGAATATTTAAAATACAAATTACAATATACATCATCTTATTTGGGTATTTGAAATATGTATAAAATGTCAGGCCCAAACACCAAATAGCTCATTGAGCGAAATAACAATGCTCCATCGGCAAATATATTTTTTTACTTAGCCCGGGTCTGTTAAATGCTATTTCTTGACACTAAAAATGAATTTTTATGTTTAACTGCTCACACAAACTGTTATAAATATGTAGGTATACTAAATATTTTAAAGTGGGATATTTAAAATACAAAATACATCATCTTATATGGGTATTGGAAATATGTATAAAATGGCAAAATGAAAATGCTCAATCGGTAAATATTTTTTTACTTAATCCGAGTCTCCGTATTTAGTTCATTTGTACGAAATTAAAAATAATAAAGGTTAGGAAAGTTAGTTCAGTTCTTGGGATAAGTTTATTCAATTTCCTTTGAGCAGCAACGTATAGGAGCTACGCGCATCGGAGCTCCGTAAAAAAATATTTTCGCCATTTGTGAATTTTTATTTCACTCAATGAGAGAATTTGGTTTTTGAGTCTGACATTATTTTAATATTTCAAATAGAAACCCATGTAAAAATAATTTTTACAAGCTTTTAACTTGAAATTTTCGCATGTAAGTCCACTTCAAAATAAGCAAGTTAAGAAAGCTGTATTCCCGGTGACAATAGATCCTTTTGGTATTTTGAAGTTGATATGATGATGAACTACGAAGGTGGAATCAAGGTCTGAGGATTGTGTGTTGTTTTCAATCAAATCATAGGAATTAAGTAAATCTCAGCCCGGCTTTTTTAAATTTCAAATAAACCATTTACTTTATTTTATTACGTTTTCATTTGGCACACTAAACTTAAGGCGAGGTATTGATTTGAACAGTTGTCTCTGTCTTTTTCTTTAGGTGTAAAGAGTAAATAAAATAACCACACTTTTTCAATGGTTTTTCGTTTCAATCAAAAACTACACTAAAAGTTTAAAAAAATAATAACATTCACTTTGTACTAACATAACAAATATTGTTGTATATATTTTTTTAATTTATACTTCAAAATATTAGTCATTACTAGAGTTTAAAAGTAATGGTTTAGACCTATCTTTGTGATTTTTTCTATCGAGCCAAAACTGCTCAATCTTGTTTCTAACAGCTTTTGACTTTAAGGAACATCATCAACAATTAGGGTATTTTTTCAACCTTGGGTTTTCTATCGTTTAAGAGTAATTGACGTCAAAAATAACGAAAGTCAGTAATATTACCGCCTTATAAACTCTTTTAAGTACCTGCCTTAGGTTTTCCGAAATGAGCTTATGTATTTTTTTTTTAAATATTGTACTTATAAGTATTTTAGTCAAAGAATTTCTATATCTAATATTAGATATATAGAAATTCCTTTTAGTACATAATATTTCAAATTGAGGCCTCGTAATTTTTCTCGATGATTGCTATTTTGGTTATCAGAACATAGAAAATTCGTATTTTTATTTCAAATATATAGGTAATTCAGTTCAGATACTGCCCAGCCCTGAAAAATGTAAACAAGTAAGAGGTACGAGTATGTAGACGGATTGAGAGCTTCGAGCACTTTTGGGAATACCAATTTTGGATCTAAAAACCGGTCAAGTGCGAGTCGAACTCATGCATCAAAGGTTCCATCCATTTAATCACACAAAATAGGGTCTAACAAAAAGATATGAACTTATTTTTAACTGGAGCTTGTACTCATGAAACTGAACAACTTTCCCCAAGAAACCCATGGTCAATTCGCAAAAAAAATTTTGGACTTCCATTCAAAGTTTGTCCGCCAGCTGATCGATTTGCATGGGAAGTCCAATTTTTTTTTGCGAATTGACTATGTGTTTCTCGGGGAAAGTTGTTCAGTTTCTCATGAAACTCAACCCCGATTTTTTAAATTTGAAATGATCCATTTACTTTATTTTATTATATTTTCAATAAGCACTCATGTACAAGCTCCAGTTAAAAATAATTGCATAGCTTTGTTAAGACCCTATTTAAGTGTACCTATTGTGTTACCTAGATATTAAAAAACAACATTTCATTTTTTTTTAAATATTCTATCTTTCAGAGTCCGACTCGCACTTAGCCGGTTTTTATTAGTTGTCGATGTCGTTTTATTGTAGGGTTTGCACTATAATCATAATCACACCAAGTTTGACACTTGTACTCATTTATTACCCGACTGCGCCAGAAGCAGTTATTTATTTCGATGGATGTATTTTTATTTTTTGGCACGCCCTGTGGCCTAAACGGCTTGATATGCTTGATAGGCTTGCCTATTCGTCTTGATCCCGTGAGTCACATGGGATACATTTTTACCCGATTGGCTAAAATGAAGGGGTTAAGTTTTAATGCAGGTGGGTTTTTAATCAATTACCGTATTCATTTACGATAGAAAAAAGGTAAAAAAACTAAAATACACGTTTCTTGTATGGGGACCCAATTGAATTTTAAATTTTTTATGATTATTTGTGAGGTTATTCACATTAATAACGCATATTCTGTGAAATATAAAATATGTCTTCCGTCTGTCTGTTTGAAACGTAAACCTAAAAAAATTTAAAATAAAATTCGTACAATGTATATTCCTCTTAGCTCTCTAGCATAGTAAAAAGAAAGAATAGTAGGTTATCTTCATACAATAGTAGGTACATCGCGCGGTTTGTATGTGTGCGCGTCAGTAGGAACGCACGCACACTACAATAATAAGAACGATTTCTTTCCTTTTACTAAAGAAGTCGTTCTTGGTAAACCCACATACAAAACGCGCGATGTACCATTGTATGAAGATATCCTACTAATTCTTTCTTTTTATTATGTCTCTAGCCTATATCTGGTTTAATATTTCTAATATACTTACGAACTCCAATTCCGCCACTGTTAATATTACCTGCCAACAAACGTAGGTTAGTAAGTAGGTACATACATACATAATATCGCTCATTTGGTACTACAATGACGTAATTAAGGTTTTTATCAAAAATGAGTTAAGTATGTCAAACGATATATTTAGGTTGGTTACTTTCGGGGTAAAATCGACAGTAATGTATTTTCATAAACTGCGGCTAGATGGCGTTGACGTCATTGTTACTTTTATACCAAAACGCAAGCATTCTACAGCTACAACGGCGATTTAGTCAGTTGTGCGGGGGAGTTCCTTGAAGTGAGGTGTCAGTTTGGTGCAACAACGACGGCAATGCTTAATTTTGTCGTTGTTTCCGTATAGTGAGGACTTATTTTGTGTGCAACAATGACGAGAATATAAATGTGACATTTGTTTTATCTGCACTTGGCGGAACAGCGACGACAATGCTTAGTTTCGTCGTTGTTTCCATAAAGTTATTTTGTGTGCAGCAATGACCAAAAGATAAATGTGACCTTTTTTTTTCTCCACTCGGCGGAACAGCGACAAAAAAGCGTAGTTACGTTGATATTTCCCCAGATATTATATTTATTTTGCGGGAAAACGACGTTAATGTAAATTATGAATTACGGAATATACAACTTCTTAATTTTTTCTCCATTTTTTTGGGCAATTTATTTTTGAGGTCGGTACCAGCACACAGCTACTTTCGTATCAAATGTTTTAGATTCGATGGCATTGCTGACACCGACCTCAGAAAAAAATTTTAGGCCCCTAATTTAATTCGTACCTACCTTTGATTTCGTTATTGTTGGTTAATGTCGTGTATCTAAGTAAATAATATTATTTCATACTTTTGAGTGAATTTCATTTTGAAGTCGGTTTTTAAGTTTTTTAAACTTTTATTTTTATTTTATTTATTTTTAGTGATAATTCTATCTATCTAAAAACGTTATACCCAATCACCCACTCGCCCATAGGAGCCATTAAATCATAAAGCATGTGTTTCATTAAAAGATACAGATTCCTGTAGTTTCCATCATCATCTTAACAGAATGAAAGTTAAGGAGTTAAATCTTGCATCATCAGCTCATCTGAATAATCTAAAAGAATACAACTATCGGTCTTTAGTTACCGTATCTACGCAAAATATTTGAAGAATTATCCTCCAGCTAAGGAGTTGTACCTTCCTTCATCAGCTCATCAACATGAGATGATGACTAATAGACACCAAAACTTGAACAGTTTTAGGAAATACATGCAACACGTAATATGTGCCTATAAAATTTGAGGGTTGTTCTTGATTTCCCTGAGATCCAATCCTCAGATCCTGACTTGGTGACAATGGGACCCCCTCGAGAGTATACTCTTTCGAATAAAAAAAAAATTTTGAAAATCGGTTCACAATCGGCGGAGATATCGCGTAACAAACATACAAAAAAAAACATACAGTCGAATTGAGAACCTCCTCCTTTTTGAAGTCAGTTGATAATGTATGTAAGTCAAACTCTTGAAAATTGCTTCTAATCGAGAAGTTGAGATTGTTTAAGCTTAAGTGAAATTAATCTTAGTAATACGACTGCAAGTTGATTAAGTGAAAGTGACGGCAAATTTTATATAAGTTTTATACGAAGTACCAAAAAATATTAACAGTGGCGGATGATTAAAAATAATGGTTAGCTTTTGTCAACGTGTGTTAAGAATTTTAGTTGTAATTGAATCTGTTTTTTAGTTGGCAGAATT
This sequence comes from Coleophora flavipennella, assembly GCA_947284805.1. Lineage (NCBI taxonomy): Eukaryota > Metazoa > Arthropoda > Insecta > Lepidoptera > Coleophoridae > Coleophora > Coleophora flavipennella. Next base: position 7,303,628 of record OX369300.1, read on the forward strand.
GAATTACTTATATTTTGGATGCGGGCAGCGCAGGACCGGTCGTCGTGGAAATCTTTGGGGGAGGCCTTTGTCCAGCAGTGGACGATTTGTGGCTGATATGATGATGATATTTATAATGAGTAAAGATTTAGTATTAGGATTAAAAATTAGTCCCTATTGAGAAGTTGTTATTAATACGACTGATAGTTGAATAAATTCAAGCGACTGCGTTTTTCAAAATGTGATTTTCTGGTTAACTAAGTATTGTAGAAGTTACCAAATGAATAATTAAAAATGATTAAAAAAAACTGTTTTCTTCTGTAACCTTATATTGAGTTTTGTATGAAAGCATTACATATAATTAAAAGAATCCTGGTGGAACAATGACAAAATTGGGGGTGTTGCTCTAGTTTTTTTTTAATAAAAGAGATATTTATATAGATAAACAGTTGACATAGACTACTCATAAAACTATAATACTTATGCCATGTTTTAAGTCTAAAATCATACAATAGTGATATATTTAAAGGTCATTAACTGGATGATTAAAGTTGAAATTTTTTTTTAATCGCTCTCCTGTAAAGTTACAAAAAGTGCATTTTCGTCATTGTACTACCAAATGAGCGATATATCCTTCCCAACTAACACAATGGTGGTTTTTTAAAATTCGTGATTGGTAAGCCCTTGGCTCTAACGATTTTATTTAAACTTTGCGAGTTGCTAGAACAAACAGAACAGAATAGAACAGTTGCTAAACTTAAGTGACAGTGGGTGGGGCACATAGCTCGTAGAGCGGATGGCCGTTGAGGCAGTAAAGTTCTCGAGTGCCGACCGTGCACCGGAAAACGCAGCGTAGGCAGGCCTCCCACTCGGACCTGGTAAAAGTCGCGGGAAGCCGCTGGATGCGGGTAGCGCAGAACCGGTCGTGATGATGAGTTGCTTAAACTTAATAAGGCATAAAATTGGTTAGTTCATTATTCTAGCAGAAATCGTTCTAAGGTATCTCCCATACTTCCATACAAATGAAGATTTGTAAATTTTTCATCAAGTCTGATACACCACTTTTCTTTACTTTTTTTAGCATATATTTTCATATAGTCCATTTCTGTATACAAGATGGTAAAGGCTAAAAAGATGAAGAAAAAAAAAGTAGATGCGAAAAGGTATGTACAGCGTGACTGTACAATTTATTTTAGTACCATGTTATTATTGTAAAAGAAGGGAAATGAAACATATGATTCGAAAGGCACTGTACCATACACAAAGTATATATATTAGTAATAACATACAATATGGACACTCCCTGTCGCTCTCTAGATTGCGACCTCACCCCCTCGTCACTCGTCGTCGTTAGTTTGGTTGTAGAACGTATAGGATTTCGCCGCCTTTTTGTTTGTTCCGTCATTCCTTTTTCGAAATGTCATTTCTGGCCCGTTGTATGATAAGTGTCCAAGGTGTGTCACAGATGTGCAAAATGGTCGAATTTCGATCATAAATACTAGAAGTTACAAGCGTATTCACTAAATCGTTTCCCATCATCATCATCATATCAGCCGAAGGACGTCCACTGCTGGACATAGGCTTCCCCCAAGGATTTCCACGACGACCGGTTCTGATGCGCTACCTTCACCAGGTCATCGGTCCACCGAGTGGGAGGCCTGCCTACGGTACGTACGTAGATTACAACGTACCGTAGTAGATCGTTTCCCTTACAAACTTAAAATTACTACTTCTTGAAAATTAATGGGCCGATTCTAATGAAACTTTATACACATTAGCAAGTCTCGAAATTATAGTTTGTGGATTGATTACATTTTTTTAAGTACTTTATTTTAAAAAAAGATTAGCGAATTTTAAGATTAGCTATGAAAACACTATTATTTAATGAATGACAACACATTTTTTTTAAACTGTGTATCGATCCAGATTTTCGTGACTTGCTTATGTGTATAAAATTTCATAAGATCATAAATATTAATAAATTTAAACCGCCTCCGTGTCGTAGTGGTTAGTCCATTCGCTTCACATCAGGAGGTCGCGGATTCGATTCCCGGTGGGGTCAACTTGTAAGACTCGGTTTGGTTGGTGGTAGGGTATTTTCTAAGCGCGCCTGGCTAGCTACAACCATGTTATCTAAGTCTTGCCGCTAAACATCAGTGTTAACAATATTGATGTGTTCCGGTTTGAAGATAGGATAGTCAGGATTCCATTGCGTTGGGGAATCTTGGTAAGCCCGCTTCCATCTTCGGCATCATCGTCACTTACCATCAGGTGAGAATGTGAGATGGATGATGCCAAAAGGCTTACCAATTGAGAATGAAAAAAAAAATCGGCCCATCCATATTCAAGAACTTTGAGTATACAATCCATCTATATATGTAGATAATATAGCTTACTTGCCTACGATGTATAAAGTAATCGATGCGATAAGCGCGCTCTATACATAGCGAACGTATACTCAAAGTTCAAGAAATACTTAGTAATTTGAAGTTTGTATGGAAAACGATTTTGTGAACACGCAAAAAGTATGTAATAAAAAAGTGCCATATAGTAGGTATGTAAGGACATATTGTGCCCTTTACAATTTATCAAATCTTCTGATTAAGTCCCATGAAGTTACATAAGGTAAAATTTATTTGTTTGCAAATGGCCAAAAATTTAAACAAAACGTGAAGTGTTTTCTTAAAATAAACCAGTTTCGATTGGTATTTCAGTCTTGAATGAACTATAGTGACTAATTAAATGAACTACAGTGACTAATATAATGAACTACAGTGACTAATTAAACGAACTATAGTGAATAAATAAATGAACTATAGTGACTAATTAATAAACTACAGTGATTAATTAAATGAACTACAGTGACTAATTAAACGAACTAGAGTGACTAATTAAATGAACTATGGTGACTAATTAAATGAACTATAGTGACTAAATTAATGAACTATATAGAGACTAATTAAATAAACTATAGTGACTAATTATATAAATTATATAGTGTCTTGTTAAATGAACTACAGTGACTAATTAAATGAACTTACTTCAGTGACTAATTAAATGAACTACAGTGATTAATTAAATGAACTATAGTGACTAATTATACTCACTCTGTTGGTCGACGGACTCTGCATTTACAGCATCGGTGGCATTCGGTTTGACCACAACTAACGAGGTCAAAGGTGTCACAAATTCATACTGTGGACAAGATAATTTCCCATCACAACTGGCAACTAAATGTAAAAAAAAATACAGGTACAGCTCGCGCCAGACTTTATCACTGATCTGAACTGTGATGCGAGTGCTTACTGGGCCTGTATAACCGAGTAGTAGGTACCTTTATGTCCCACTAACACCCAGTTTGCTACTGCGACGCGTCTTGCGACTAACTTCAAAGCTGTAATTAAGTTTGGAGTGACCTGTACATGGCCTATTAAAAATCGTCTTCCATTCAAGAGAGGAGATGATGTATCAGAAATGAGGAGATCCGTAGGAGAACCAAAGTCTCCAAGGTAACCTACGTAGCTCACAAAATTGTTAATTTTGTGGCAGTGGGCGAGGCACATAGCTCGTAGAACAGATGGCCGTTGGGGCAGTAAAGTTCTCAAGTGGCGACCGCGCCTTTACGGCAGGCAGGCCTCCCACTTGGTCGTCCGACGACCTGGTGAAGGTCGGGGAAAGCCGCTGGACGCGGGCAGCGTAGGACCGGTCGTCGTGGACAATGGACATCCTTCGGGGAGGCTTTTGTCCAGCGGTAGACCTCTTTCTTTGAAAAACTACTAAATAATTTAAACTTCTCAAAATTGTAAACTCCATTCAAATGAGAGTTTAACAACGATACTCAAGTTAAGTCCGTTTGCTTAGATAGTGTCACTAGCCCTTTGTAAATACCGACACAGCGCGCGCCGCCGCCGCGTGTCAAAGAACGACGCCTCGACATCAAAAAACGCTGACACATGTTTAGTAGGTACTTGATTTGTGTCTATAATTCTGTAAATTGTCTATTAAGGTAGATTTAATTATTGCATTTTGTTTGAACGATTGACACTATCTAAACGAAGCGACTTTACTTACATACATACCTATATAATTTATTTAAAAAATATATTTTAATAGATATTGAGAACGTAAACTTATTATTGAGCTTTTAAGTTCTTTATAGTAATTTTAAAAAGCGCTTTCCCTGGCCAACAAAGTCATTATAGGCCAAAAGAAATGTGTTCGCCCTATGTTTAATGTTACAATATGTAGGACGGTATTTTCAAATCTTGGCATACTCACTCTCACTGACATATCATCATATCAGCAGAAAGACGTCCACTGCTGGATAAAGGCCTTCCCCAAGGATTTTCACGACTAACGGTCCTACGCTGCCCGCATTTAGTGGCTTCCTGCGATCGTCACCAGGTCGTTGGTCCACTGCGTGGGAGGCACTGTCCCAACGGCCGTCTGTTCTACGAGCTATGTGCCCTGTCCACTGCCACTTCAGTTTAGCGATTCTGTGAGCTATGTCGGTTACTTTGGTCACACCCCGGACACTTATGAACTAACGAGCGAGAAATGATATATATACAAACAACTGACGTATCTTTAGACATGAATGCAAGTAGGGCTGATCACCGGTGGCATTGGTCACGAAAAATATTTAATCTAATTTCAATGTATTGTCAAAAGGTGAGGTAACGTATTTTTTTTTGTTTATATTCGTACAATTAAAGATTGGGAATATAAATAGCATACACGTACGCTCACTACAATTTAGTGTTTTACTTACATGTACAGTTTCATAGCAACCAGCCAATTAATTTTCGAGAAGTCAGAATTATTAGTTTGTATGGAATACGATTTTGTTAGGCTTTATACAAAAAGTTGTTTTTTCCCCTGTACTAGTAAGTGTAGAATGACAAGTAAATCAGTTCTGTCAATTTTTTTTAACTGATCAACTCTTCAACGTCCACTTACTTTTAAGGCCAGTTCTAATGCTCTCTTCTCAAGACTCTTGCTGTCCTTTTCGCTCTCACCGGAGATGGCGTCTCGCTCGTCCAGCAGCTGCTTGATGGTGAGGTAGGCCCACAGCCGCTCCAGGGGCAGGTAGCCGCTGACCTGATCTTTAACTGGCTTTACCTTGTAGCTTTTCTGTCACAAACCAGAAATTAATGACTTAATAATTAACAGATGCGTCAGGGCTGGTTTGGTTATCTTATTTCTAGATTTAAATACTCACATCACAGAAAATTTATGGGGAAAGTGTTGGTGTTTGACAATGTTATTTGTAGGTGGTGCTGATAAAAATATTCTTAAATAAAAGCTAAACACAAAGTACATAATCATTCCACTCACCCTTATGAAGCTGTCGTCCACGCCACAGACTCCGATCACCTGGGGCTCTAACTCGGTGCTCGAATCGGCCACGCGGCCCGCCACCACCGTCTCCGAGCCGCCGTACACCGTGCGGAATTTGGTCTTCGTCAGTGATCCTTCCTTCACCTGTAACAGCACATACCGGGTTCATGCTCCTGACTGGCAACTCAATAAAGTCATCATCGTGACCCTTGGTGCTTTAATAGATTAGGAAACAGAGGTACTAAGTAAAACAAAATATGAGTATCAGGCGGGTTGACAAAGGGCGGTGGAAATTGGCGGTATTAGTGAGTGAGGTGACCTGGCCAGGCGGGTAGACGAAGGTGACAGGGGCGAGGTGACTTGGTGGTCGAAGTGAGTGAGGTGACCTGGTTAGGCGAGCTGACGAAGGTGACGTCGGCGATCAGGGGCGACAGGACTTTATGGTAGAAATGAGTGAAGTGACCTGGTCAGGCGGGTAGACGAAGGTGACGTCGGCGAGTAGGGGCAACGCGAATTGGTGGTAGAATTGAGAGAGGTGAGGTAACTAGGTCAGGCGGGTAGATGAAGGTGACGTCGGCGAGCATGAGCAACGTGGCCTGGCGGGCGGTATACAATTGAGTGAGGTGACCTCGGGTATACGAAGGTGACAGGACGACTGGACTTGGCAGAAGAAATGAGTGAGGTGACCTGGTCAGGCGGGTAGAAGAAGGTGACAGGGGCGAGATGACTTGGCGGTCGAAGTGAGTTAGGTGACCTGGTTACGCGAGCTGTCGAAGGTGACGTCGGCGATCAGGGACAACACGACTTTGTGGTAGAAATGAGTGAAGTGACCTGGTCAGGCGGGTAGTCGAAGGTATCGTCAGCGAGCAGGTGCAACACGACTTTGCGATAAAAGTGAGTCAGGTGACTTGGTCAGGCGGGTAGATGAACGTGACATCGGCGAGCAGGAGCAACTTGACCTGGCGGTAGAATTGAGTAAGGTGACTTCGGGTTTACGAAGTTGACAGGCGCGACGCGACTTGGCGGAAGCAGTGAGTGAGAAGACCTCGAAGGTGAGAGGGGCGACTCGACTTGGCAGTAGGAATGGGTGAGGTGACCTGGTCAGGTGGGTAGACGAAGGTGACGTCGGCGAGCAGGGGTGACGCGACTTGGCGGTAGAAGGAGCGCAGCTGCAGCGCCGCGTCCGCCGCCTCGTAGATGTGTCGCATGAAACCCTCGTTGCGAAGCGACAGCTTGCGCAGGAACGAGCGATCCGCGTCCTCGCCTGAAGAGTTTATAAATATAGTTTTCTACAACATCAGAAGTGATGATAAGTAACTTATGATTTCATTCAATCCCTTACAGCGCCATCAATCACAAGGTACATAAAATTATTCTTCATTTCTACAAATAAATGATTTGATTTGATTTGCCCATGTTATAGAGAATGTTCTCTTTTATGTAAGTAATAATTATAATTACATCCAAAGTTTTTAATGAACCCTATTATACACTATTGTTAAAAAACTATAACGGACAAACTTTTAGGAGGGCTGATATTGTGACACTTTTAGGATTCACAAAAGATCATTTATTAGACTAGAAACAACAAACTAATAGAATATGTAATAAAGTAAATAGCTTTTCATTTGCTCTGAGTAAATTGACCATGACTACTTCAAGGAAAATAGCAACAGTAGTCTATCAGGCTTACGTTGAGTTTGCTCTTAGGTATGGACTTATAGTCTGGGGCAACGGTACAGACATAGGACAAGTATTTGTTGCGCAAAAAAAATGCATACGAGCCATTGTCGGTGCAGTACCAGATATATAAGAAAACTGAATCTCCTACCATTACCAAGTATACACATTTACGCAATTTATTATATATTCTATGTGTATTAAACTGTATAATAAATTACCTGAGGACATGAAGGAATTGACGAATAACAAATTTTATCTACTCTCATATCGTAAAGTTCGATTTATAAACTTCAAAACGAATTTATATTGGCATACTTTATAAACACAATACGGAAACAAAAAAAAACACACTTTATAACATTATTTCTCTAACAAAATAATGTTATAAAGTTTTTTTTTCCATTGCGATACAAGTTAATATCACCAACGAAGTTACATATAATTTATTTTATTTTATTGGAACGCACATAAGGTTTGCGCCATTTTTACAGCATTACAAAATGTTTTCATTCCAATTTTTACTTGTCTGTGACAGCACCCTCTTTAACGCATGCGCGGTGATGTGCTAAGTTTTGGCGCCATTAATTGAATACTTTTTTGTTGCAGTTACTGAATTTCGTGGATAATTTTCGTTCTTGCTTAAAAATATCTGAGATCAGTGAAATAATTGTTTTTACCTGACTGTGACAGCGTCAGCTTCAGTGCAAGCAAGGTGATGTGCTGGGATTTGGCGCTATGACACGTTTTGTTGTGGGTACTGAATTTCGTGGGATTTTTTTTTCTTACTCTTAACTTTGATCTTTGTTGTTTAGTTGATTCAATCCCAATGTGTATAAGATAAGAGATAAAGTAGTGTATGAAACTGCACATAACTAGGTATTAAAACACTCGTATGACACTACTCGTGTTGCCCTCATTATGCAACAGTTTCATAAACTACTAAATAATAAAGTCATTAAAAAATTCTCATTGATAACTGTTACTACTCGGTTATGGAGTTTTTAGATGAAAAAATCTAAAATTTTATTTTTTTAAGTTGTTGTTTGCATGTTTTTGTAATTAAGGCTAAATGTGTATTGCACTATTAATTTACCTGTCACCATACTGTACCTACCACATTTACGCAAATAAAATATTATTCTATTCTATTGTTTTGTTTAGAAACGTATTAAATTCGCGCTGCGCCTAGCAACGCCCACGCTGCGCTTAGCGATGGACGGCACCGCCTCTGATTGGCTGTGTCGATACTCGATACACTCGAACGATACTGAAACACAGCGGGGCGACAGCATGGCGCCATGTCGGCGCGTGGAGGGCAGTGTGTCAGTGTGTCACCGATGGACATTTACGCTGACGGCACAAGCATACGACAAAGTAGTGTCATACGTTTACTGGGTTTCAATATCGACAGCGCGCTCACATGGGAGACCCATATCGATGCAATTTTTACGAAGCTAGGTAGGGCATGTTTTGGTTTACGTCGACTGGCGAGCACCGCAACCGTAGAAGTAGTCAGATCCTGTTACTTTGCTACTGTACTGAATTATGGGCAAGCGCGGCGGACAGTAATAAAGTGTTCAGAATACAGAGAAGGGCGATACGCGCTATGGCGAGGGTGCCTGATGAGATGACGTATCGGCTCGCCCGTTTTTCGCTAATTTTATGATAATGACCCTTCCTGGTATGCTGGTCTATCAAGTTGCACTGTTCACACACTGTTTAAACGCACTCAAATTTTTAATAAAAAAAAACTGTCACTTAGACAAATTTAAGCGCAAAGGCGTAATTGCTTCCCACAATGTAATCAAATCAGCACAGCGCTAGACGAATAACCGAGCCCCACCGTCTGGCTAAGTCGGAGCGCTCGGTGTACTTGTTAGGCTCCGCGGTCTACAACAGGCTGTCAGCCGATGTGCGCGATGCGCCTTCCATAGCCGTTTTTATGGGAAGACTGAAGCAATGGCTTCATAAAATTTACTACAATTTTTTTGATTTTATAAAAGAACCGTTACTAATTTAGGTAAGTGTGTAATTTATTTTAACTACTTTTTCTGGTAAATTAATATATTATTAATTAAATTTGATGTAATGAGTATTGACTATAAGTACTTTATGAATTACTCTTGTATTATTTACTATTGTTTGATGACATGTAACAAGTGTTATGAAAAAATTTTAATTTTAATTTTCCATCAGATGCGAGTCGACGGACTGATCGCAGCCCACGAACACGTTGTGAGTCTTTAGTTGCGACCCAAGACGGCTGAGACTCCAAGGATACGTACAAATAGTACTCCGGTGGTGTCCCGTGAATACTTTCTTCTATCGTATTACGGGCGATAGTTTTAGCGTAGAAATTACGGCGTAAACCGCGAAATTGTGTCAACAAAGTGCCGCGTGGTGGTCTATGAAGTTATACGTATCTATATCGGACCCGGCTTACTGATCACCTATTGAGTTTAGCGGATAGTGAACTAAATGTCTGTACTTTAGTGGGTAATTTGACTATCGTATTATTGTGAGTTACTAGTATATACCTGCCTGCCGATCACCCTGTGTTCCTACTTGGAAGATTGTTACACCCTTTGAAGTGGAATTAGGTCCTTGTGGCATTCATTCATAAACATACAATTCACTACACAACACCTGACACTTACCTACCTTGGCCACGTACAAACGAACGACCTACGAGGACTTCGGGTTTGTTTGCATAACGGTGAGTAGCTAGATTTAAGGAGTTATTGCTTGGGTAGTTATTTGTAGATTGTTTGTGCCTAAGTGTCGGCAACAGTCAACGGGGACTGCTTTCAATATGAAAAACACCCCTCTCCAGTGCTTAAGGCTGCGAATAACACCGGTAGGTGACGCCGTGCCCCTTGTGTTACGCTAACTTGGTGTCCCCTGTGTTACCAAACCTAGCTTGTGTCTGCGTTTGCGGAACCTAGGCTAGACTTGTATTCGCTTAGCGGCTTTAGGCACTGAACCCTTAGCGCTGCGTATCGCAACCGAGTTCACTTCCCCACCTGTAGGCTTGAGACACAAAAATCTATGGGCTCAGCACGCGTCTTTGATTAGGCCTGCTGTTGTCTAACGGCGTTGTGAACAGTTTTGATTTATTCTATCTGAAGACTATAAAATATTTGCCTATATGAAGGTCTACAGTCTCGCAACCTCGCTCTGTAAGCCTTATACTCAGACAGTTATAAAAACAAGATTTTACCAAATGCTAGTGAGAATAGCGAAGCTTTATTCGGTCCATAGTTTTTCTCCGTGATGCGGTTGATAATTTTGGTTGGATTTGTCTCGCCAGTGGTTGGGTCACCATCCGTAAGGAATATTATTATAGGCTCCAATTTCTTAACACCTTCAACACCAGAATCACTTTCAGCGGGTTTTTCAACGACTGACGCATCTTTGCGTTTCTCTTTTTTGCCCACATCTTCGTCTTTTGTTAAGTCATCTTGTTTCTCAGTCGTGGAATTTTCGGGCATATGTGTCAAATCAACGCCTTTCTGAATAAGTTCTACGGCCGCGTCCAGGGCACCGTAAATGTCAGTGCCTGCAAAAAAATAAACTGAGGTAAATTGAGAGATCAACGCACTACTGCTGCTTAATACACTAGTCAACTTTATATAAGATTCAAACTTTCATTCGTTATATGAATAAAAGCAGAATTAAATGTCTGGTTGAACAGTGAAATAAAAAAACTTACATCAATACAAAAAAAATAATTTTACGGCGCATCACTAGCGCCATCTATCGGATTGCGTCGGGACGAGATTTAGGAGGTGTCAAAGCGTCGCCTGTCGATCTGACGGAGCGTCGAGTCGATGGTAAGTGCAGCCATTTTGGATATAAAAGTCGGCGCACGCCCGTGGCGAGCGCAGTCTTTGTACGTCCGTGGCAAGCGCACCACGTTACCACAGTATATATATGACGTTACCGATGACTCGTCTTTGTGCCGCGTAATCTCGTGTTCTTAATTGTGCATTATCATAGATTTAGTGGTAATAAGAATCTATCTACCTGTGTTCGTAATGATTTTGCTGATTTATAAAGTGATTGTGACTTCGTCGAATCAAATAACTTCTGATTGTAAGTTACTGGAACTTTATTCATCGGTCGCCTAAATACCCACGTGACGCAACGCTATGGCCGATTCTGATGCGAGCGGAACCTCGCCTACAAGTTTATTAAGACAACCAAAACATACAATATTTAGTTGAGAGTTAAAAAAACAGATTAGAGCTGGGTTTAGTACGAAAAACAAAACAAAAGTATCTGTGGATAAAATTAATAGTCAGTCGGACCCCCTAAAGCATTTGCTAAGACTACATCTCCTTGGCCTGCTCAGTAACAGGTAGTCAATTAGGTACGAGACGTCATTCTAAATCCAATATGGTGGACTTCCAAAGATGGTGGACCAGTTATTTTTAATGCCCCACAATTATATGGGAATCAAATGAAAGGGTTTGCTGAGAAGAATACGAAATAATTAAAATCCTTTTCAAATAAAGGCTTTTAAGCTTTCCGACAATAGGATATTTTACCGTATAAAAAAAACTATTCAATAAATAGAATTTCTTTTAGAATAGCAAAAACACTTGCTCATTTGAAATATCAAACAATTTTGAATTTGACATTAATTAAAAACAGTAAATTAGTTCGTTACTATGGTTCGCTAAAGACTGGCACTTATGACGTCACGTCACTATATAGGTCAGTAACGCGAATAAAGAACAAACTTTCGTTTTTGACAGTTGATAAAAAGTTACTCAAATGACTATTATTAAAGTACCGTATTACATTGTGCAAAACGAAAATCAGCTTTTTGTAGTATCCAGCTAGTCGTTTATATGGAGTAGTTATGCAATTTTTACATGCCTCCTTGAGCAGTGAGCCTGCTGGCAATAACCTTCGCTTTGGCCACGTTCACAGGTGTCGCTGGCGACGGTAACACGTTCATCACTGGTTTTTTCAGTTTCGCCGCATATACGTAGTAGTTTTCGGTGGGAAGTGGTTCTTCGTCTGCTTCTTTTAGATCATGAACCTAGAAAGTTAAATAGTAACTTAAATACTTACAACTTAAGTATATTGACATGAATTTTTCGATGGCCAAAAGAAGACCGCTAAAATTTTACCTTCAGTTCTAAGTTGAAGGCCTAGGTCACAGTATTACAATATAGCGTGCCTAGGTATAGTGTAAAAGGGTACAGCTCGCGCCAAACTTTATCACTGATCTGAACTGCGATGAGAGTGCTTACTGCGCCGATACAACCGAGTAGTAGGCACCTTTACGTCGTACTAACACTCAAAGTTTGCTACTGCGACGCGTCTTGCGACCAACTTCTGAGCCGTAAAAAAGTTTGGCGCGAGCTGTACGACAAGAAGAAGAAGCATGTAAGGTATTGTGGCTCAAGAGGAATTACTGGCTGGCTTACAAAGAAGATATACACCAATTAGACGGCGCGCGGCGTTATTTTGTATGAACTTCATTTAAAAATTCAAAAGTTATTCACAAACTGTATGAGACCTGTAATATAAGCTTGCTGAGAACCATAATGAATGATATATCAATGCTGGCTTAGGTTGAATTTGATAAGGGTTTGAATGACAAGTTATTTATTATTATTTGATTCCAAGCAGTATTGCGATGTCACTGTGCATAAATTTAGATTAAAAGTTAGTTAAAACACGACTGCATAAAAACACCACCCCTCTTTTTTTGGAAAGTCGGGTAAAATGTTACCTATGTATGTCACTCACGGCATCGAGACGAATCTAACGATACCTCACACTTTAAAAGTCATCAAGCCGTCTAGAAGATATCGTGGAATATAGAAATATACATACATACATAAGACCTGAAAACTTGTTTGTGGTTAGTCGTGTAAGAACCACGTGAAGTGGTCATGTCATTATGAACACTCATTTGGTATTTTGTTCTGGAAGTTTCGAATTTGGCATACTTGCAGTCTCCACTTCGAGTAAATAACAAATTGAAGAGCATCGGTAGCACTGAATTAACTGCATCTTTGATTAATACCGCAAGCCGGCAGCGGTGACAGTAAAACACTGCGAAAAAGGAGTCGCAAGAGTTCAATTGCAGCGCCGAAGTCGGCGGTGGAGCGGCGGGCAGCGCGATTGAACACAGGGCGGCACCTTTCACGATGTCTGTCGCGAGCCGTCAAAGTTGCAGCTAATTCAGCAAAAAAACTATACCGTCCGGTGTCGCCTAATCTGAGCCACCCGAAGAGAACTACAGCACTGACCTGAACATAGGAGTTGAACTCGACGAGACTGAAGTAGTCGCCATGGTTGAGTTCGCTGAGGATGGTCTGCATCGCCTCCCGAAGCTGCTCGATCTTGCGCCCACCCATCGACCCGGATGTGTCCAGTACGAACACCACGTGCTTGTTCAGCGGAGGCAGGTCAGATGGCGCGAAAAAGTGCACGAAGTAGCCATCGTTCACCTGTAATTAAGCATGATTAGGTTCTGTCTGAATCACGTATGTGGTCTGAGTCACACTTCATGATGTGGCTCAGACCAACCAAAGAAGGGCGAAAGCGTTTTTACATATCTCTCTGTAGTGTGGCCCTACGGTTTCAAAGACTTTTTCATCACACCTGCTCGCAAAACGATAATTAGTTTTAGAGGATAGCGGGATCAAATCCAGTTTGTTCCTAAGGGAGAATGAGGTTTCTCGCTCTTCTGATTAGTCCGCATTTCTCTTCTGATTTGTACGTTGAATGTTTCTTTTTCCTCTTCACATAGGTTGTGATGAAAAATTGTGTGTAAGTATCACTCGCGGCCAAAACATTTTGTTCTCTAGCGGCGTCTATTATGAATTTCAAGCAAAGCTCAAGATTCTACCAATAAGTATAAATATTAGTACTGATTCTACTATAGAATCCTTCGCTTGGCTCAGGATTCAAACTAACGCCCTCAAGGAACAAAATTTTACTTTGGTCCCTTGTAACACAAATAACTGTTTCATCGTTTCTCACTTGTTTGATCATCTAACTGAACAATTTACCTTGTACTTCATCATATCAGCCGAAAATCGTCCACTGCTGGACAAAGGCCTCCCCCAAGGATTTACACGACGCTTGGTGTGGTATTCATAGGGGGGGGGGTGCCGTAATCGCCACGCTTAGCAGGCGGGTTGGCGATCGCAGTGTGGTTGTAGGTGTGTTGCAATGCACGGAAAGGACGCTGCTGCCCATCCTCCGGTTTTAAGTCCTTTAGTCGACTCTTACGACCCCCATTGGAAGATATGGGATGGTCCTATTCTTAGCCGGGAGCCATACGGCCCACCTTGTACTTATTTGATATAATTACGAAATATGCAACTTACTAGAATTTCCCCATTTTTGGGTTGGTCTACGTCGTACTGTACGACGAATTGTCCTAGTATCCCATCTGGTTTAATCTTTTCGTCATTTTCTTCATATCTATTAAAGCTTTGCGACTGCGACTCTTTGCTTTTTGCCTGTAAACATGTCGCAAAGTTAATAGAAGATCAGAAGTCACAAGCTACGGTGTACGGCCATAGTGAAAATCGTATCAGACAAAAAAACGTTCAGGCAATGTGTATAATACGATTCATTTCATACATTGCCTAGGTATTATATTAAATTCCCAAAGCGCATCAGGCAATGTGTATAATGAACGACCACGGGAAGGAGACGCGTGCGCGGCGTGCGGGACTACCCCGCAATCAAGTTGCAACTTCAAGGTTACCAGACGTACGAGAAATCGTGAAAGGGACATCGCTCACGTATACAAATTCTGTCGCAAAAAACTGTAGGTTAGGTTAGGTCAGGTGTTCTTTTTCAGTCAATGCGCGCGAGCCGAGCGAGCGGAGCGAGCGTGCCGCGGCAGCGGCCGTCGAAGCGCCAGGAGGGACATCGCTCACGTATACAAATTCTATTACAACTGTTATTTATTACGTACATTACCTATGCTTCAACCGGCATTCTATACAATACCTAGGTATTCTATACATATCCTAGGTAAAATGTAAAATAGTTTAAACATTAAACATCATTTCATACATTGCCTAAACGACCCCGGCATTCTATACATTTCTTAGGTATTGTATAGAATGCCTGCATTATACACATTGCCTGTAACATATATTATAATACTATGCTAATGGCATAACACAAATGGGTACAGTCGAGTTCGTTAGTTTCTGAACATGTTCATTAATCAAAAATATTTAGGCAACGGTAAGTGTGATAAAACTCGAAACAGCTTTGCATAGAATTTCTACAGAAGTTTGTAAAGAAATTTATGATTAATTTAACGTTTACAGTATTTGAAAACATTAGCCCTGCCAATATATTAATGAACTCGACTGTACCTCACAATAATTGGGTACTTGACAGCATCAAAAATAAATAATGAGGTTATAATTCACGAAATAGCCCTCGTTCTGAAATTTCAGACAAACTAAAATATTCCATAAACATTTTATATTTTTAATTTATCAAAAACATTTAATTAGTGCGTCAATGGCAATGTAAAACGATAACGCCAATTATTGAATAACTTTCGGAACAAAATCTCGTTTTTGACAGTTTGTAAAAAAAAGTAAGTCAATTGACTAATAGGCAAGTACCGAATTGCGCCATGTCCTA
The DNA here is from genome assembly GCA_947284805.1 of Coleophora flavipennella. Lineage (NCBI taxonomy): Eukaryota > Metazoa > Arthropoda > Insecta > Lepidoptera > Coleophoridae > Coleophora > Coleophora flavipennella. Next base: position 7,319,276 of record OX369300.1, read on the forward strand.
TTGTTGCCATATTTACCTTGCAAAATTAAATCATGTAGGTATTAATTATAATTTACGAACCACGTAGATTTCAGCGAGACGCCGTTGCTCCTCAAGGTCTGGTTTGAAAGTAATAGTGGCTTCACGATCATCGTGACCGCGCTCAATAACAGCTATTGAGTTCTCTGGAACATGGCAATTATATTATTACGGGTGGTCAATGGACATACAATGGATGGAATTACATTTCTTGTCGAGTAGGTAGTGCTTAGAAAGAGTTGACAAAATTGCTGCGCTAACAGCGCTGCGACTTGCGCACGCGCACCGTGACCACACGGCGTGGCACGGGTGCATCGGGGTGCAGTTTCACGGCGTGCGAGTACTTACACCTCGTTCCGGCGCGCCAGCAGCTTCTAATAAGTGCTGTATACTCACGTGTGATGTCGTCACCAGTGTCACAAAGTAGTCACCGCCACGCGCCAGCAGTTTCCAGTGAGTGCTGTATACTCACGTGCAGTGTCGTCTTTAATGTCCACCTCGTTGCCGGTGCGCAGGGGGGGCACGGGCGCGCCGGGGTGCAGGTTCACGGCGTGCGAGTACACCTCGTTGCGGCGCGCCAGCAGCTCCTAGTATACGTGCTGTATACTCACGTGCGGTGTCGTCATCAGTGTCCACCTCGTTGCCGGTGCGCAGGGGGGGCACGCGCAGGCGCTGCAAGCGCTGCGTCTCGCGCACGCGCACCGTGACCGCGAGGCGCGGCACGGGCGCGCCGGGGTGCAGGTTCACAGCGTGCGAGTACACCTCGTTGCGGCGCGCCAGCAGCTCCTAGTATACGTGCTGTATACTCACGTGCGGTGTCGTCATCAGTGTCCACCTCGTTGCCGGTGCGCACGGGCGGCACGCGCAGGCGCTGCAAGCGCTGCGTCTCGCGCACGCGCACCGTGACCGCGAGGCGCGGCACTGGCGCGCCAGGGTGCAGGTTCACGGCGTGCGAGTAAACCTTGTTGCGGCGCGACAGCAACTCCTCATACGTCAGGTTGAACACGGCAGTCGTGTTCGCCTCCACATTCACCGACACCGTGAAGTGGTTCGAGTCTCGCGCCCTGACAAAAAAATAAGTTGAGGTATGTAGGACACCAAAAAAACTTCTTAACTCATGAGTTTTGGCAGTTGCAGAGAATGAAAGGCGTACTTCACTCCAGGCTTGTAAATAGCGAGATGAGCATAAATAATGTCTTTATTTCCTTGAGTTTATAGTTTTTCTTCCTTCCTGTGCTGTAGACCTTCATTACCTACCAACCTGTTATACTGTTAAATCCACCTTTGATTTTGAGGCGTTGAGTGTGAAGTGGTTTGGGCGACATACATTTTACCATCAAGCTACACACACCCTCGGACGCTAAGGTATGCTACGCTAAAGTCCTTGCATCCTTTGTACTATCTTGAGAGATCTTTGTGTAATATGAAGCGATTGTGAAGCGAATTGATGGATAAAGCTTCTCATCGATCGATCAGGATGGAAACACAAAACGTTTAAGTACCATGAAGAAACAGGATATCAAGATGCACGCACACCCTTGGACGTTAAGGTATGCTAGGCTAAATTAATTGCATCCTTTGTACTATCTGGAGAGATCTTTGCGTAATAAGAAGCGATTGTAAAGCGAATTGATGGATAAATGTTCTCATCGATCGATCAGGATGGATACAGAAAACATTTAAGCACCATGAAGAAACAGGATATCAAGATGCACACCCTTGGACGTTAAGGTATGCTAGGCTAAAGTAATTGCATCCTTTGTACTATCTGGAGAGATCTTTGTGTAATAAGAAGTGTTTGTGAAGCGAATTGATGGATAAAGCTTCTCATCGATCGATCAGGGTGGAAACACAAAACATTTAAGTACCATGAAGGAACAGGATATCAAGATGTTTGACTGACCCGATGGTCTAGTGGTCAGTTTCTGCTTGCTGGACCGAGGGTCGTGGGTTCGATCCTCACCCAGGGAAACATTTCTGTGACGAACAGATTTCTTTGCTCTGTGTTTGAGTGTTTTAATTATATTCATACAGGGTGTAAGAAACAGGTTTCCGAAAACTAATAGGGTTCAATCAGCCCATCTTTCTGAGTTATATTTGACTGGAACTTCTTTCAGGCTTTCTTTTTACTTTAAAAAAAAACCAGCAATGGATGCAAAACTCGGGCGGCCAGCTGCAGCGATCACTAACTCATTGTGCGTGTGCGTCGTCATATTGGCGCGACTTCGCGTTACATTGCATAGGAGAAAAATGAAGGAACACGGTTTCTTGGTAAACATTACATTCCTGAAATTTTTGTATATGCCGATTGCCTTACTATGATAAACTGAATGTATCCTTGAGATTTCAGAAACCGGTTCCTTACACCCGTTATTATTTACATGTACCTACCTATACGTATAAACCTGTTTTTAATAAAAAAATTATATTCCAGTACTAGCTTTTTCCCGCGGCTTCACCCGCGTGGACATCGTTTAAATGACTGTCTTTGAGTTTTCGCGTACCGTAGTCGCGATATCGAGCCCGATAAACAAAAGACGGTTAACTGCGGTATTGGAGCGGTTTAGGGTGATTAGAAAAATATGTCGTTTCCCACCTACTCAACCATCTCTGTGCAAAAAATCACAACAATCGAGTATTTTTTCAGTTTCCTCAGGAACTGTATCAGATTATGCTACTTTCCCGGGATAAAAATTAGCCTATGTCCTTCCGCGTGACACAGGCTACCTGCATGCCAAATTTCATAAAGATTGGTCAAGGCGTTGAAGCGTGAAAAGGTAACAAACAAACAAACAAACAACCACACTTTCATATTTATCTTAATATATATAAATCTCGTGTCACAATGTTTGTCCTCAATGGACTCCTAAACCACTTAACCGATTATAATAAAATTCGCACACCATGTGCAGTTCGATCCAACTTGAGAGATAGGATAGGGTAGGGTAGGGTAGTGTAGGGTAGGGTAGGGTAGTGTAGTGTAGGGTAGTGTAGAAAAGTGTAGGGTAGGGTAGTGTAGTGTAGTGTATGTAGGGTAGGGTAGGGTAGTGTAGGGTAGGGTAGTGTAGGGTAGGGTAGTGAAGTGTAGTGTAGTGTAGGATAGGGTAGTGTAGTGTATGTAGGGTAGGGTAGGGTAGTGTAGGGTAGGGTAGTGTAGGGTAGGGCAGGGCAGTGTAATGTAATGTAAGGCGGTACGAAGTTCGCCGGGACAGCTAGTAATATTATAAAGATTATATCGTCGTGTCAAAGTCTTCTTTGGGTTCCATCGTCCAACTAGGAACGCTTATAGTTTCGCTATGTCCGTCCGTATGTCTGTCTGTCCGTCGGCATGAAACTAAAATGTTCTCATTGTTATACAAATCTGAGACGTCTATAAACTTATGGAACAAAATCTGTAAAAAAAATCCAAGTACATTACCAAAGTATATATATTAGTACTAACATACAGTATGGACACTCCCTGCCGCTCTCTAGATTGCAACCTCACCACCTCGCTGTGCCCCCTTGTCACCCATATTGATACAGATTGGTTACAGTTTGGTTCTCGAACGTATGGGATTTCACCGTGATTTTGTTTGCTCCGTCATTTGTTTTTAGAAATGGCATTTCACGACCATTTTTATGCAGTGTCCGGGGTGTGACATTACAAGTAAACTAAATTGTAAAATGTGGGTAATTTTTGATGTGTAACATCTTTGCTCTCGCTTTCCTGCAATTTGTGGGAGTGATTTCGTGAAATGGGACGGAAATGTGTAACATGGGACGGAAATGTGTAACAGGAAGTCGCGAAAGCGCGCGCTATTCGATCTGACGAATGAGCTTTGCTCTCGCTTTCCTGCAATTTGTGGGAGTGATTTCGTGAAATGGGACGGAAATGTGTAACAGTGATTTGTTACACATCATATGCGAGTACTGTAGGTCTCGCTCGTTTTTTTTTTGTTACTTTGCACCTTAAATCGATACGAAGGCGATGATTCATGGCATCGTTAAGATTTTCAAAACAGTAATACGTATACTATAATTTATTTTATAATTTACGGTTTTAGATAATGTGACATGAATGGGGCGACTGACAGGACTATGGAGTCTTGTCTTACCCTGTAAGCAAAGTATTTAAATTAGTACTAACATACAGTATTGACACTCCCTGCCACTCTCTAGATTGCGACCTCGCCCCCTCTTCACCCAGATTGATACAGATTGGTTACAGTTTGGATGTCGAACGTATAGGATATCGGCGCCATTTTGTTTATTCCGTCTTTCATTTTTTGAAATGTCATTCTGGCCCGTTGTATGAAGTGTCCACGGTGTGCTATAAGTTAGATCTATTTGCCTTACTTAGCAGCGATGTGAGCAGCTCCAATTCCTTGTGACACGGCCTGATTGTAGATCTCCTTAGCTTCCTCTTTTTCTTTCACGTACGCCTTGTACGGCTTGCCCTCGAGAGTCCTGTGCAATTAACAGTATTTGTCATCATCATCATAATACCAGCCGAAAGACATCCACTGCTCGACAACGGCCTCCCCCAAGGATTTCCACGACAACCGGTCCTGCGCTGCCCGCATCCAGCGACTTCCTGCTATTTCATCAGGTCGTCGGTACACCGTGTGGGAGGCCTTTACTGCCCCGAACGGCCATCTGGTTCACGAGCTATGTGCCCTGCCCACAGCGATGCTACTTTGGTTCTTCTACGGATCTCCTCATTTCTGATTCGATGGCGTTGGGAAACCACGAGCATAGAATTTGTATTGAAACGTATTCAGAGCGGACTGTCTGCGATCGAGATTCCAACTGGATTTGGTATTCTCCGAGTCCGTGACTCCAATAACAATTCTTAGATAAATGGGAACATCCGGCTATTCTTTTTAACAAGTGCTGCGGTTGGCTAAAGTTGTTTTATATATGCTCAGTAACTAATGAAATGGGAATTTCCATGCAGTGGTGACGAACGATTTGGAACGGAGCCAGTGGTAAGTACTGGGAATATTCGTATCTAAAGGAAAATGGTGAAGGTCGCGGGAAGCAGCTGGATGCGGGCAGCCCAGAACCGGCCGTCATGGAAATCCTTGAGGGAGGCCTATGTCCAGCAGTGGACGTCCATCGGCTGATATGATGATGATGAAAGGGAAATTGGCTACGCACCTACTTACTTAAGATGAGTGTATTCCCATCGCGCTGCAAACAAACAGAGTCTGGTTCCCAATTGAATATTAATCAATCAAAGTTACTGAAACTTTGTAAACACGTTTTGGAAACTAATACCTAGCCCTGTTTTTGGTTCGAGAAATTTCTGAAAATTTGTTTCATTTTTTTAATATTAAAATATTACTCAGTAGTACAAAGTGGGCGCCTCATATAATGCGGCGTACTTTATTCCAGCGAATTGCAATCCGGCTGAATGTGATGTCGCCGCATTAAAAAACGCCGCCATTTTCAACTGACTTCCAAAAAGGAGGAGGTTTTGGCGCGCTGTTTTGAAAACCGCAGATTCTACAACATGAAAACAAACCACAAATACAGTAATCTAGAACGTGTTTACTAAAATGCAATAACTTTGATTGATAAATAATTAAGGCGGTAATATTACAGATTTTCGTTATTTTTGATGTCAATTACACCTAAACGATAGAAAACCCTAGGTTGAAAAAAAAATCCTTATTGTTGATGATGTTCCTTAAAGTCAAAAGCTATTAGAAACACGATTGAGCAGTTTTCGATTGAAAAAAATCCCAAAGATAGGTCTACACCGTTACTTTCAACTCTAGTTATAACTAATATTTAGAAGTATAAATTTTAAAAAATATACAGCAATATTTGCTAACATAATACAAAGTGAGAAATGTTATTATTCTTTATACTTTCATTGTACTTTTTGATTGAAACGAAATACCATTTAGAAAGAGAAAAAGTTTGGTTATTTTCTTTACTCTTTACACGTAAAGAAAAAGACAGAGACAATTGTTTCAATTAATGCCTCGCCTTAATAACAACCAAATAACGTGAAGAGCGTTAGGAATACACTCCTCTTAATTGCTGTTGAGGTGGATGATTCTTATACTACCTGTCATGTCTCCCGACTGTTTTTATATAAGTTATGTTGTTTGTTCGCTAGTTTAACAAATCTATTGCCGCCTGGGTGGCGTAATGTTTAAGTCCATTAGCCTCACATTTGGAGGTCGCGGTTTCAATTCCCGGCGGAGGCGGAGTCTAACTTTATAAGACTCGGTTTGGTTTGTAAAAGGGCATTTTCTACGCCCGCCTGCCTATAGCAGATAGCTACTACCATCTTATCTAAGTCTTGCCGTCAAACATCTGTTCCGGCTTGAAAATAAGATAGCCACTTCTTCATTGCCTTGGGGAATCTTGGTAAGCCCGCTTTCATCTTCGGCATCATCGTCACTTATTATTTATTTATAAAATTTTATTCTAAGGTCAGTTTTATTGACATACATGGTGAACCCGCTGATGAAGGCGGTGTCGGGCAGCAGCACGCGGAAGGAGGCTTCCTGCGCGCGGCGCGCGGGGTTGCGCACGCGCGCCACCACCCACGTGCGCGCGTAGCGCAGCGCGATCTCAGACTCCACCTCCATCTCCGTCACCTTGATCGGCGCGTTCGGCTCCTCGGTCGTAGACACGGTTGTAATTACATCTTTTTTGACCTTAAATTTTCAAAGGAAGAGAAAAAAATGACAATTTCTTAATAAACCTTCCTTCTAATCTGTGTTTTGTATTAGCACCCTTTACGAGCTTGTAATGGGATAGGAGATGAAAAGAACTTAAAATGAGCACATGGGTTTCAAATAGCTTCAAATACCAAATCTGAGTCACTGGTGGCTAAGAGACATTAAACTATTTAGTAAAAAAAAAAGGTTCTACTTATCTACCCTTTACATCCTTACCTACTGATTTTATTTAGATTTAGAGGTCTGGAGGCACTGGGGTAACAAAGGAGTGGGGGCCCCTACAATTATTAAATATTTCAGATATCCCCTTTTATTTCAGATATCAGTGCATTTTAAACTATATAATAGAGATAATTAATACTTTGTATGTTTGATAAGTCTTCTAAGGACATCTTTGCTAAAATTTTTAGGTTTTTAGCGTTATCCGGACCGGAGCTATGACGGTTCGAAATTTACGGATTGTACAGATATGCACTCCCTATACGTAGGGTTGACGGGGGAAAGTTTCCAACTTCTTTTATTTTCCTACATACCCAATTTCAGTATTCTAGGACTTCAGGGAATGCCCTACAGGTGTATGTTGGGTTGGGAGGCCTCTCTTGTAGAGGCCCCGGGCAGTTGCCCCGGTTGCTCTCCCTTAAATCTGGCGATGCTATGTACGTATGTGAGGCTCAATATAGAACTAGAGATAGTTACAAGTACAACAAGTTTAATTCATTCATTTTACAGTCGAATTGAGAACCTCCTCCTTTTCGGAAGTCGGTTGAAAATCGGTTCACTACTTTTTTAAAGGAAATTAACAAAAGCCATAAAATATAGTAAAATTATACATGTTTTTTTGCGTTTTAAGTCGGTTTTTAAAACGTTTTTAGCGGTTAAGTCATCATCATCATATCAGCTCATATACGTCCCCACCGAGGGGCTCTAGCCTACCTTGAATTAGGGCGATCGGGCCTAAGTATAAATATTAAATAAGAAAAAATAAATAGCGCGTAAGTATACAGGTTGTAACAAAATTGGTGTAGGTCCCGTTAACTGGGGCTTCTACTCATCATACTGAACAACTTTTGTTTTAAGACATTGCTGAAAACGTAAAAAAAAATTTTTATTACTCATACAAATCGATCAGCTGATCGACGGATTTTTAGCATTTTAGTATGGAGGGTCCATTTTTTTTGGAGAATTGACTATGGGTTCCTTGGGGAAAGTTGTTCAGTAAGATGAGTAGAACCCCCAGTTAACGGGTCCTTACACCAATTTTTTGTCACTCTGTATAAGTATAAATACACAAGTATAAATATAAAAACAACCGGTAACGAAAAAAGCGTCGGTGGCTCAACCGGTAACGACTCGGTTCTTCTAACCAGAGGTACCGGGTTCAAATCTGGACGGCCAATGTACCAATGAGTTTTTCAAAAACTTACGTACATATACTTACCGATTGCTTTAACGGTGAAGGAAAAGATTGTGAGGAAACCTGCACACGCCTGCGAAGAAACTCGCAGGTTGTGTGTGAAGTCGACCAACCCGCACTGGGCCCGCGTGGTCGACTAAGGCCTGATCGCCCTAATTCGGGGTAGGCTCGAGCGAGCCCCTCGGCGGGGACGTATATGAGCTGATATGATGATGATATGATGATAAGTATAAATATTGTATAATTATTTGCTTTTCAAAATAAATTCATTACCTTTTCTTTTTCTTTCTTTCTTTTCAAAATGTTGTTTTCATGTTACAATAGTAAGCAACAGCACTTAAAAGTATCAGATGTTTTACATGTCAATTATCATACCTACAGAACATCCGAGTCCATTTTTTTGGAGAAATGGCATCCTATATGGGGTGACTTTTGATTAGTTCTTGATAGCAAAGGATATGAATGTACTCGTGATTACAAACAACTTTCCCAAAGAAACTATATGTCAAATATGGAAATAATTTTTGGTCCTCAATACATTTTTGCCGATTTGATATTTATTATGTATTGAGGATCAAAATTTTTTTTTCATATTTGACTTACAGTTAATTCTTTCATAGGGTGACTTTTAATTAGTTCTTGATAGCAAAGGATATGAATGTACTCGTGATTACAAACAACTTTCCCAAAGAAACTATATGTTAAATATGAAAAAAAAAAATTTGGTCCTCTGTACATTTTTGCCGATTTAATAACTTATTTGTATCGAGGACCAAAATTTTTTTTTCATATTTGACATATAGTTTCTTTGGGAAAGTTATTTGTAATCACGAGTACATGCATACCTTTTATTATCAAGAACTAATTAAAAGTCACCCTGTATACCAGGTTATAAAAAAAGTCTGGCAATATTTTAACTGTGGCTTCTACTCGTGAAACTGAACATCTTTCCCCAAGAAACCCATACAAAAAATTTTTTTGGACTTCCCATACAAAGTTGGCTGATTAGCTGATCGATTTGTATGGGAAGTCCAAATTTTTTTTTGTGAATTATCTATGCGTATCTTAGGAAAAGTTGTTCAGTATGATAAGTAGAATTCACAGTTAAAATATTTCTAGACATTTATTTAGCAGTGGACGTTTTAAGGCTGATGATAGTAGATGGATTACAGGTAGTTAATTAAAAAAACGGCCAAGTGCGAGTCGGACTAGCTCAAAGTAGGGTTCAAACAATAAATGTATATTTTAAAAAACAAAATTATATTGGCAGTTGGTAATAGAACAATTTGTATGGAAAATCTATAAACTTTTTACAAATCCAACTGCACATCTTAAGTTGGTCGACTATTGCTCCTCAACTTCTTAGTTACAACCTACTACCAACCAAACTACCTACTTAGCCGTGATAGTTTTCCTTTTAAATTGATTATATGTTCTACTATTTACAACTTTTTTTTCCACCTGGAGGGGGGGGGGGAGGCGAAGGCACTTGACTCTAACAGAAATTAGCACTTTAAAGCTTATCATTTTGCAAATCAATCCCTGAATCTCAAATTGGTTTTGAAAGACCTATTCAACGATACCCCCACACGGTGTGACTGTCATTGAAGAAAATCACCCCCTCTTTAAATTTATTTTAACCTTAAAATATTTTATTGTAGTACCACTTTTTCGGCGTGATAGGTCATCATCATAACAGCTCATATACGTCCCCACCGAGGGGCTCGAGCCTACCCTGCGTTAGGGCAATCAGACCTTAGTCGACCACGCGGGCCCAGTGCGGGTAGGTCAACTTCACACACAACCTTCGAGTTTCATCGCAGGCGTGTGCAGGTTTCCTTACGATGTTTTCCTTCACCGTTAAAGCAATCGGTAAGTATGTACGTAAGTTTTTGAAAAACTCATTGGTACATTGGCCTTCCAGATTTGAACCCGGTACCTCTGGTTAGAATAACCGAGTCGTTACCGGCTGAGCCACCGACCCTTTTTAGCGTGATAGGTACCCATGCCAAATTACAGCTTTTAAGTAGTATACAAATAGTCTCTGAGCTAAGCCTCGGACAGACGGACACACATGGCAAAACTATAAGGGTCCCTTCGGCACCCTAAAAATGGACTCTCCATACAAAATTGGTCAATCAGCTGATCGATTGGTATCGAGTCCCATTTTTTTTTTTGTGCATTTACCTTCTATGAACGGATGGCCGTTGGGGCAGTAAAGTTCTCGAGTGGCGACCGCACAACGGATAACGTAGCGTAGGCAGCCTCCCACTTGGTGGACCGATCACCTGGTGAAGGTCGCGAGAAGCCGCTGGATGCGGTTAGCGCAGAATCGGTCGTCGTGGAAATCCTTTGGGTAGGCCTATCTCCAGCAGTAGACGTCATCCGGTTAATATAATGATGATGATGACCTACTATGGACTATCGGGAAAAGTTATTTAGTGTAATGAGTAGAAATAACCCGCGGTTAACGGGTCTCAGTTACATCAATTCTCTTACACCTTGTCAACGATATTCAAAGTGTATAAATTATCTTATTGTGTCCTAGTTAAATAAATTCCCTTACACTTTGTCAAAGATATTTCATCATCATCATATCAGCCGAAGGACGTCCACTGCTGGACATAGGCCTCCCCCAAGGATCTCCATGACGACCGGTTCTGCGCTGCCCGCATCCAGCGGTTTCCCGCGACCAGGTCATCGGTCCACCGAGTGGGAGGCCTGCCTACACTACGCTTTCCGGTGCGTGGTTGCCACTTGAGAACTTTAATACCCCAACGGCCATCTGTTCTACGAGCACCGCCCACTGCCACTTAAGTTTAGCAATTCTGAGAGCTATGTCGGTTACTTTGGTTCTCCTACGGATCTCCTCGTTTCTGATTCGATCACGCAGAGAAACTCCGAGCATAGCTTGTTCGGGAGGCTGGAAGACGTCAAACCTGCGTGCGAGACGATTCGTAATGACTCTCGAAAACAGTTTGTAAACGTGGCTCAAAAGTGAGATGGGTCTGCAATTCTTCAGCAGGGTATTGTCGCCCTTTTTGAAGAAAAGCACAACCACACTTCTGTGCCATGCCTTAGGCGTTTGTCCCTCAAGTATAACGGAATTAAATAATTTCTGAAGAGCTATAAGTACCGGTGTTCCACCTGCTTTCAGAAGTTCAGCCGTAATTCCATCATCACCCGGTGCCTTTTTGTTTTTAAGCTGTTTAAGAGTCATTCTAATCTCGTACAGGCTAACATCCGGGATATCTTCGGTATAGTGTCGGGTAAGTCTAGCTCTTGGGTCTTTAGCCAGATCGCTGACAGGCAGACGTGTGGTCGTGTACAATTGTCTTAGAACTTCTCAACTTCTTCCAACAACTCGGTCTTAGACGATATGATCCTGCCACCCTCAGTCTTCAGCTTGGTCAGTTGGCTTTGACCAACAGACAGATCTCTCGCGAACACTTTTGAGCCTTTGTTGTTCTCAATCGCCTCTTTAATACAATTTGTATTATAGTAGCGCAAATCGCGAGTTAGAGACTTAGAGATCTGCTTGTTTAGTTTCCGATACTGAGTAGCGTCTTCAGAGGACTGCAAAAGCAATCTGCGTCTTTCTTCCATGGGGTTGCTGGTGAAGTCAGAGATTTTTTTGGTTCTGTATGAACGGCGAGTTTTAAAAATCTTAGACCTGACCGTTTGGACAATTTCCACGAAACTGTCGTTATAATCGTCCACATTCTCGCAGTCTCCTTGGCATTCAAAACGATTGTGCAACTCGAGAATAGAATAGAATAGAATAGAATAGAAAATGCTTTATTCACGAACCAACACAACTCGCAACAGATAAATAAAATATTTAAATTTCACCATACTAGGGTAAGTGTGGAAAAGATACAAAATTACATAATTATAGCCAGGTGAGCTGTGCACGCTCAGCGAAAAGGATCTGACTCAGCATATGTTGTGGATTACGATGTTCCACAACGCTGGTATTCTGCCAGATCCCATAAGGTGATCGCGCACTTCACGAGGAAAAAGAAAACAAAAGATATCAGTTAGAGTAAAAACAAAATGTAAAAATATTTTTCGAAAAACTCAATAAAGTTTAGTACAAGTTGAAAGTTCTCGGGGTTTGGAGCTGGATGGGCGCTGGTCGGAGTGTGGACTTCATCAGTCGACATCTTTCTAGCTTGGTCTTTAGATTCAATGTGCCTCTTACCATTCGGTGATGGCTTCCTGTTTTTACCGAGTTGATTACAGAGACATCATTGAATATTTGCCTTCTCGTCGACAAGATGAAGTCGATCTCGTTCTTCGTTACGCTATTGGGATGCAACCATGTCCACTTTCGCTGATTAGACTTTTTGAAGAAGGAGTTCATAATAAAGAGGCCCTCCCTCTCCATAACGTCGGCCAGCAGCTGGCCACGTGCATTTCTCTCTCCATATCCTAATTGCCCCACTCTCAGCTCACCATCACTTCGTTTGCCCAGTTTCGCGTTAAAGTCCCCCATAACAATGGTGAATTGGGTCCGGGAGCTATTATGTAGAGCTCTAGAGATATCCTCATATAGGATCTTCGTCGTCGGAGTGTTGCGCGGTCGGTGCATATACCTGAATAACTTTCAGCGAATACCGCTTGGTAATTTGGAGAACTAGGTACGCTACACTACGATATTTAAAGTGTAAAAATTATCTTAAAGGGACTTTCAGCGAATACCGCTTGGTAATTTGGAGAACTAGGTACGCTACACTACGATATTTAAAGTGTAAAAATTATCTTAAAGGGACCTAGTTACATCAATTCTCTTACACCTTGTCAACGATGTTTAAAGTGTAAAGTTTCTCTAAATGGGTCCTAGTTACATCAATTCTCTTCCACCTTATAAACGATATTAAAAGTGTGAAATTTCTCTAAATACAGTTACATACAAGTTACCTCAATTCAATTTTAACCGCCTCCGTAGCCCAGATGCAAAGTTCACTGGCTTTACACAGGAGGTCGCGGGTTCGATTCCCGGCGGGGTCATTTGTAAGACTCGGTTTGGTTGGTGGTAGGGCATTTTCTAAGCCCGCCTGGCTAGCTACCACCATCTTATCTAAGTCTTGCCGCCAAATATCAATGTTGATATCATTGGTGTGTTCCGGCATGAAGATAAGATAGCTAGTTCCCCATTGCGTTGGGGAATCTTGGTAAGCCCGCTTCCATATTCGGCAACATCGTCACTTACCACCAGGTGAGATGTTGTCAAGGGTTTACCCATTGTGAATAAAAAAGAAATTCTCATCCACCTTGTCAACGATATTTAAAGTGTAAAATTTCTCTAAATCGGTCTTAGTTTCATTAATTCTCTTACACTTTGTCAACGATATTGAAAGTATAAAATTTCCCTAAATGGGTCCTTGTTACATCAATTCTCTTACACCTTGTCAACGACATTTAAAGTGTAAAATTTCTCTAAATGGGTCCTAGTTACAAAAATTCTCTTACACCTTGTCAACGATACTATAAGTATAAAATTTCCCTGAATGGGTCCTAGTTACATCAATTCTCTTACACTTTGTCAACAAAATTTAAAGTGTCAAACTTCTCTAAATGTCATTCATTACACCTTATGTAGACAAATATTACTCACGTCATCTTTGCTCTTGGCCACCACAAAAGTGTTGGGCTCTTCGGTGGAGAGTGCGGCGGAGTGCACCGAAGCCGCCAGGGTGGACAGGCACAGGCATACCAGCGCTAGCCAGCGTGGAGCCATGTCTGAGCCCTGTGAACCAATCACATACACGTATTTTAGCCGGAAGACTACACTGTTATTGAACATGGCATAGTCTAAAGAATCCATACAGTCCTCTAACATACATTATATATATATAGACATGGCTATCGTGCGGGGTCGAAGGGCGAGACGGGAGAGGTTACCACCTTCGTGGCGTAGTGGTTAAGTTCATTAGCTTCACATCAGGATATCGCGGGTTGTATTAAAAGGCCTGGTTTGGTTGGTGGAAGGGCAGCCCGCCTGGCTAGCTACCATCATCTTACGAGTATCTAAAGTCTTACCGCCAAACATCCAATGCTAACAACATTGATGTGTTCCGGCTTGAAGATAAGATAGCCATAGCCAGTTCCCCATTGCGTTGGGGAATCTTGGTTAGCCCGTCTTCATCATCGGCATCATCGTCACTTGCCATCAGGTGAGACGACGTCAAGGGCTTACCAATTGGAAATAAACAAAAGGTTGATCCCGAGTTGCCCTAGTACCCGTTCGGGACAATGCACTAGAAGCGCCAGCACAGCAGCGCTATACGTGCAGCGTCAGAGGTAACCATAGTGACTACATAAGTGCGCTTAGTCTTGAGACACTGCGGTGTATGCGACGTGAAGATATTGCGAAGCTTCCCGAACGCAGCCCAGCCGAGTTGGATTCGTTGATTGATCTATTTCTTGAAGTTGGACCTACCTAGCTGGACTGTTTGTCCCAGGTATACATATCCGTCAACAATTTTTAGAGGAGTGGGTGCGACACGGACATATCCTTACTAATATTATAAACGCGAAAGTTTGTATGTAAGTATGGATTTTTGTTACTCTTTCACGCCACAACAGACAAAAACGGATCTGGATGAAATTTGGTAGGTATAGACAGATTAGAACCTGGATTAACATATAGGCCGCACTGCGCACTCTCGAAGATATTCATAGAAACTATGTTCACGCGAGCGAAGCCGATGACAAAAGCTAGTTTTAACATAAAGTTAGTAGTGATTTATTTAAATGACAATTAAATTTATTTTAAGTTTACATTAATATTTAAATTACGAATATTATAAATGTGAAAGTTTGTGTCATCATCATCATCATATCAGCCACAAATCGTCCACTGCTGGACAAAGGCCTCCCACAAGGATTTCCACGACGACCGGTCCTGCGCTGCCCGCATCCATCGGCTTCCCGCGACCTTCACCAGGTCATCGGTCCACCGCATGGGAGGTCTGCCTACGCTACGTTTTCCGGTGCGCGGTCGCCACTCGAGAACTTTACTGCCCCATCGGCCATCTTTTCTACGAGCTATGTGCCCTGCCCACTGCCACTTCAGTTTAGCGATTCTGTGAGCTATGTCGGTTACTTTAGTTTGTGTGTATGGATGTATTTATGCATAATTGTTACTCTTTCACGCAAAAACTACTGCACGGATCTGGATGAAATTTGGTAGGTAGACAGATTAGGACCTGGAAAACTCAAAGACATTCATAGAAAAGCGTAAACATATCACGCGAAGCCGCTGGCAAAATCTAGTAATATCAATAAATTGTCATTTTACTTCATCATCATCATCATATCAGCCACAAATCGTCCACTGCTGGACAAAGGCCTCCCCTAAGGATTTCCACGACGACCGGTCCTGCGCTGCCCGCATCCATCGGCTTCCCGCGACCTTCACCAGGTCATCGGTCCACCGCGTAGGAGGCCTGCCTACGCTACGTTTTCCGGTGCGCGGTCGCCACTCGAGAACTTTACTGCCCCATCGGCCATCTGTTCTACGAGCTATGTGCCCTGCCCACTGCCACTTCAGTTTAGCGATTCTGTGAGCTATGTCGGTTACTTTAGTTCTCCTGCGGATCTCCTCGTTTCTGATTCGATCACGCAGAGAAACACCGAGCATAGCACGCTCCATTGCCCTTTGGGTGACCTTGAGCCTTCTTATGAGGCCCATAGTAAGCGACCATGTCTCAGTTCCGTAAGTCATCACTGGCAACACACACTGGTCAAAGACCTTAGTCTTGAGACACTGCGGTATTTGGGACGTGAAGATATTGCGAAGCTTCCCGAACGCTGCCCAGCCGAGTTGGATTCGTCGATTGATCTCTTTCTTGAAGTTGGAACTACCTAGCTGGACTGTTTGTCCCAGGTATACATATTCGTCAACAACTTCCAGTGTAGAGTCTCCAACCTTTAGAGGAGTGGGTGCGACACGGACATTTAACATTATTTTCGTCTTGTCTATGTTCATTTTAAGACCCACTTGTTGAGAGACCTTACTGAGGCCATCGAGCATTGTGCTTAGGTCTTCCATAGTCTCAGCCATGACCACGATATCGTCAGCGAATCGGAGGTGGGATATGTACTCGCCGTTGATATTGATGCCGAGTCCACCCCAGTCCAGAAGCTTAAAAACATCTTCCAGGGCGGCGGTGAACAGTTTCGGAGATATAACGTCTCCCTGTCTCACCCCTCGCTGCAACTGGATAGGTTTCGAGTTCTGGTCCTGGAGGCGAACCGACATGGTGGCGTTTTCATACAGACACTTCAACACCTCGATGTATCGATGGTCAATTTGGCACCGCTGGAGAGACTGTAGCACAGCCCAGGTTTCGACTGAATCAAAGGCCTTCTCATAGTCCACAAACGCCAAGCATAGTGGCTGATTGTACTCTTCGGTCTTCTGTATAATCTGCCGCAGCGTATGTATGTGGTCTATGGTACTAAAGCCTTTTCGGAAACCGGCTTGTTCGGGAGGCTGGAAGTCGTCAAACCTACGTGCGAGACGATTCGTAATGACTCTCGAAAACAGCTTGTAGACATGCCTCAGAAGTGAGATGGGTCTGTAGTTCTTCAGCAGGGTGTTGTCACCCTTTTTGAAGAAAAGCACGACCACACTTCTGTGCCATGCCTTAGGCGTTTGTCCCTCGAGTATAACGGAATTAAATAACTTCTGAAGAGCTTTTAGTACCGGTGATCCACCTGTTTTCAGAAGTTCAGCCGTAATTCCATCATCACCCGGTGCCTTGTTGTTCTTGAGCTGTTTGAGAGCCATTCTAATCTCGTACAGGCTGACGTCCGGGATATCTTCGGTATAGTGTCGGGTTAGTCTGGCTCTTGGGTCTTCAGCCAGATCGCTGACAGGCACACGTGTGGTCTTGTACAATTGTCCATAGAACTTCTCAACTTCTTCCAGCAACTCAGTCTTAGACGATATGGTCCTGCCGTCCTCAGTCTTCAACTTGGTCAGTTGGCTTTGTCCAACAGACAGATCTCTCGCGAACACTTTTGAGCCTTTGTTGTGCTCAATCGCCTCTTTAATACAATTTGTATTATATTGGCGTAAATCGCGAGTTAGGGACTTAGAGATCTGCCTGTTTAGTTGCCGATACTGAGTACCTAGCGTCTTCAGAGGACTGCAAAACCAATCTGCGTCTTTCTTCCATGAGGTTGCTGGTGAAGTCGGAGATTTTTTTGGTTCTGTTTGAACGGCGAGTTTTAAAAATCTTAGACCCGACCGTTTGAACAATTTCCACGAACCTGTCATTATAATCGTCCACATTCTCGCAGTCTCCTAGGCATTCGAAACGATTGTGCAACTCGAGCTGAAAGCTCTCGGGGTTTTGGAGCTGGATGGGCGCTGGTCGGAGCGTAGACTTCATCAGTCGACATCTTTCTAGCTTGGTCTTTAGATTCAATGTGCCTCTGACCATCCGGTGATCGCTTCCTGTTTTGACTGAATTGATCACGGAGACATCATTGAATATTTGCTTCCTTGTCGACAAGATGAAGTCTATCTCGTTTTTTGTTACGCCATTGGGATGCAACCATGTCCACTTCCGCTGTTTTGACTTTTTAAAGAAGGAGTTCATCATAAAGAGGCTCTCCTTCTCCATAAAGTCGGCCAACATCTGGCCACGTGCATTTCTTACTCCATATCCAAATTGCCCCACTCTCAGCTCACCATCGCTTCGTTTGCCCAGTTTCGCGTTAAAGTCCCCCATAACAACGGTATAATGGGTCCTGGTGCTACGTAAGGCTGTAGAGATGTCCTCATACATACTCTCTACCTCGTCGTCGGAGTGTTCCGTAGTCGGCGCGTATACCTGTATGACCTTCATCGAATACCGTTTGGTGATTCTGAGTATAAGGTATGCTACCCATTTCATTGTCATTTTACTTACCTTTTAATAATATTCAAGTATACAGGGTGTAACAAAATTGGTGTAGGCCCCGTTTACTGGGGGTTCTGCTCATTATACTGAACAACTTTCCCCAAGGAACTCATAGTTAATTCTCAAAAAAATATTTGAACCTTCCATCTAAAATGTACAAAAATGGTCGAAGAGTAAATTTTTTTTTTGCGATTTCACCAAAGTCGTACATCAAAAGTTGTTCAGTATGATGAGTAGAAACACCAGTTAACAGGACCTACACCAATTTTGTTACACCTGTATATTAGTAATAATTTGTACTTATTTAAGGACTCACAAAATGTATTTTATACCATTGCTCCTCTAAAAAGCTTATTTCATTCACTGAAAACAGTGAATAAAAAGGTCTTATAATCACTGTTTTGGTGTTTGAATTCAGAACAACCGAATATTCGAAATCTATCTCAGTGTTATACAACTATACAACCTCCTTGCGCAAAAAATACTTGATACAAATTCCTTATCCAAAGAATATTTGACATACAAACTCCTTGTGCAAATAACTCCTCGAGATTCGATTGTTCGATATTTCGTTCGAGTTTAGCATTATAATAATAGCTATTTATGCAACTGTTGCATAATGAGGGGTATTTAACACGAGTGTGGTTTATGAAACGAGCGCAGCGAGTTTCATAAAAGTATACACGAGTGTTAAATACTAATTATGTACAATTGCATACAATAGTTTATCTACACTCATACAACAAATTTAAATTAAAGACAAAATAAAGTAATCATTATTTATAAAAACTTGTAATAACGACTTACTTATTACAACGAATAACGAATTACATATTATACAAACTGCGGAAAAATACAAACGTTAATGGCGCGAAAATAAATTTGCAGTAATATCGCACCGCGCATGCGCGCCGCTAAGGTTGCGTTCCGAAACACGCTAGTGTGCTCAAATAGCAAGCATCTGCGTAAAAATAAAAAATAAAAACTTCATTTTGTTACAACTTTGCGATAACGAAATGAAATTTGTATGGATCCTTAGTCACGGCTCCATCGAAAGGTATATCATTTGCTTAGCTTTTCTGATAAGTAAATGAAGGATTTACGACATGAGTGTAGATAAAAACTGTTTTGTGTCACCTGCTGTCATTTCATTAGTAAATTGGCGCTATTTTGTACGAACACAAAGAAAAATAGATAAGTACTCCAGTGACTTATATATTACAGATACTCTTAATTTTAGTAATTGTTCAAATTTTAATGAGTAGGTATTTTAATTAATTTAACCATCCTTTTTTGATCATCATCATATCAGTCAAAAAACGTCCATTGCTAGACAAAGCTGCCGCTGCCCGAATCCAGCGGCTTTCCGCGATTTTTTTTATATATTCACAATTGGTAAACCCTTGACAACATCTCACCTGGTAGTAAGTGAAGATGTTGCCGAAGATGGTAGCGGGCTTACCAAGAGATTCTTCACGAGGTCGTCGGTACACCGCGTGGGAGGCCTGCCAACGCTACGTTTTCCGGTGCACGGACGCCACTCGGGAACTTTACTGTTCTACGAGCTATGTGCCCTACCCACTGCCTGTCTATTCGCATAAATGTTTATTTTTCTCGGAGTGCATGGTATAAAGTATAATAGGTAACTCTTGAATAAAACGGATTTATATTGAGGGCCATGAATCACTCGCGTCGCTCGGGGTTCTAATACTTGAATCACGAGCGTAGCGAGCGTAGCAATCATCTTATATCGCTCCCTACGGTCGTGATTTGGTCATTAGAACCCTTCACTTGCTCGTGGTTCATCTATGGCCCTCGCTTTAAATCCGTCCTTTATTCACTACTTGCATAATATACTATTATACCATTGCCCCTTTAAAAAGCTTATTTTATTCACTGAAAACAGTGAAAAAAGCTTATTTTATTCACTGAAACAGCTCTTTTAATCACTGTTTTGGTGTTTGAATTCAGAACACACCAATACCTCCATCTCAATGCTATAAAACCTCCTTGCGAAAAAAATACACGATACAAACGCCTAATCCAAAGAATATTTGACATAGAAACTCCTTGTGCAAATAATTCCTTGAGATTTGATGGTTCGATATTTTCGAAATAGAGTTTAGCATTAGAATAAAAACTGTTTTGTTTTCTTTGCTTTCATTTAATTAGCAAATTGGCGCTATTTTGAATACTACAAGTTGTGCGAACACAAATAAAATTACTCGTTTAGTAATTATTCCAATTTCAATGAATATTTTAATTAATTTAACATTACTTTTTTCTATTTTCGCTTAAATTTTCTTTTTCTCAGATCATGGTATAAAGTATAGTATGCAACTCTTGAATAAAACGGTTTTATATCGAGGGCCATGAATCGCTCGCGTCCCTCAGGATTCTAATATTTGAATCATCATCAATCATCAGGAATCACTCCCTACGGTCATGGTTCAGTCGTTAGAACCCTTCACTTGCTCGTGATTGATCTATGGCCCTCGCTTTAAATCCGTCCTTTATTCACTAGTTGCATAATATATTATTATTAATAAATGAATTGAACCTAACTGAACTGATCTACTGGAAAAATCCGGCGTTTGTTTGTATGTATGTGTGACCGTATAAATGTTCGACGATAAAACGAAAATCGTTTATCGGAACATCGTGAAGTTTGGTACATACTGTAACGTAATCTTTTTGGGTATTGGTTACAAAATAAAACCTTTTTGGGGTTCAGAATCTTTTTCATGCGAAATTTTAAAAAAGTCGTTTTCTGACAGAGGTATTGATTGACAGAGGAAAATGAAAAAAAGATGAATGTTGGTCACCGAAGGTGGATATTTTTTTAAAAACCGACTGTACAAACTTTACAAATTTTAAATTATATTTTTATTTATTACTTCAAAATTTCCTTTTCTATTTTTTAACATTGGCCATACAACCCCCTAAATTCTACGTATTATGTAACGGAATTTTAAAGGGTATTTAACCCAATTTAAAGCGCCTGAACAGGGAATACAGAAGCCGGGGCGGGAGCCTACTATTAACGGGCATTGCTCCATAACGCAACCGAATATTTGGTCAGTTTTTCAGTCATAAGTACAACTAGTACTTTCATTTCATATCTTACGCAACCATTTCCCTTATCGTTTTTTTTGGTCACAATAACCAGTTCTTCAGGCGCTATAAGTACATAAAACAACCACTTCACGCAGGCAGACCGACTTATGTAACATTAAAAGGATGCCATTTATCCTCTCAACCTAAGTTTATCCATTTCCGTTATCGTTACCAAATTTGTCGTTACCTCCTAGTTATTATACTCGCAATTGTTTTAAACTATATTTGTTTAATACGCCAGAATAGGTACCATTGCGGGCCGGCGCTGTCATTGAAATTTGGCCTTTGAGTGTCAATTTGGTAAACCTAAAATTTACCTAATTTACCTTTTTTTTATTATTAATTACTCAATTCTGAGCAGTTTGATAATTTAATTAAAAAAAATTGCGAATTGACCATGGGTTTCTTGGTGAAAGTTGTCCAGTTGCACGAGTACAAGCTCCAGTTAAAAAAGTGCATACCTACCTATAATGTGCCTTTGTTAAATAAGACCCTGTATATCGTATCGTATATCTATTGCTTACTTGTGTAGTAATTATCTACTTCAATAAAAAAAACTAGTTTATTAATAGCCTTTACATTTAAAAATAATGCATTTGGAACTAAAACCTAATAAAAACCTACTTAAGTTAAGTACCTAAACCTGCCCACTTAACCAGACAGAAGATTATTTAATAGGCTGTTTTTCCACCAGCCGCTACGGTACCGACCCGGCATGCCGCCGGTGCCGGGGCTCCATTTTTCAAGGGACTTCCAAATTTCATCCAAATTCTCAATTCGACTGTACGTTATTTTTTTTAATGTGTGTTACCTCGTAACTTTTGACTGGGTGAACCGATTTTTATGATTCTTTTTTATTTGAAATCTAGTGCATCCCGTGTGGTCCCATATAAATTTTATCAAAATCGGTTAAGTACTTTATTCGAAAACTAACAAAAACCAAAAATTATAATGCAAAAATGTACTAAGTTGTTGCGATGGAAGTCGATTTTTTAACGTGTTTAGCGTTTTCAATTATATTAGTAACACATTTATTTCGTCAGCATCACAAAGTTTGGACTATTAAAGGATAAGTTAGGACGAGAATTTAAAATCACTTCTATTTTTATATTAGGTACATAATGTATCCGTTCTTTCCCATTTTACAATAATAAGAACTTGAAATAATATCAGTCGAAAGACGTCGACTACTAGACAAAGGCTTCCCCCAAGCATTACCACGACGACCGGTCCTGCGCTGTTCGAATCCAGTGGCCTCCCGCGACCTTCGCCAGGTCGTCGGTCCTACGAGTCGGAGGCCTCCCTACGTTACATCTTCCTATGCGCGTTCGCCACCAGAGAACTACTGCTCAACGGCCATATGTTCTTCATACTATGTGCCCTGAACATTGCTACTTTAGTGTGCGATTCTGTGAGCTATGTCGGTTGCCTGGTTTCTCTTCCGGATCTCCTCGTTTCCGATTTGATTCCGTAGAGTTTGATCCAGCATAGCTCGCTCCATCGCCCTTTGGGTGACCTTGAGCCTTCTTATGATGCCCATAATAAGCGACGACGTCTCAGTTCTGAATGTCATCACTGGTGGCAACACACACTGGTCAAGACTCTTAGTCTTGAGACACGCGGTATTTGGGCCGTGAAGAAATTGTAAAGCTTACCGGACGCGCCCAGCTGAGGTTAATTGGAGGATTGATCTCTTTCTCGAAGTTGGACCTACCTAACTTGACTGGAATAATTGATAACGCTAAGTTTTCAATTATTCCATTGCCCGTCAGTGGAAAGAAAAACGCTCCATATATTTTCATACATTTTGTCATAATTTGGGCTTCATTTTTCCATCGGGCCGGTGCCGGTGCCGTGCCGGTTAGTGGAGAAACACACCATCGGTACATGTAAGGTGAGTGAGTAGGTAATTTTATTTGCACGATGAGGAAAATCTTCCAAACAAAATAAATCCATAATATGTTCAATCTGTTGTGCAAGGGCAAAAACAACATTACCAAACGGACTCAAATCAATATTAAGTAGATAATCTATTAGATATTTGTATACCTAGATACGTAGGTGTAGCGCGGTGCGCAGTTATTCGTTCTCCTTTTATCCAATCTTCTTTTCATTCCATCTATTTCTTCTTTTTAACGCATGCGCTGATATTAGTTTTCAAAAAATCACTCAATATCTTCCACCATTTCACTATTTCGTTTCTTTCATCATAATCTAGTATAACTTCTATTTAAACCTGTTTCCTCATATTAAGACCCATCTCGGGTAAGATTTATTTATGCTTTGTAATTCGTATTTTAAACTTAAGTAAGTGTGTATCCTTTTCCAATTATTATTTTCTTTGTTAGGTCTTTATTTCATCTTTATTAAATTCCGATTACCCGTAGCACGCATTTATTTCGAAGCCCACGCCGTAACTACTTAGTTACGCGACTAGGGCACAAAAGGTTGGTTATGATTTTATGAGTTTAACTATCTATACCTTATATCAACCAAAAAAAAGGCACAATGTAAACAAACTTAGTAGGGGTTTGACAGTTTCAAATGTCAATTCCATAGTACTTTTGTAAGTAACTATAGTATCTCATCTGTGCTTTTGTTTACCTTTTGCTTTTTTGGTTGATTTAAGTCTATGGACGTGTGTATCATCGGTTCCTCTGTAGCTCCGATTCGATCATAAATGAGATGACGGTGGATTTGTATTGAATCCAGTAATATATAAGTCATTGTATTGAATGCTCGGCGCAGGTTAGATGACGTCACGTTAAATCTAATAGCGCGGCTGTGGATTCCAAAATAACCCAAGGCAAATAATTTAAAAAAAAACCGTCTTTAGACAGTAAACTAAGGTTCCTCTTAATTTCTCTGGGATAGCATCATTAGATCCTTGTTTCCTTATCATGGTACCACCCTTGGATATCTTCTTAATCCAACAAAAAAAGAATCATCAAAATCGGTTCATAAACGACGAAGTTATCCGCGAACACACATAATACGGTCGAATTGAGAAACCTTCTTTTTTTGAAGTCTGTTAAAAAAGAAAAACAGTTACATATAAAAAATGCGATCTCTTGATGAATTGGAGAGACTATAAAGGCTCAAAGTACAACTTAGTTTTCATATAAAGCGCTCTTTACCTGACTACGGTGAGGGCTGTTATAAGTTTGTAGTATAAGTTTGTCTGTCTGTCTGTAATACATGTCATCGCGGCTCCTTAACAGGTGGATCGGTTTAAATGCGGTTTTTTATTTGGAAGCTAGATTAATCAGCATGGTTCTTAACTATGTTTGCTGGAAATCCATTCAGCCGTTCATGGAGACGGTCAATTCCCGCCAAAAACGTATTAGAGGTGAGTCAGTGGTGCTTTAACCAATAAGTTGTACACCCTGGGCAGATTTTAGGTGTAATAAAAATATTAAGAGCGTCGGTGGCGTAACGGCTAGGGCCGCCACCTTCTGTCCGGAAGGTAGTGGTTCGAATCCTGCTACGTACCAATGTGATTTCAAATTTAGATTTCATATGTACGTTTATCCGACGCTCTTACGGTGAAGGAAAACATCGTGAGGAAACCTGCACACGCCTGCGGAGAAACTCGCATGTTGTGTGTGAAGTCAACCAACCCGCACTGGGCCCGCGTGGTCGACTAAGGCCCGATCGCCCTAATTCAGGGTAGGCTCGAGCCCCTCGGTGAGGACGTATATGAGCTGATATGATGATGAAAAATATTAAAATGGCGGAAAAAAATGGCCACAAATGGCCACAGAAATAAAATTGAAATTGCTCCCATCCTACTAATATTATAAATGTGAAAGTATGTATGTATGGATGTTTGTTAGTACATACAGTATGGACACTCCCTGCCGCTCTCTAGATTCCGACCTCACCCCCTCGTCACCCAGATTGATACAGATTGTTTATAGTAAGGTTCTCGAACGTAAGTATGGGATTTCGCCGTGATTTTGTTTGCTCCGTCATTTGTTTTTAGAAATGTCATTTCACGACCGTTGTATTTAGTGTCCGGGGCATAGATTTAGGATGGTACGCGCGGCGCGCATTCTATATCTATGGTCCGGGGTGTGGTATTACCAAGATCATCACTTATCGTGATTCACAATTAGAGTTGCCAGGTCTTAAAACTGAATAGCCGGACATACTAGCCAGTTAAGCCGTACTTTTGGGTAAAAAAGACTCCTTAAATTCTTAAAGCCCGCTTTAGACATGAATAAATATAGTGCATTAGTTAGTCAATCTGTATGTATGTTTAGACGAGGTCTTAATCAGACTACGAAGCTCCGCCCCCTTGAGTCACTTTATCACTTAGACGACGGCGCACTCGCCCGAATATCCAAAACCGGACAGGCCGGATATCATCTAATTTGACCGGACACGCATCCAAAAAGCCTAACCCTGTCCGGCTTTATCCGGACGCCTGGCAACGCTATTCACAATGATGACTACGACCACTCTGACATAACAAGAGTGTTACCGACTGAGAAGAAGAATAACCTACTATGGGTACTGAAACGCTAACTATCGTTTCGAGCCGATCTCTTTTGTTGCGTTTCATAATTAAATTATTTTTGATGTCGTTGCTCTATGGGATTTGAATTTGAAAATAGTTGTTATTTTTTGACAAGAGAAAAACAAAAGGTTGACCGTGATCCCGTCTACACTTATGTGAATTTAAATTTTTTGGATAAATTGTTTTATAATGTTTTGTTGAGGCCCACTATTTTATTCAGTGGTAAGTAATTTGTATAAGGAAACCGCTTTGCGTGTATTTTTGGTACTGCGGCGTACTAGATTTATATATGTCCGTAGGGTTTCATCCACCCCCCTGCGAGGTTGACGTCCCGACGGTTTTCCTCATTAAGGATTAATCCTGAGATGGAGCTGTGCTGACCACCAGCCAGTCCTTTCACTGCCCGCCCAGCTGCTTGCCAAGGGAAGTGAATACTTATTTTATCTTTTGTCCCGAGTGTCTCTCTAACTCTTTGACTTTTCTGCCATCCTAGAAGATTTCCTGCTTCCAGTTTCTAACCATCAATTATTTATTTTAAATTTTAAAAGTGTTTTGTATCTGATACGTGTTATGTTAGAAAAATTCAGACTAAAGTGAAATTTAATTATTTTAGAACTTAGTAACTTACTTAAGTACCAAAGGGACGGTAACGATCGTTGCCTACCGGCATTCTATAAAATAACCTTTTTATATACTAATAAAATTGTAACTTTAAATTTATTTCCGGGTATTGCCCATAAATAAAGTAGGTCATTGTTTTTAATTTTCAACACGGTCAACCAATGTAATCACACCTTTTTTTTATACTCATATTGTTTATTGTTCCTTCTTTTTAAAATAATCATAAAATACATATATTCTAATTTACCCCATAACATTTTTTTTTCTTAAAACTCCGTTTAGGCCCGAACCTCTAAATCTTACGTATCATATGTGGCAAACTCCGTAAGGGTTTTTATCCCCAGTTTCCATTATTTTTGTCACAGTACTTATTATGTTTTGAAGTTTTTCTTTTTTACAAGCTTTTATTTAACTTGAAATGTAGGTATGTAATTTGTTTGTTCGGGTGGAATCTTGCAACACAATTTTGGAGCAGATATCTTTAACCGATTGAGTTGAAACACGTTCAGTTTGGATGACAATGCATGGTTAGCTAAAAAAAAAATTTTTTTTTTGAGTTAAAAGTTTGTACCTAAAAGTTTTAAGGTTTATCAAAATGAGCTTATTTACACCTATTTCTTTAATTAAGTTGTCACTTACGCCACGACAGCTACACAAATAAAATGCGCAATACTAAACAAACATCTTATAAAACCCGTCTACCTATGAATTTACATTGTAAGGCCCTGAATACAGAACAATGAGAATATGTAGTATGACGCGCGCTGAAGCCAAAAACACCGCGCCTACCCCAAGGACGCTTACCTATTTTAAACGACCTTGGCCTACCCTCCTACCCTTGGCTGTAATATTGTTATTTTAGGATATTATTTCGATGCTTTAAGGTCGGATTTTAACACTTTTTGAGTTAGGTAGGTAAGAAAAAAATCACTGCTTGTTTACTCGCAAAAATAAACCACCTCATGCCGTAGGAGTAGTAATAGGGATGACGACAGCATCAGAAATAAATTATGAACTCTTAATCACTAAATTGGCTTCCTACTGAAACTTCGGTAAACTTTACTCGTTTTGTTTTCCATCAAGTCTTCAATTTTTTAATCACAAAAATTACAAAATGAGTACATAAATGATGCTGCAAAACTATGACGTCACGCCTAGGTATGTCAAACATTTTTAGAACAAAATGTCGTTTTAAACAGATGATAAAAAGTAAATCAGATGACTAGCATTCGTCATCCCTATTCAATGCCTCATGCAGGATTCAAAGGCGAAAACCTCAAAACTGTGTAGGTGCTTACGTACACTAGAAGTTACAATTATTATCTGCACATCTAATCCTTACTTAATATTATAAATGTGAAAATGTGTTTGTTTGTTACCTTTTCACGCTTCAACGCCTTGACCAATCTTTATGAAATTTGGCATGCAGGTAGCCTGTGTCACGGGGAAGAACAAAGGCTCCTTTTTTTCGGGGAAAATAGCATAATCTGATGTAGTTCCTGAGGGAACTAAATAATACTCGATTGTTGTGATTTTTTGCACAGAGATGGTCGAGTAGGTGGGAAACGACATAATTTACTATTCACCCTTAAAGACAGTCATAAAAACAATGTCCACGCTGGCGGAGCCGCGGGAAAAAGCTAGTTTATAAATAACAAATTTGATGTTCAGATATTCATAGAAACTGCTAGTGTACATAATTTATTGAAATTCAACACTGCTCAGAAATATCTGAACACCTCGCCCGCTGCGATATATCTGATGGCGACTGTATCTATTGAAAACAATTTATTATTATTAATGATCTTAGCTTGTAAACATTTTTTTTTGAATCCACAATTGATAAGCACTTGACGTGACTTGACAACATCTCACCTGATGGTAAGTGACGATGATGCCGAAGATGGAAGCGGTCTTATCAATGTGGCTATTTTTTATTCATGCCGGAACACATCAATGCTGTAAACATTGATGTTTGGCGGTAAGACTTAAAAAAGATTGTGGTAGCTAGCAAAGCGGGCTTCGAAAGTGACCTACCACCACCACCAACCAATCAGAGTCTTACAAAGTTAGACCCCGCCGAGAATCGAACCCGCGACCTTCAAGTGTGAAGCGAATAGACCAACCATTACGGTACATGAAATTGTAAAGAAAACATTAGATCATCTTCTCAATCATGTTTTGCCCACCGATTTATATATAGATGTCTGTGGTTTTTCCAGTGATTAAATAGCATCTGGGGGGTCCTCTTCTTCGAACCAACCGCCGTCCATACAAATCGCAGTTCACTGATAATTTGAAAACAAGAAGTTGTTTTATAAAAAGATTCGTTTATTTTAGAGAGTTTATGTTAGAGAATAATCTATGTCCGCGTACCCCTGTCTTAAAAAAAAACATTAAAGGGTCACAGGTTTACATACCTATTACGATCGTTATATCTCGGAATAGTAGATCTGTGTCGGAATACCTATATGTTTTTTTTTTTGAAAAATACAAGGCTTTACGTACAACATATTTTAAAATTATCAGTAGACTGCGATTCGTATGGATGACGGGCGGCCAGGGACGGCGTTCTTAACACAACTTTTATCCTTTTTAGTTATTTTTATATTATTTTCTTTGTATTGTTTTTCTCGTGTTTTCAATTTTTTTTTTACTTTTCGGCTGTCTTCGTTTCTTCCTTCATCTTCACATAGGCAGGTACTTACCTTTTTTCGTTTTTCCTCTAATAGATTTTCAAAAGTGCTGTGCGGTGAAAACGTATTTTTATTTTACTTATTTATCGGAATCACCTGCCCTCCATATTGTTTTTTTATTTCGTTCTGGCTTAGACGCGAGTCGGTTGGCATGTAAACTAGAGCTGTGTGTGTATTTGTTTTCTTCCTTTGTTCTTTGTCCATGGAAATCGAAAGCAAAGGCACAGTATATATATTAGTAGCAAAGGTGTCCCGTGTCGGTGGACGCGGGTCGCATACCTAATGCTAAATTTCCAATGGTAAACATTAATCATTTCGCCGGCCGGGCGAGACCAATAGGTGCTACACTGCTATTACGTAAACGCTTATTCTAGACTCACCGGTTTGTTTACGCTCAAATGGATGATTGCAGCAATTTCAAATTCGTCGCGACCATATGCGGACGGAACAGGAGGCAACTATTCACTGTCAGACACGTATGTACACTCCGAGAGTCACCGAGGAACTCGCTTATAACTTGGTTTGGTTGGACGACTTGGACGGGCGGTCGCTATACTATAAATTAATTTGTTGACTCGTAGACCGGCCGCGCCGGTCCGTGGACTTTCCACTTTTGTTTACAGATGTACGAAACATACGTTTACGTATAAGTACAAATAAATAATACCTATCACATGGCGCGCGCCTTTTAGACTTTAACAAGTGGCGATAAAGTCCAAAGGGACTAAGCCGACTATACTTCTTCCGATAATGGGCGGTCGGCCGCAAGCATGGAAGTAATAAGTACTAACGTACCACTAGTACTTATTACTTCCATGGCCGCAAGTCAGTGGGGTATGTATGGTCGGTCACAGATGAGGATATCAGGCCCAGACACAACAGTTAAATAAAAGACTGTTTAACTGCGGCATTACCAGCGGGTTGAGCAGATAATTGACAACGCTGTACACGTGAAAAAAACTACTTAAATCGAAACAACCAAGTACAATTATGCAAAATTTTGAAGATATCTACTATTTGCGTATGGTAAGTAATGCCGCATTTGCCGCAACCAGATGTTAAATTTCGCGAGCGAAATATATCAACCCGAAATATTAATTGGTGAAAAAGTGGACGTAAAAAGAAAATGGGAGAAAGGGATCTAGTGAACTTGATTACAGAAAGAAATGTGGTGAGAATACTTTTCAAAAAATATCTCAACAACAAAGCTATGATGCTGTGTTTCGAGTGTATGTATGTATGTTATGTATGTATATTTCTCAACGGCTTGAAGGATTTTGGAGTGCGAGTTACGAAGTAACTTGTATGTCATCTTTGAGGCTCCTTGACAGTTAAATCAATCAAACCTGACTAGAACCTGACCGAACCTAACGCTCGCGTTTCGCGTGCTCATTTACAATCTGCCGTAAGGCATTTTGACAATTTGCCTGACTCGGCATTGATCGTTTATAAGTATACGCACGAATTATTTCAATTTGCCTGGCTCGGCATTTTACAATCTACGTACAGAATTTTACATTTTGCCTGACCTTTTACATACGGACGAATTATTACAAATTGCCTTAATTGGCGTACAGCATTTTACGTTTTGCCTGCCCGTTTACATACGGTCGAATTATTCAATTTGCCTGATCGTATATATTGAATTTTAGTTTTAATCTTTAGCTATAGTTTATTTAAATTAAGTACCTATAATATTGTAATTATTTTACCATTGATTTTTTGCCGAATAAACTTTATTTCTTTCTTTCTTTCTTTCTTATTATATAAAAGGAAAAGGTGACCAGCTAGTATATCAACGCACAGTCAAAACCACCGATCGGATTTCGCTGAAATAATTTGGAATAAAGATAGCAATTAGGATGTGGGCATCCGCTAAGAAAGGATTTTGGGAAATTCCCACGGGAACGGCAAAAAAGAGTATCTGCGCGGGCAAAGCTGCGGGCATCAACTAGTTCATACATAAAACGTTTGTGTCTAGTACGAATTTCCATGCTTGTAATATAATTTGCAGCTTTATAAATAAATTGTGATTTATTATTATTATTAGCATACCTGGTGGTGAAGATCGCGGGAAGCCGATGGATGCGGGCAGTGCAGGACCGGTCATCGTGGAAATCCTTGGGGGAGGCCTTTGTCCAGCAGTGGCAGTTTTTCGGCTGATATGATGATTAGCATTCTGGTAGGTGTTGTATACCTTACGCTTGGACTACGAGTAGTTACATTACAGCGAGGCAGCTCAGCGGATGGACGTAACTCAATATCCCCGAAACGGAACATAAATTGCGTTGGAATTAATTTAGTTTCCTATGTCCGAGCATTGTTAATTTTGAGAAATAGCTGCAAGCGGGTGGGTAGAAGATGGTAAAAGTCGCAGCTACTTAGCTAGTTTTGGTTTTCTATGTCCGAGCTTCGTTATAAATGTTGCGAAATGGCTGCAAACGGGGTGGGTAGAAGATAATAGAAGTCGCAGCTACGATGCTAGTTTAGGTTTCCTATGTCAGAGCTTCGTTAATGTTACGAAATAGCTGCAAGTGGGGTGGGAAGAAGATAAGTCGCAGCTACTTTATTAGTTTTGGTTTCCTATGTCCAAGCTTCGTTAATGTTGTAAATAGCTGCAAGCGGAGTGGGTAGAAGATGGTAGAAGTCGCAGTTACTTTGCTTGTTTTGGTTTTCTATGTCCGAGCCTCGTTAAGAAAGAGTCAAAGTTAATGTTACGAAATAGCTGCAAGCGAGGTGGGTAGAAGCTGGTAGAAGTCGCAGCTACTATGCTAGTTTTGGTTTCCTATGTCCGAGCCTCGTTAATGTTGCAAAATAGCTGCAAGCGGGGTGAATAGAAGATGGAAGAAGTCGCAGCTACTATGCTAATTTTGGTTTCCTATGCCCGAGATTCGTTAATGTTGCGAAATAGCTGCAAGCGGGGTGGGAAGAAGATGGTAGAAGTCGCAGCTACTACGCTAGTTTTGGTTTCTTAAGTCCAAGCCTCGTTAATGTTGTTTTGGTTTCCTATGTCCGAGCCTCGTTAATGTTGCAAAATAGCTGCAAGCGGGGTGAATAGAAGATGGAAGAAGTCGCAGCTACTATGCTAATTTTGGTTTCCTATGCCCGAGATTCGTTAATGTTGCGATATAGCTGCAAGCGGGGTGGGAAGAAGATGGTAGAAGTCGCAGCTACTACGCTAGTTTTGGTTTCTTAAGTCCAAGCCTCGTTAATGTTGCAAAATAGCTGCAAGCGGGGTGAATAGAAGATGGTAGAAGTCGCAGCTACTATGCTAATTTTGGTTTCCTATGTCCGAGCTTCGTTAATGTAGCGAAATAGCTGCAAGCGCGGTGGGAAGAAGATGGTAGAAGTCGCAGCTACTATGCTAGTTTTGGTTTCCTATGTCCGAGCTTCGTTAATGTTGCGTTATAGCTTCAAGCGGGGTGGGTATAAGATGGTAGAAGTCGCACCTACTATGCTAATTTTGGTTTCCTATGTTCGAGCTGCAAGCGGGGTGGGTTTTTTATCTTATGATAAAAGAAGTCGCAGCTACTATGCTAGTGTTTTCGTTAATTCTATTAATTTATGATTTCACTTGCATTGCTTGGTATATAGGACGTCTTCTGTGGAAGATAGGGCGGATCCAAAAATTTTACTCAGATTTTTTTTATCTTATACAGAATCATAAAGGAAGGCGATATAATGACGTCAAAACTCTTGAAGTTGTCTATGTCTGTTTATTGTCTTCCTCCGGCAGGACAAGCAATTTGGAGATAACTTCGAAAGAGAAGGCTGCTGAGCTTGGCAGCATTTGGTGGGTGACGTCATTGCATAATATTAGGTCATGGTTTAAGCTTTTTCGTAATTTGTATGCAAATTCAAACAGGGCGACCAGAGTGAGTTGCATCTTGAACGTAAAATTTTCAGACTAAAAACGCTTGTACCAACTTTGCGCTACTGACTGATACTAAAAGACAGTAGGGAATCAGTTCATGGCCGCCAACCTCGACCGTGTAATTAGTTTCTTATGTCTTTGCTTACTTTCAGCACTGACTTCCTTAGTAATCTTTTGTGGCTCACTCTCACTCGGTTTGACCTTCCTTAGTAATCTTTTATGGCTCACTCGGTTTGACCTTCCTTAGTAATCTTTTATGGCTCACTCAGTTTTACCTTCCTTAGTAATCTTTTATGACTCACTCGGTTTGACCTTCCTTAGTAATCTTTTGTGGCTCACTCGGTTTGACCTCCCTTAGTTTTCTCTTATAGGTCACTCGGTTTGACCTTCCTTAGTAATCTTTTATGGTCCACTCGATTTGACCTTCCTTAGTAATCTTTCATGACTCTCTCAGTTTGACCTTCCTTAGTAATATTTTATAGCTCACTCGGTTTGACTTTCTTTAGTAATCTTTTATGGGTCACTCGGTTTGACCTCTCTTAGTTATCTTTTATAGCTCACCCGGTTTTACCTTCCTTAGTAATCTTTTGTGGCTCACTCGGTTTGACGTTCCTTAGTAATCTTTTCTGGCTCACTCGGTTTGACCTCCCTTAGTTTTCTCTTATAGGTCACTCGGTTTGACCTTCCTTAGTAATATTTTATGGCTCACTCGCTTTGATCTTCCGTAGTAATTTTTCATGGCGCACTTGGTTTGACCATACTTAGTAATATTTTATGACTCACTCGGGTTGAACTTCCTTCAAAATCTTTTGTGGCTATAAGAGAAAACCGAGTGCGGATTGACCTCCCTTAGTTTTCTCTTATAGGTCACTCGGTTTGACCTTCCTTAGTAATCTTTTATGGCCCACTTGATTTGACCTTTCTTAGTAATCTTTCATGGCTCTCTCAGTTTGACCTTCCTTAGTAATATTTTATAGCTCACTCGGTTTGACTTTCTTTAGTAATCTTTTCTGGCTCACTCGGTTTGATCTCCCTTAGTTTTCTTTTATAGCTCACTGGGTTTACCTTCCTTAGTATTATTTTATGGCTCACTCGCTTTGACCTTCCGTAGTTATCTTTTATGGCGCACTCGGTTTGACCTTCCTTAGTAATCTTTTATAACTCACTAGATTTGACCTTCCTTAGTAATATTGTATGGCTCGCTCGGTTTGACCTCCTTTAGTTATCTTTTATAACTCACCCCGTATGACCTTCCTTAGTAATCTTTTATGCTTCACTCGGTTTGACCTTCCTTAGTAATCTTTTATTACTTACTCGGTTTGACCTCCTTATTTATCTTTCATAGCTCACTGGGTTTGACCTTCCGTAGTAATCTTTTAAGGCTTACTCAGTTTGACTGTGGAACCAACTATTTGAAATTATTCTTGTGTCTGAGTCTCTGTTAATCTTTAAGAAAAGACTTAGGCTGTGTAATTACTTATTGAATACTAGCTTTTGCCCGCGGCTTCGCCCGCGTGGGCATCATTTTTATGACTGTCTTTGAGGGTGAGTGGTGAGCGTAGGCAGGAGTTTACTCCAGATCCCTCGTCAACTATACATCTGGCTATTCTGAACAGCAGTCTACAAATATTTCTATACAAATAACACGTCAATCCGAATGCCCCGTTGCGACGCCGACGTGCGCGTGCCTGGAAATAAGTTTTCTCTAGATCCTTTGGGAACTGTCTTAGACTATGTTAATTAGCAGTATTTGTCATTTCCTACGCCCTCAACCATCTCTGAGCAAAAAATCACAACAAACCTCCCTTGCTCCATTGCGATGTTAAAAAAATCAACCAAATATAGTATTTTTTTTAGTTCCTTCAGGAACTACGTCCGACTATGCTATTTTCACGGGATAAAAAGTAGCTTATGTCCTTCCCAGTGACACAGACTACCTACACGCCAAATTTCATCAAGATTGGTTGAGGTTCTGAGGCGTAAAAAGGTAACTAACTAACACATTTTCACATTTATTACTATTTTATTTTTTACTAGATTTTGCCCCCGGCTTCGCCCCGTGGACATCGTTTTTATGACTGTCTTTGAGGGTGAGTGATGCGCGAGCGCGGAAATGAGTTTTCTCCAGATTGCTCAAGAACTACATTGCGCTATTCTGATTAGCAGTCTATGTCACTACCCACCCCCACAACCAATTCTATACAAAAAATCACTTAAATCCGATGCTCCGTTGCAATGTTAAAGAAAAAAGAGTATTTTTAACACGCTTTTATTAGCTTCACTTGTAAACTATGTATGTAAGAAAATCTTGGAATCTTAATTTGACCCTTAATTGACTTGCCGGTCTTCGATTAGGATTAAATTTTGCACACGCTCTGAGTTCTGATGACAATACATGACTAGCTAAGAAACGTCATTACAAATCCAATATGGCGGCCTTCCCAATATGGCGGACTGGCTGTTTGAAATCCACCCCCATGATATGGGTATCAAATGAAAGGGTTTGCTGTCAGGAATACGAAAAAAGAGTCACGTGACTTAAATCCAATATGGCGGACGTCCAAGATGGCGGACAGGCTATTTGAAATGCACCCCCATGATATGGGTATCAAATGAAAGGGTTTGCTGTCAGGAATACGAAAAAATAGTCACGTGACTTAAATCCAACATAGCGGACATCCAACTTAACGTGTTTACTAAAAGCGTGTTTTTTAGTTTTTTAAAATAATTGATGATTATTGACTTGTTTCGCGACTACCTTTCATTACTTCCTACCAATTTTAATGCAATTTATCTGGTATTTGTTCTTGATGAGGATAACGTAGCGTAGGAAGGCCTCCCACTCGGTGGACCGATGACCTGATGAAGGTCGCAGGAAGTCGCTGGATGCGGGCAGCGCAGAACCGTCGTCATGGAAATCCTTGGGGGAGGCCTATGTCCAGCAGTGGACGTCCGTCGCGTCGGCTGATATAATGATGATGATAGTTCTTGATTAAGGATATTCTCTACGGTAACCTGAAAATTTATTTTTTGATAGGGCAGCCTAATATCCTAAATAAGGAATTTACATTTGATGCATTTATGAAATTAGTGGAAAATAATGTAAGCTCGCGCTAATTAGGTTAAATAGGTATTTACTTAACATCAACATTCACGAAAACCTAAATTCGCGCCTCTACCTTAACGTAAACCTTAACACGATTGCGAATCTTAGATTTTCATACAAACGGTGTTAGCGATTTTCACATCCTAAATTTTAAACCAATTTTGACCAATTTTTGATAGGTTGTTGTGAGTAACAACAAAAGCTAAGTTTACAGATTTTTGTTTTTCAAAGTTAATAAGTTCAACTTAGTGTCGTTCACGTGTTTTCATACGAAATTAATTTCGATAATTTTTAATCAATAATTTGAAAACGAAACCTACAAACCAACGTTTGTTCTGAGTGACAACCTATCAAAAATTGGTCAAAATCAGTTTACTTTTATGAGGTGAAAATCACTTTCCCCGTTTGTCCGAAAAGTCGAATTTTCGCCGTTGGGTTCATAGTCCTCGCAGATGCTAAGTAGCTGCCGACTAGAGCTAAGTACGTGTGTAACTTTAGAGGTACTTCTATCAGTGTATCATCCACCATTAATTGAAAACGCTAAACATGTTAAAAAGCCGACTTCCATCGCAACAACTTAGTACAATTTTGCATTATTATTATTTCAGTTCCCTCAGGAACTGCATCGGACTATGCTATTTTCACGGATAAAAAGTAGCCTATGTCCTTCATTCAAAGTAATTCATTAATAAGTATTAATAATATAAAATAGTTCATTGTCGGAACAAAAATGCTTAAATAAAGTTTTATTACCAATATAAAAACATATATAGCAGTACTTAAACATATATGCAATAAAAAAATAATTAAAAAAACGATGTCTGTAAAGTCGATTTACGAACGATAATTTTACGTGATAACGTGTCACAAGCCGAACGCTTATGTGCTGTAGATCACACGACTAAAGTAAAACTTCTTTAGCTCCATCTTTGAGGAGATGTAAAATACCGCCCATAGTCGGTTGAGTTAACTCTTTGGCATTTCCTCACAGAGTGTCGACCGCATTGGAACACCTCTTATAAGATCCTGGAAGCCGAGTACTTTTAATCCATTAATACACTGATACGATTTTTCCTCACAGAGAGTCGACCGCATTGGAACACCTCTTGTTAGATCCTGGAAGCCTAGTTAGTAATTTTAATCCTTTTAACTTGTTAAACTTAACCTAACTGACTTTGACCTTAACAGTCCCAAAGTTACTGACCTTGACCTTGAACTTAACAGGCCCCAAGCCCCAAGCTAGTACAAGTACAACTCTCGC